>OX393552.1:78984403-79029403 GCA_947650365.1 Chamaelirium japonicum | reverse complement strand
ACTACCGGTTTCTTCCTCTGTTTTCTCGCTTTCTTATATTTCCCAAGTTTTATTTTTGCAAGGGGTGTGATTATCAGAACAAGGCTTTTGTTTGGTTTTGGGTGCTGTATATAATCTGAAGCGGTAAACCGTTTGCCATGATACTGAAAGTTCACGTGTGTTTCTTGAAAGGATGTCATAAACAAGGTACTTGTAATCAGATGCCCCCTTTATCACTCTAATCGATAAGCTTCATTTTCCATTTTTCTTTCTTATTTGTTGCTGATTTAATCGAGAAAATCTATGTACTTGGTTGTTGAAGTTAAGGGTTGTGTATGAGGCAAAGCCGTAATGCCGCGAGTTTGTGTTCTCGAGCCAACTGGAGATGCTTGTATTTGGTGGAGCATGATGTGGTTCTACTTATGTCGTGACTTTCGGTTCATGTGATTGCTTTGGAACTGAGCTCATCCCGGCTTCGCGGGAACTTTTCAAAGGCTTCGTAGGTGGAGATCTTTATTTAAAACAGTTAATAATCGAACGCAAAAATCCACCTTCGGAGGACTTAGAGGGCTTTACATCCGCATCCATCTCATCATCACTGCTAGATTCAACAGGCTGGCTTATTGGGGCATCTTGATGACCATCTAGAATATCTTGCAAGTCCTAAACCTACCAAGAACCAAACAGGCATATTTCCCAGGTTTCAGGTTTTCAATTCAAAATGATTGAATTTCGGTGCATAATGGATGGAAAAGACAGATTTAAAAATACATTAAAAAAACAAATGGTTAAAGACAAATGAAAGTCTGGAGACAATGTCTGATCATATATAAGTTAATTTCAACCTGATAATAATTGCTTTCGATTAATACACCAACCACTGAAAGTCTAGTAAACAACATTGAAAGGAAATCCAATACAAAGATGGATATGATTTTTTTCCGGATTTTTACATGATGCCCGACAACAAGTATCAACCAATAATTGGTTTGTGTACATCAGTTGGAGTCGCAGCCAACGAGGCCCACCGGATTTGTCATCTGAGTTCCTGGATTCCTTAGCCTATCCAATGCCACGGAATTCAATCATGTATATAGCCAGCAATTCAATCACACGCATCTTGTGGTTACAACCTAGAGAACAGAAAAAAACAAATACAGAGAAGTAAAGAAACATTACTATGATTGATCAGAACCTTGACAAAGTCGATAAACAAACTGGATTTCACAATATGCAACAAAATGGAAACCAGCATACCCCGAATTCCAGCCACTTCAACAAGCCCGAGAGGGAAGACTACTCCTGCACCACGCCCAATAGTTATATCGCATTGGATCCACGGTCTCTAAGATGGAGCAAACGGTAGCTGCTAAATTGGCATATGATGTAACATCCGCTCCAAACACACAAGATATTATCCGCTTTGCCCGTGCCCGCACGAGAACTTCCCAGGGGGTCACCCATCCTAGTACTATTCTCGCTCGAGCACGCTTAACTACGGAGTTCTTACGAATTCCGTAGCGGCGCACGGTTTTAAAACGCGTCTTGGCAGGAAAGGTGGTGAGCCCCCAAACACAAGATATTGTCCTCTATTGGTCTCTTGGGTACTCGAACCCTCAACCTCAAGGTTTTGCACTAGCATGGTTACCATCGAACCACCTAGAACGCGTCTTCTATGTTTGGGAGGGGAAATTATATAAGTAGCTCAGGATCTCCTTCTCTCCAGGCGATGTGGGGCTAACTCATGGCCTTGTACACCTCACCTCACCTCACCTCACCTCATCCATCTTGCCATTCCCGGCTCAGGAGTCTTGGCTCTTGGCTATTGGCCTATTGGATCTTGGTCGTCACAATCCACCCCCCTTAGGGCTACACGTCCTCGTGTAGGGTTAAACCCCCCCATCCCGAGGAGAACTAGCTCTGATACCATTTTGTAACATCCGCCCCAAACACACAAGATATTATCCGCTTTGCCCGTGCCCGCACGAGAACTTCCCAGGGGGTCACCCATCCTAGTACTATTCTCGCTCGAGCACGCTTAACTACGGAGTTCTTACGAATTCCGTAGCGGCGCACGGTTTTAAAACGCGTCTTGGCAGGAAAGGTGGTGAGCCCCCAAACACAAGATATTGTCCTCTATTGGTCTCTTGGGTACTCGAACCCTCAACCTCAAGGTTTTGCACTAGCATGGTTACCATCGAACCACCTAGAACGCGTTTTCTATGTTTGGGAGGGAAAATTATATAAGTAGCTCAGGATCTCCTTCTCTCCAGGCGATGTGGGGCTAACTCATGGCCTTGTACACCTCACCTCACCTCACCTCATCTCATCCATCTTGCCATTCCCGGCTCAGGAGTCTTGGCTCTTGGCTATTGGCCTATTGGATCTTGGTCGTCACATATGAGGGCTCCGCTTCATGGTTCCTTAGTTCTTTCAGTACATGTAGACCAGAAAAAAATAAAAATCTAGCATGCAGACCTGAAAATAAAAATACATCTAAGAGTAATGAACTCCCCTAATTCGGAGCAGGTTTTAAAATTAAAATACAACATGAAGACCATGAAAAAATAAAAAAAGGATCATCTTTCAGTGCATCACCAGTAGCTTCAGCAATCCCTGCAATTGGAGGATTCACAACATGAGAGTGAGAGTGAGAGAGATTATCTTTCGGTGCATCAAATGATTCACAACATTTATAGGAATTATCACCAAGTAAAAAGGAACAAAATAGAGACAACAATCACAAATCAAAATCATACAAATTTTTTTAAACCAGAGATCAAAAGCCTTATGCTATAGAAAGTCAAAACCAGAGATCAAAACCCCTATGCAATCGAGGAAGGAGAGAGAGAGAGAGAGAGAGAGAGAGAGAGAGAGAGAGAGCACATCTGGTTGAAGAGAACATAGCTAAGGTTTTAAAGTGAAGATCCTGGCGACTGCGCATCGCCGGTGGTCAGGAGATGGCAGCGCAGGTGCCGAGAGATCTGGGAGCCGGTGGTCTGGAGATCATGGCGCCTCGAGGTTGTTGACGAAGAAGGAGATCGATGGGTGGTCGGGAGGGGAGATCCATTGGTGGTTAGGAGGGGAGATCGCAGCACCGGCTATGCGAGATCGTGACATCGGAGACGGGAGGGGGATCCCTTTTTCATGCGATGTCTTTGTGCGTAGGGTGGGGACGGGTATCAAGCGGCTGGAGACGGGAGGGGAGATCACAGTCCCAACGATCTCCTCCGGCGATCTCCTGTAGCCGGCGAGGCTGGGTGCATCGGATACTATTCCGTCTGCTGGGTCGTGGGATGAGGACGCGGGCGGAGATTGGGATGAGGACCGGACCGGGGCTCGAGGGTTGAGGGCGGAGAGATCAGGCGGAGCCGATCTCTGTCGGCGATGAGGACGGGGGCGGAGAGATCGGGCGGAGATTGGGATGAGGACGCGGGCGGAGACCGGGGCTCGGGGGTTGAGGGCGGAGAGATCAGGCGGATCCGATCTCTGTCGGCGATGAGGATGGGGGCGGAGAGGACCGGACCGGGGCTCGGGGGTTGAGGACGGAGAGATGTGGCTCTCTCTCTCTGGTCTTCTCTCTCAGCGAAACAGAGAGATAGCGAGAGGTCGTGGACTCGTTGGCCAGTGGTTGGATCTCCCTCTCTCTCTCATCAAAGGTGCATCTAAACCAATCTGAGCCCTCCAATGGATGAGAATCGGATGGTGACAGCGACAGCCTATATTGAAAATAAGCTGTCAGCCCATATCCCGTTTTCTCTCTCTCTCTCTCTATATATATATATATATATATATATATATATATATATATATATATATATATATAGAGAGAGAGAGAGAGAGAGAGAAAACGGGGTATGAGCTGACAGCCCATTTGGGCATTTGGGCTGTCAGCTCACAGCCCTCCGATCGTGATCATCATCCGTCCATTTAAAAGAAAATAAAATCCACCTAACCCAAACCCACCTCTCTCTCTCTCTCTCTCTCTCTCTCTCTCTCTCTCTCTCTCTCCTTCGCTGAAACTTAACCCCAACCTGACCCCTGCGCCCCCGGTCCCCTTCGGCGTCCCCGGTCCCCTCCGGCGCCCGCCTCCGGCCCGCCTGCGAGAGAGGGAGGTCGGCTGCGGCCCGGTCCTGCGAAAGAGAGGGAGGTCAGCCCCGGCCCACGGCCCTGCGAGAGAGAGGGAGGTCGCCCCCGGTCCCCTCCGTCGCCCGCCTCCGGCCCGGTCCCCTCCTTCGACCCCGGTGACCTCCGGCCCCCGACCCCTGCGCCCCCGACCCCCAGCCTCCAGCGCCATCCCCCAGCCTCCGGCGCTGTCCTCCGACCCCGGTGCCCTCCGGCCCCCGATCCCTGCGCCCCCGGCCACCGCCTCCGACGCCGTCCCCCGGCACCGGAGCCGAACAGCCTCCGGCCCGGCTGCACGCCGTCCCCCAACCGGATCCGGTGCCGGTGCCGCTCGCGAGAGAGGGAGAGGGAGAGGGTGGGTTTGGGTTCAATGTTTTTTATTTTCTTTTAAATGGACGGATGGTGATCACGATCGGAGGGCTGTGAGCTGACAGCCCAAATGCCCAAATGGGCTGTCAGCTCATACCCCGTATTCTCTCTCTCTCTCTCTCTCTTTATATATATATATATATATATATATATATATATATATATATATATATATATATATATATATATAGAAAACGGGAGGTGAGCTGCCAGCTTTTTTTTTATTTAAGCTGTCACTAACAGCCGTTGGATTCGTAGTTTAGATCGTGCGTATTACAGCTATATTACATCACAACTGTAATACAACTGTTTTCAACCCTCACGCCCAAACCCCCCCCCTCTCTCTCTCTCTCTCTCTCTCTCTCTCTCTCTCTCTCTCTCTCTCTCTCACGCGCGCGCGCTGATGCCCGACGACCAACGGAGGGGGACAGCTCCGGCGCCGCCGACCCTGGTCCCCCTTCCCCGACCTCCTCCCTCCGGCGCTGATGCCCGACGACCAACGGCGGCAGCAGTCCCGACCGCAGCACCCCCGACCCTGGTCCCCCTTCCCCGACCTCCTCCCTCCGGCATCCCCCTTCCCCTTTCCCCTCCGGCTCCGGCACCCCGTCGGGGGTGCTTGCCGGAGGGGACGACTGCGATTCACAGTCCGGCTGGCCTGACGGAGGGGAATGGGGCCGGAGCTGGGGTGCCGGAGCTGGAGGGGAAAGGGGCCGGAGGGGAATGGTGCCGGAGCCGGGGGGAAAGGGGCCGGAGGGGAATGATGTCGAAGCCGGAGGGGGAGCCGGTGTCGGTGTCGGAGGGGGGGAGCCGGGGTCGGGGAGGGGACAGCCGGGGTCGGGGAGGGGGAGCCGGTGTCGGGGAGGGGGAGCCGGTGTCGGAGGGGACAGCCGGGGTCGGGGAGGGGGCTGCCTCGCGAGAGAGAGAGGGAGAGAGAGAGAGAGAGAGAGAGAGAGTGAGTGAGTGAGAGACAGCTGTTATCCATATTAGTTGTGGTGTATTTTTTTTTAATCGGACGGCATGCATTGCAGCGATCGGACGGCTAAGAGCTGACAGCCTAATTTTGAAATGGGCTGTCAGCTCATACCCCGTATTCTCTCTCACTCACTCTCTCTCTCTCTCTCTCTCTCTCTCTCTATATATATATATATATATATATATATATATATATATATATATATATATATATATATATATATATATATATATATATATATATATATATATATATATATATATATATATATATAGGGTCAGGTTCAATGGACATTGTTTTTGCACTCAAATTTTTACACCGATTTTCAAATCATTAGATAGAGGTTTCAGAATTTCTTTATTTTTTGTGAGCATAATCATCTTGACTTAGATAACACGTCCACAAAAAATCAGCACATTCTAAAGCCTCCAAGTACATCAAAACTAAAAGGCTTTATCGATAGTACATTTTAATCGTTAACTTGAAGAGCACATTTAATAAGTCTAAAGGCTTTAGAATGTGCGGATTTTTTAGGGATGTGTTATCTAAGACAAGGTGATTATGCTCACAAAAAATCCAAAATGCTATAATGCGGCATGCGGTAAGTGCGGTACCTCACCACTGCCGTCTGATGCACCGCTGCGTGTATGCGATGCATGCAGTGCGTGCATCAGACGGCTGCGATGCGGTGCCACACGTACCGCATGCCGCAGCATAGCATGCCCATATATATATATATATATATATATATATATATATATATATATATATATATATATATATATATATATATATATGGGAAATGAGTTCCTATGACATGTCATAGGGAGTACCCTATGACATATGGTGAGTTAGTAACCCTAGATTATTTAGAATGTTATAAATTTTTATGAGGATGACCACTTTATCTTAGATAGGACCCCCACAAAAAATCGGCTCATTCTAAAACATCTAGAGGCATCAAATATGATTTTCAATTTAACGGTTAAAATGGATGGCTGATAAAGTTTCTAGCATTCGATGCCCCAATAAGTTTTAGAATGCTTTGATTTTTTGTGGACATTCTATTTAAGGTAAGGTGATAGCCCTCAAACAAATTCAGCACATTCTAAACATTCTAGCATTACTAATTCACCGTATGTCATAGGGTACTCTCTATAAATGTCATAGGAACCCATCCTTATATATATATATATATATATATATATATATATATATATATATATATATATATATATATATATATATATATATATATATATATATATATATATATATAGATATATATATAGATATATATATATATATAGGGTCAGGATCGGATAACCCAGCAAAATTTGACCCAGCAAATAACCCAGCACCCTTTGAGGCACCTAGAGGTTTTAGAATGGGCTGATTTTTTGTAGACATGTTGTTTATGATATGTTGATCATCCTCACAAAAAATCAGCCCATTCTAAAACCTCTAGGTGCATCAAATGAGATCTTCAAATCAACAGTTAAAATTGACAATCAAAAACCGTTGATTTGAAGAGCACATTTGATGCACCTTGAGGTTTTAGAATGGGCTGATTTTTTGTGAGGATGATCAACATACCATAGACGACATGTCTATAAAAGATCAGCCCATTCTATAACTTCTAAGTGCATCAAAGGGTGCTGGGTTATTAATGGGTCAAAATTTGCTAGGTCATCCGATCCTGACCCATATATATATATATATATATATATATATATATATATATATATATATATATATATATATATATATATATATATATATATATATATATATATATATATATATATATATATATATATATATATATATATATATATATATATATATATATAGGGAAAGGGGATGCTGGACCTGAGGTGCAGCATCGTTGCTGCACCTCAGGCATTGTTTTACTTATTTAGAAGTTTTAGAATTTGATAAAATTTGGTGAGGGTGTTGTCTAGGGTAAGATGATCATCCTCACCAATTTTTACCAAATTCCAAAACTTCTAGGGGGGTCAAATGGTTGAAGCAAAATCAGCCGTCTGCAGTCACCGTTAAAATCTGCAGATTTTGCTTCGACCATTTTGTGGGTGCAAAAATTGTACCGGACCGGATCAGAGCGGCATGGGCCCGCGCAACGGCCCAAGTGGGTAAGCCCGCCCGGGTTCATGGGCCCACTCTATGGGGCTCACAGATCAAGCCCTCCCCCTAATTAGGCCCGAACAACGGCCCAATAAGGGCCCAGCAAGGAGGCCCAGAACTAGTGCCACGTCATCAGTGCCACGTCATCACTACCATATCGGGCACGTGCCAACGCTATAGAAGGACCCCCAAGGCATCCAGGAGGGGGGTTGGTCATTCAATCAGAGGAGGAGGATTCCAGAGCAAGTGCTAGAGCTCAATTCTCCCCTTCTCGTTTCTCTTCTAATTGCCCCGTGCAAACACATTGTAAGAAGCCTCTCTCGGCCTGTCGAGAGAACGCTCAACCCATTATATTCATATTATAGTAAAGATCAGGTGGCACCTCTCGCCCGGAGACGTAGGTCGTAAGACCGAACTTCGACAACAACTCCATGTGTCATCTTTCTCCTTCTCAACTTTCTAATCTCTAACTCTACAAACAATCCAATTCAATCAAGGCTGTGGGGTGGGATTCTCGATCAAGGCAGCTCAAAAATTTTCCCCCACAATCTTTGGCGCCATCTGTGGGATGTCGATAGAGGTCTTACCCATACCTCTACCAACTCCTATTCAGCTTATGGTGACAAGCCACAAGTCCTCCTCCAAATCAACCTCAACGCCTTCATCACGCCGACATCAACTCGCTCAATGGTGAAGGCCAGCACCAACCCACCAAAGGCGGGTGCTGACCGGACAATCGACGTGCTAATCGAAGAAGAACAAGGAAGTCATCCGGGAAGCCGCAGCAATCAGCAGGACCCACCATTCCCGAGGCAACGATCTGGCAAAGAGCACGCCACCCAAGGGGACAACGGTCTAACTACATACCAAATTTTGGCTGCTGATTTCCAGCTGTTGAACCTTCTTAAGAGGAACACAGCCCTCGAGCAAGAGAGGGATTCCCTAAAGAAGGCGGCTGAAAGAGCGGGGGTTGTGGCCCACAACTCTCTAGCTACTGATGAAGACCAACCAAGGACTTGCCCAGCCGTGAGTCATCATCTTGAAGAACCACATGTGCCGCGTATCGAGATGCGTCAGGTATCCACACAAGCACCAAGGCAAACGGTGTGGGATCGCCTCGACGTCAACGGTGCGCCCAGCTATCGCGGAGAAGGATCACCTCAGTCAACAGGGTCTACTAGACATTCTATCCCTTCGCACACGAAAGCAACAGATGCCCGCGAGCTGCTCAACCGACTAAGGCATACTGCCGACGTGGGACGCCGCCATCAAGACCACAGGCAGCTAATCACCTCGGTGGGGCCACTATATCCCAAGGTTCTTGCAACCCCATTTCCTATGGGTTGGCGAACACCGAGCCTGCCAAAGTTTAACTGCATCAAGGGAGATCCTGCTCTCCATATCCTAGCCTACAAGCAGGTCCTAACACCGTATGAGTATGAGAATCATATCCTCTATCGTATGTTTGCGGGAAGTCTCGAGGGACCTGCCCTCGACTGGTACCACACGCTGCCTGCCGGTACGGTAGCCACATTCAAAGAGTTAGCTGAACTCTTCATGGACCATTACTGGCTAAACTTAAAGCCGGAAAAGAAGCTGGATACACTCTACCGGCTGAAGATGGGCTCCGATGAGTCCCTAAGGAGCTTCACGATGAGGTTTCGTAATGAGCACTCCGAGCTCACCGGTCGGTCCCATAATGAGGAGGCCATCATGCTGGCATTCCAGAATGCTATCCGGCCAGAGCTCCACGTCTACACCGACTTCATCCAGTACCCTCCCGGTACCTTAGAGGCAATGTTCAAGCGCGTACAGCGGGAAATAGAGGTGGAAGACAATCAGCGGGCCAGAAGACTACGCAAGCCCCGCGAGTCTTGTGACTCCCGATATAAGAAAGATGATGAGGATCCGAATGAATCCCCCTACAAGAAGTCTGCCCATGCCGCGTCCGACCAAAAGGCCCAGGCCAAAAGGTACAATGAAGATCCGAAAGCCCCTCCAGCAGAAAAGAGGCAAACTCCAAGGGAGCAAAGGGTGTTCACTGAGCTGAACACCTCCATTGAAGACATCTTCGCCTACTTGCAGAACAAGCCCTTTTGCAAATGGCCACAGCCTCTCCCTCCAAATTCCGACCAGGCGGGAGATACAACAGCTTACTGTGAATTCCATCGCAACCATGGCCACCCAACCTCTACATGTCGGAAGCTAAAGCATCACATCGAAGACCTGATCGAAGAAGGGCGGCTCGATGGCTACCTCACTAACAAGGTACCAGGTCAAGAGAAGCAAAGAAAGGAAAGAGAGAAAGAAAGAAAGGAAAAAGAGAAAAGCTGTTCTCTCACCAAAAGGGTCTCGGTACCCTCTCGGTATAGTCTCGGTCGAAAAATACACTAATTTTTCGAGAATGCCTCCTCGCAAAACCGAGACTTTTTGGCTTGCACCAAAAGGGTCTCGACGTCGGCAGAAGGCAAAGGAGTCTCGGTATCCTCTCGGTCGAAAAAAGGCAAGAGGGTCTCGGTACCCTCTCGGTATCCTCTCGGTACCCTCTCGGTATAGTCTCGGTCGAAAAATACACTAATTTTTCGAGAATGCCTCCTCGCAAAACCGAGAATTTTTGGCTTGCACCAAAAGGGTCTCGGCATCGGCAGAAGGCAAAGGAGTCTCGGCATCCTCTCGGTCGGAAAAAGGCAAGAGGGTCTCGGTACCCTCTCGGTATCCTCTCGGTTGAAAAACACACTACTTTTTCGGAAACGCCCACTTGTAAAACCGAGACTTTTGGCCCGCGCCAAAAGGGTCTCGGCATCGGCAGAAGGAGACTCTGCTAATACGAACCGCGGTACCGACAGCCCTTGCCAACCATGCCAGGATCCTAAGGCATCTGCACCTTGGAATCCCAGCCGACCCAGGGGGTCCTGACCCGACTGGGAGGGGGTAACTGTGGGTGCAAAAATTGTACCGGACCGGATCAGAGCGGCATGGGCCCGCGCAACGGCCCAAGTGGGTAAGCCCGCTCGGGTTCTTGGGCCCACTCTACGGGGCTCGCAGATCAAGCCCTCCCCCTTATTGGGCCCGAACAACGGCCCAATAAGGGCCCAGCAAGGAGGCCCGGAACCAGTGCCACGTCATCAGCGCCACGTCATCACTGCCATATCGGGCACGTGCCAACGCTATAGAAGGACCCCCAAGGCATCCAGGAGGGGGGTTGGTCATTCAATCAGAGGAGGAGGATTCCAGAGCAAGTGCTAGAGCTCAATTCTCCCCTTCTCGTTTCTCTTCTAATTGTCCCGTGCAAACACATTGTAAGAAGCCTCTCTCGGCCTGTCGAGAGAATCCTCAACCCTTTATATTCATATTATAGTGAAGATTAGGTGGCACCTCTCGCCCGGAGATGTAGGTCGTAAGACCGAACTTCGACAACAACTCCATGTGTCATCTTTCTCCTTCTCAACTTTCTAATCTCTAACTCTACAAAGAATCCAATTCAATCAAGGCTGTGGGGTGGGATTCTCGATCAAGGCGGCTCGGAAATTTTCCCCCACACATTTTACCCCCCTAGAAGTTTTGGAATTTGATAAAAATTTATGAGGATGGTCATCTTACCCTAGACAACACCCTCACCAAATTTCATCAAATTCCAAAACTTCTAGATAGGTAAACAAGCAAGAGGTGCAGCGTTGTTGCTGCACCACGGGTGCAGGCTCCCCGCCCCTATATATATATATATATATATATATATATATATATATATATATATATATATATATATATATATATATATATATATATATATATATAATACGGGGTATGAGCTGACAGCCCATTTGAGCAAATGGGCTGTCAGCCGGTAGCCGTCCGATCGGATCAATCAAACCGTCCATTTTTTTTTTAAAAGAACAGCTGTAACACAGCTGTACTGATATTTTTTTTTGTTACAGCTCTCTCTCTCTCCGTATCTCTCGCGAGCGGCAGCGGCAGCCGGAGGGGACCGGGCCGGAGGCGGGCGGGGGACAGGTGCAGGGGGCGGCGGAGGGGCGCGGCAGTCGGAGGGGACCGGGCCAGAGGCGGGGCGCGGCAGCCGGAGGGGACCGGGCCTGAGGCGGGAGCGGCAGCGGCAGCGACAGCCGGAGGGTCGCCGTAGGGGGTACGGGGTCGCGCCGGAGGGGTACGGGGTCGCCGGAGGGTCGCCGGAGAGAGCGGCAGCGGCAGCCGGAGGGATCGGAAGCGGCAGCGGCAGGGGCCGGGGGCGCAGGGGTCGCCAGAGGGAGCGGCAGCGGCAGCCGGAGGGTCGCCGGAGGGGGTACGGGGTCGCGCCGGAGAGGTACGGGGTCGCCGGAGGGATCGGGTCGGTGGTTCGGGCTGTGCAGAGAGAGAGACAGAGAGAGGGAGAGGGGTAGGGGTAAAACAGCTGTAACAGCTGTTTTTTTTTTTTGTTTTTTTTTTTAAGGGACGGTCCGATCATTAGGATCGGACGGCTGTCAGTGACAGCTCAAATGGGCATTTAGGCTGGCAGCTCACCTCCCGTATTCTATATATATATATATATATATATATATATATATATATATATATATATATATATATATATATATATAGAGAGAGAGAGAGAGAGAGAGAGAGAGAGAATACGGGGTATGAGCTGACAGCCTATTTTTTCATTTGGGCTGTCAGCTCACCGCCGTCCGATTAAAATCGCAAACCGTCCAAATTTTTTACCAAAAATCACACTCAGACCCACCCCGATCTGCTCTCTCAAACCCCGATGTCTCTCTCTCCCTTTCTCGCTGAAACCTCCGGCGTGCCCTCCGGTGTCACCCCCTCCAGCTCCACCCTCCGGCGTCACCCCCTCCGGCAGCAGCCCCGACTCCACCCTCCGACGTCCCTTTCTCGCTGAAACCCCGATAACTCCGATCAGCCTCCCCCTCCCCGACGACCAGCGCCCTTTTCCTCTCCCTCCGGTGCCGGTCCAAGCCTCGACCTCAGGCCCGTCGCTCCCTTTTCCCTCTGATCTCCTCCTTCCCCGCCGGCAGCCACCCTCGACGGCTGAGGTCGAGGCTTGGACCTGTGGGGGGAAATTTCCGAGCCGCCTTGATCGGGAACCCCGCCCCACAGCCTTGATTGAATGAGGATGGTTTGTAGAGTTAGAGATTATAAAGTTGAGAAGGAGAGAGATGACACACGGAGTTGTTGTCGAAGTTCGGTCTTACGACCTACGTCTCCGGGCGAGAGGTGCCACCTGGTTTCCACTATAATAAATATAAAGGTGGAAAGCGTTCTCTCAACAGGCCGAGAGAAGCTTTTTACAGTGGGGGTTGCACGGAGCAACATGAAAAGAAACTGGAAGGAGAGAAGTAAGCCCTGGCTTTGAATCCTCTCTTCCTCTGATCGAATGACCAACCCCTCTCCTGGATGCCTTGGGGGTCCTTTTATAGCGTAGGCACGTGCCCGATATGACAGTGATGACATGGCGATGATGACGTGGCACTGGTTCTGGGCCTCCTTGCTGGGCCCTTATTGGGCCGTTGTTCGGGCCCAATAAGGGGGAGGGCTCGATCTGCGAGCCCCGTAGAGTGGGCCCATGAACTCGGGCGGGCTTATCCACTTGGGCCGTTGCGCGGGCCCATGCTGCTCTGATCCGGTTCGGTACAATTTTTGCACCCACAGTTACCCCCTCCCAGTCGGGTCAGGACCCCCTGGGTCGGCTGGGATTCCAAGGTGCAAACGCCTTAGGATCCTGGCATGGTTGGCAAGGGCTGTCGGTGCTGCGGTTCGTATTAGCAGAGTCTCCTTCTGCCGATGCCGAGACCCTTTTGGCGCGAGCCAAAAAGTCTCGGTTTTGCAAGTAGGCGTATCAGAAAAAGCAGCGCGTTTCCCAACTGAGAGGATACCGAGACCCTTTTGGTGCGAGCCAAAAAGTCTCGGTTTTGCAAGGGGGCGTTTCCGAAAAACCAGTGTGTTTTCCGACCGAGTAGATACCGAGAGGATACCGAGGGGGTACCGAAAGGATACCGAGAGGGTACCGAGACCCTTTTGGTGCAAGCCAAAAAGTCTCGGTTTTGCACGGGGGTGTTTCCAAAAAATCAGTGTGTTTTCCGACCGAGTGGATACCGAGAGGATACCGAGGGGGTACCGAGAGGATACCGAGAGGGTACCGAGACCCTTTTGGTGCAAGCCAAAAAGTCTCGGTTTTGCAAGGGGGTGTTTTTGAAAAAGCAGTGCGTTTTCCAACCGAGAGGATACCGAGCCGAACGTCCGTGATGAGTGGGGCCGTGGGGTTCGTGCTTTGATCCCGAGCAACGATCGAGTGGCGTGGGGCTTTTGTTTCCATCCCGAGCGACGAATGGCATGTGCGGCTTTTGCTTTGATCCCGAGCGACGATAGAGTGGCGTGCGGCTTTTGTTTCCATCCCGAACGACGATCGAGTGGCGTGGGGCTTTTGTTTCCATCCCGAGCGACGATCAAGTGGCGTGGGGCTTTTGTTTCCATCCCGAGCGACGAGTGGTATGTGCAGCTTTTGCTTTGATCCCGAGCGACGATCGAGTGGTGTGCGGCTTTTGTTTCCTTCCCGAGCGACGATCGAGTGGTGTGGGGCTGTTGTTTCCATCCCGAGCGACCGACGAGTGGCATTTGCTGCTTTCACTTTCTTTCTTTCTTTGTCTTTTTCCTTTCTCTGACTTTTTCTTTGGTCTTCCTTTCTTTCTTCCTCCCTTCCTTTCCTTTCTTTCTCTCTGTTTCTTTGTTTTCCTCTGTTTCTTTCTTTGCTTCCATGTGTGACAGGAGCACTCGCGGCGCTTGCTGCGTGACGAGAGGAGCGACGAGGGGGGGGGGGGGGTCAGACCCTCCCCCTCTTTTTTTTTCGGTCGAGTCGGTTGTGCGATGAGACTAGACCACGCGGGGGACGGGAGTAGGATTTTTTTTTTTTTCGTTTTGCTGCGCCGGCGAGGAGGCCACGCGGGGTGCTCGCTGTCAGGTGGATGTCGCATGAGGGGGGTTCGTTTTGGCCCAGCTGCTGCGCGCGACGAGGGAGGAGGCTTTGCCGGATCTGCGAAGAAGAATCCAGATTCGCTGGATTTCTTTCCCTTTTTCTTTCTTCAATTTCTTTCCTTTTTTCACTATTTCCTTTCTCTGCTTTGTTTCTTTGGCATTTTGTTTGTGCTGTACACCAAAGGAGGCACGGCAAGAGGGGTGTGATCCATGCACGAGTGGGAGGGTGAGAGCGCGATCCATGCATGAGTGGGAGAGGAGGAAGAGCCCTTTACTGCTGATCCGCGCGGGTGGCTGCCCCTTTCCCCTTTTTTTTTTTTTTTACTCTACTGTTTTTGCCGTGGCCTCGTTGCGTTGCGTTGCTCAGCGTGTCCCCGACCAAAAAAAAAAAACACCGAGGACCCCGGATTCGAAGCTTTGCTTCACACGCATCCATAAATATTACTCTTTTTTCGCCGCACCCCCAACGGGGTAGAGTCGGGTTCGTGCGCGAATCGGAGGTAGAGCTGCACCCAACCTCTTTTTTTTTTTTTTGAAATCGAGAGGAGCTTTGCTATAGAAACCAAGACCCCCCCCCCCCCTCTCGATTTTCTGACGAAACCGAGGGGTGGGCTGCTAATGACGTGCCGTCGTCCCTTCCCCACTCGGTTTTTGCGCGAAACCGAGGGGGGCTGCTTGTTGATGCCGGCACGCCCCCCCCCCCCCCCTCTCGGTTTTCTAATGAGACCGAGGGGTAGGCTGCTAATGATGTGCCGACACACCTCCCTCTCGGTTTTCTGACGAAACCGAGGGGTGGGCTGCTTGTTGATGCCGACACACCCCCCCTCTCGGTTTTCTGACGAAACCGAGGGGTGGGCTGCTTGTTGATGCCGACACACCCCCCTCTCGGTTTTCTGACGAAACCGAGGGGTGGGCTGCTTGTTGATGCCGACACACCCTCCCTCTCAGTTTTCTAACGAGACCGAGGGATGGGCTGCTAATGATGTGCCGATACACCTCCCTCTCGGTTTTCTAACGAAACCGAGGGGTGGGCTGCTTGTTGATGCCGACACACCCCCCTCTCGGTTTTCTGACGAAACCGAGGGGTGGGCTGCTTGTTGATGCCGACACACCCCCCCTCTCGGTTCTCTGACGAAATCGAGGGGTGGGCTGCTTGTTGATGCTGACACACCCTCCCTCTCGGTTTTCTAACGAAAACGAGGGGTGGGCTGCTAATGACGTGCCGACACACCTCCCTCTCGGTTTTCTGATGAAACCGAGGGGTGGGCTGCTTGTTGATGCCGACACACCCCCCCTCTCGGTTTTCTGACGAAACCGAGGGGTGGGCTGCTTATTGATGCCGACACATCGTTATTGGGGCTGCTAGAAGAGTCCAAGAAGTGTCGGTACTGAAAATAGTGTATTTTCAGAATTTTAGCCCCATTTGAAACCGACACTTTTTCGGCCATATTCCTAAGCCATTGGTGTGCGGGGTTGTCGGCGAGGGACAACGCTACAGTTGAGGGGGCTTCTTAGAGATAATCTAGGACAATGCCACATGATGGCTAGCCAGTCTTCACCTGATGTACTACCGCACCTGGTTACTGTGTTCGCCAGGTACTACGATCGTGTAAGGGTGTTGATTTGGCTAGGATCAAGGAAGTGTCCTTTCATCTCGCATTTCAGTGGATTTTTCGCCCACCCTGCTCTTAACTTATCGTTTGTGCCTCCATTGCAGGCTGCTTTTTCCAAGATGAAATCCGTTAAGGGACCTGCCGTGTTGGGAAAACGCCATCGAGGAACGAAGGAGGTTGTTTGCGCTCCTCCTCTGCCACATGTTGAGGATTCGGACAGTGGCTCTGACGGCGAGTTAGGGCCGTTAAGGCCCTTTGTGGACGAAGATCATGATGAACCCACCACCGACGGCACTAGTGTGGAGAAGAGGCGAACATCCTGGGGTGAACTGATGGCTGAGTTTCGGGACAATGATGACAGGCCATCCATTGAGAGAGCTTATGCTACCTTCGGGGCTCGCCGAGATGCAGTTTTTCTCAAGGAGGCTAGCATGGAGAAGGTCCTGGGGACCCTTGTGACCATGGGCCAGATGAACAGCGGACTACGCTTGCCTCTGCCTCCTTTTGCTGCCAGGCTACAGTCTATCTCCGATCTTTGTCCAGGGCAAGTTAGCGGCAACGCTTGGAGGGTGATCTATGCTTTTTGCCGAATCGAATCGGATCATCGCGAGGAACTTGCTGCTTGCTATTCTGAGATCCCTGATGGTGAAATTCCTCGTGTCGATCTCGGGTATTTCTTTCACCACTATCGATGGCAGAGAGTGTCTGGGTCGAAGCTACTTTTTACTCTTATGCCGGAGTCACATCAGCCCCCGATAAAATATCTGAGTTCATCCGACAGGTTCTATCGTCTCTACCCCTTATCCGTGACTGGCGCGTGGTGCTCCGTTGTTCGCGTGCCCGAATTGCCATTTAAAGTGGTTAGCTATGCAGTTGGCCGGTATTCGGGGAACGGTAAGAGGGCGTGGCCTCAGGCACGATGCAAGAAGTTGGACAAGCTCTTTAAGAAGTTGACTTTTGGGACTAATATGTGGAAGGATTTTACTTATTCCCCCGCGCGGCTTAAATGCCTCGGTTTGCCAAATTACGCGCTCTCCAGGGTGCCAGAGAACGTGGTGGTGGTGTCTGATTACGAGGAAGAGTTTCCTCGAGGTTCTGATGAGCCGAGCCGAGCCCAGCTAATGGAGGCGATGATTAAGCCTGCTCGGGTGACTCGAGAGATTGTTCCCGCTGAACTTGTGGTCTCCTGCGGAAAGGTGAAAAGGAAGGTACTGAGGCCCAAAAAGGCCCGAGAGAGGATTGTTATGTCTCGACGGCCTTCGAGCACGTGTCTTCCAGGAAAAAGTTTGAAATTGTGCGTTGTTGTGGTTGGGCATGACTTGGTTCTCCCAGGTGCTGCTTTGAAGAAGGGTGGCGATGGCGCCCTCAATGCTGGCGAAGAAGACGACGCGAGCGAGTCTTCTCTTATGGCTTCTGGTGACAGTGAAGACGAGGGATGCGCCGGATCCCCGCGTCCTCGCGTAAGTTCTTCTGCTACAGTTTCTCCTTCTTGCGACCCTCGGTCTCGCAGGATCGAGAGGGAACTTGAGGATGTGGTTATCGACTACCGGCCTGCCACTTTGAGTTACAAGCCTGGGCGTCTGGTACACCGATTTAAGGTTGGGAAGCCAAAGGAGAGTGAATGTCCTCAGGCTGAGGTTTGTGTTTTGCCAGAACATGGTCCTTCGATTCTTCCAGCGCGGAATTCCCTGGGACCAGGATCGTCGCCGAAGATGGTTCTCCGCCCTGATCAGATAAGAGCGATGATGGCTGAGCTCAATGCTCCGGAGGAAGGGATTCGCCTTACTGAAGCAGTAGTTTCCGGACTCCCTGCGGTCGAGGGTGCCGGTGTTTCTTGTCCGATTGCCCTTGATGGTATCCTTCTTCTGCCTTCTTCCACCTTCGTTGTTAGCCGGTGTTTTTTTAGTCTGACTTTGTTGCCTTGTACGCAGTGTCTGCTGGGGACACTCAAGTGCAGGAGGTAGCTACTCTGATTCCAGACGCCCCAGTGGCTCAGCCGGATGAGGCCATGGTTGACGGCGTCATTGGTGAACCTTCCGCCTCGAGGGGTTGTGCACGAGTTAGGGAGGGGAAGTCTGCTTCAGTGCCTCGGAGAGTGAAAGGAAAAGCTGTGGCATCAAGGCTTGCACCAAATACATTGGCCCGTCCCCCAGTTTCACCCTCAGAGCTTACCACTTTTTACAAAAGACATCTGGGACTGCCCCAGGCCTGTCACCCAAAAGTTGTGGATGGTATTGAGGATGCGGTGAGCCCTCTCCTGGTTCTTTCCTAGCCTCCTTTCCTTTTTACTTGGTATACTGTACTAATTTATTGATCCTTGGAGCCAGATGTCGACCCTTCTAGATATCGGGATCCGTAGTGGGTGCAGAGGCCTCTGTAGAAAAGTCAAGAGCCTTGAGGAGGATCTTAAGGCAGCTCTGGAACGTGCTGAGTCTGCTGAGAAGACGGTGAAGAAGCTCTCCACCGGGTCCAAGAAGGATGAACGTTCTACAGTGATGTGGCGTACCCGAGCTGAAGGTTTTGAGAAGGACAAAGCCCTTGACGCGAAGAAGCTTGAGGATCAAGCGGCCATCATTGCCACTCTGTAATCTCAGATTGCCCTGCATGAACAGTTGGAGGAGTCGGTGACTGGCTTGAGGACCCGAGTCACCGAGCTTGAGGAGAAAGATATGACTCGTGCCATTCAGCTTGAAGCAAGGGAAGCAGAGGTTGCTAGTCTGCATGGGCGGGAGACCGAGCTTCAAAAACAGATTGAGGAGCTGGTGGCGAGTAGTCAGTCATCTGCCATCGCGCGGGAGCAGGAGGTCGCCGGCCTTCACAAGCGTGTTGCAGAGCTTGAGAAAGACTGCGGAGAGTACTACACCGGATGGCTTGAGTCTTTAGACACCCTCAAAGCCATCAAGTCCACACGCACTTTGGCTCCGCCTGCTGCTACGCGGCCTTTTTGAGCCTCGTTTTCTTGACTTGCACTCCTCTTCTTTTTCGTTTGTCGTCGTTCATCTTGATGTAGTTGCGTGCCTTGCTTAATAAATTGCACTCTTTACATCTGAGTTTTTAACTTTGTTTGTGTGAGAGCACTCCAGCTTGACAATTTGATGGTTCATATTTTTGTATTTGAGGGTAACAACTCTAAGTTGCTTTGAGTTTCCAACTTGAATAAGCGGAATCGAATTTTTTGGGTTGACCTGGGTTGCCAGGAGTTATTCTTATTTGACTTTAGCCTTGAAGTGGCGTAGTCGAATTTACCTCGAGCTTCCAACTTGAACTGGTGGAATCGATATTTGGGTTGACCTGGGTTGCCAGGAGCCTTTTTATCAGAATTTTGCCTTGAAAGGGCATATCCGATTTTACTTCGAGCTTCCGACTTGAACAGACGGAATCGAAGGCTTAATATGACCTGGGTTGCCAGGAGCCTTTTTATCGGGATTTAGCCTTGAAAGGGCGCATCCGATTTTGCTTCGAGCTTCCGACTTGAACTGGCGGAATCGAAGGCTTAATATGACCTGGGTTGCCAGGAGCCTTTTGGTACTTCACACAGGCTGAATAGAATTTCAATAGACTTGAACTTCGAGAAAAATAGATATTTTATTGATAAACCAAATTCGCAGTTACAAATTTCAGAGTTTGGTTAAGGGTAGAAGATTTTCAAGTGGGTTACATTCCAAGCTCGGGGTAGTCGCCTTCCGTCCTGGTCGATCAGCCTGTATGAGCCTTTGCTGCCTCTGGACTCTATGACGTATGGCCCCTCCCAAGACGGAGCGAACTTGCCACTAGCAACTTCCTTCGTGTTTGGGAAGACGGCTCTGAGTACCATGTCTCCCACACTGAACTCTCTTTTCTTGACTCTTCTATCGTACGCCCTCTTGATCTTCTGCTGGTAGTCGGTGACGTGAGCAGCCGCTGAGTCCCTCAGTTCCTCTACGAAGTCCAGGTCATTGATCCTGAGCTCATCGTTCATTCCAGACTCAACAGCCTTAGTCCTGACCGTGGAGTGGAGCGCTTCAGTAGGTAGGACAGCTTCGGAGCCATACGTGAGGTGGAATGGGGAGAATCCGGTCGATCGCCGCGGGGTAGTACGATACGACCATAATACTTCTAGAAGTATTTTCTCCCATAAGCCTTTTCGAGGTCCCAACTTCTTCTTCAGAGTATCCATGATTGCCTTGTTTGATGCCTCGGCTTGCCCGTTGCACTGTGGGTATCTAGGCGTCGAATAGAATAGTTTGATCCCGTAACCTTGGCAGAATTCTCGGAAGTTGTCAGAATCAAACTGGGCTCCATTATCAACTATTAGTACCTTAGGGGACCCGAACCTTGAAAAGATATTGCCTCTGACAAACTTGATGACTTCGACATCGATGATCCTTGCTAACGGCACTGCTTCGATCCACTTGGTGAAGTAGTCTGTTGCAACGAGGAGATACTTTTTCTGGGTTGGTGACGGCGGAAAAGGCCCCAGGAAATCTAACCCCCATTGATGAAAAGGCCACGGGCTCGTTAGGGGGTTTAGGTCTCCTGCAGGGACGTGAATCTGCTTTGCATGCCGCTGACACTGCTCGCATCTTTTGACGAATTCTCGAGCATCTTTGACCATGGTCGACCAGTAGTATCCTTGCAGCTTGACTTTGTCTTCTAGCGATCTACCCCCGGCGTGGTTGCCGGATGCCCCTGAATGTATCTCTGTAAGGATCATCTGTGACTGTTCCTTGGATAGACACCGAAGGTACATACCTCCATGTGACTGCCAATAGAGGTCTTCTCCATCGAGACGGAAGCGATGAATTTTCCTCAGAAGTTTGTTTGCTTGAACGGGGTCCTCAGGTAGGACCTTTTGCTGAAGATAGCCGATTATAGGTACCAACCATCCCGTGGGTGCTTCAATCGTTATATCAGCAATCAGGCCGGTCTGATGATGAAGGTTCACCCTTGGGTATCTTTGGAAATCAATCTTGATTTCTCTAACCTCTTGTTCATCCCCAAGAACTGAAGCTGCATTTGCGAGAGCGTCAGCGATTCGATTGTCGGATCGGGGGATCTCCTTGAATTCGACCTCCTGGAAGCGTTCAGATAGCTTCCGCGCCAAGGTCAAGTACTGCTGCATCCTGCTGTCCTTGGCTTCGTACTGCCCCTCGATCTGCCTGACGATGAGCTGAGAGTCGCTATGAATGGTTATCTGCTTGATTGATAAGCTCAAGGCTATCTCCATGCCGGCAAGGATTGCTTCGTACTCGGCCTCATTGTTTGTGGCTGCAAAACCGAGCATGATGGATCGCTGAATCTTGTGCAGGTCTGGGGAGATGAGTAATATTCCGATTCCACAGCCTGCTGAGCTTGAGGCCCCGTCGGTGTAAAGGTTCCAGCCGGCCAACGGGTGGCTAGGAAGCGCGTGAAGCTCTGCGGGTTCGCCTTTCCCGTTATCATCCAATTCGAGGTCAGGATCTTGATGTAGGCCGACTGGGTCCTCAACTGGGAAGTCGGTGAGGAAGTCTGCTAGCGCCTGCCCCTTGATCGAGACTCTTGGCTCGAAGAGCACTCCCAATGAGCTCATTTCTGTTACCCACTTGGCCATCCTCCCGACGCTATCGGACCGATCGAGAATGTCCTTGAGGGGATGTTCTGTGGTGACTGTGACTTGATGGGCGACAAAGTATGGCCTTAGTCTTCGCGTTGCCATGAGCAGAGCTAAAACTACCTTCTCGACCCTTAAGTATCTTGTCTCTGCTGGAAGCAGAGCATGGCTAGTGTAGTAGATTGGGCGCTCAAGCCCGTCTCTTCGGCTTACAAGCACCGCTCCGGTGGCTTACTCAGAGACCGATAGGTAGACCCATAGGGGTTCCCCTAGCATGGGAGCTACCAGTACCGGCGGCTGGACAAGGTAAGCCTTGATGTTTTGGAAGGCTTCTTCGCAGGAGCTATCCCATTTAGAGTTACTGCCCTTCCGAAGCCTCTCGAAGAAAGGCTTGCATCTGTCAGAGTGCTTGGATATGAAGCGATTCAGGGCTGCTAGACGACCGGTGAGTCATCTGACCTCCTGTTCATTTGATGGTGACGGCATCTCCTGGATGGCTCTAATCTGGTCCGGATTGGCCTCGATCCCTCTTTGCGTGATGAGGAATCCGAGGAACTTTCCGGATTTCACACCGAACGCGCACTTTGCTGGGTTGAGCTTCATCCGATAGTATCGCAGGATGTTGAATGTTTCCTCCAGGTCCTTAAGGTGATCTTCTCTTCTTCGGCTTTTGGTGAGCAGGTCGTCTATGTAGACTTCCACGTTCCGGCCAATTTGCTTCTCGAACATCTTTGTGACGAGTCGTTGATATGTTGAGCCAGCATTCTTGAGGCCGAAAGGCATCACATTGTAGCAATAGAGCTCACGATCCGTCACGAAGCATGTTTTCTCCTGATCGTCCTTGTGTAGTGGAATCTGATTGTATCCGGAGTATCCATCTACAAAGGACAGTAGCTCATGCCCTGCTGTAGAATCGACAAGTCGATCGATCCGTGATAACGGGAAAGGATCTTTCGGGCAGGCCTTATTGAGATTAGTGAAGTCAATGCAGACCCTGATCTTCCCATTCTTCTTTGGTACCGCGACGACATTGGAGATCCAAGTCGGGTACTTGACTTCTCGAGTGAAGTTGGCCTGGAGGAGCTTGGCCACTTCTTCCCGGACTGTAGCAGCTCGTTCCGGCCTTATGGTTCTTGGCTTTTATTGGATGGCAACGGCTCCGTCTTTGACATTTAGTCGGTGGCAAGCGACCTCGGGGTCGATGCCCGGCATATCTTTAAAGCTCCAAGCAAATATGTCAATGTTGGCTCGGAGAAAGGTTGTCATCTGCTTCGCCTCTTCCTTGGACAAGTCAGCCCCGATGTATGTTTCGCGCGGCTGCCCACCTTCCCCGATCTCAACCTTGAAGATGGGCTCGATCGAGGGTGAGCCATCCCACTCTCCCAGCGGTGGAACTGGAAGAGTTGGGTCTTTCGGTAATTGCTATTGCTTCGAGGTGCCGGCCTCGTTGGCCGACCTCTTGGATGGGAGGATGGATCGTGCTTTTTGTTTGGCGGCGACAGCTTCACAGGACTTGCTGGCCGCCTGATTCCCTCTGATGCACCTGATGCCTTCATTGGTGGGAAACTTGAGGAGCTGGTGGTAGGAAGAGGATACTCCCCCAAGACGATGCAGGAAGGGCCTTCCCAGGATGATGTTGTAGCTCGATGTACCGTCACATACGGCAAACCGAGTGGAGACTCGGGTCTTCTCTGTCAATTCAACAGTAAGTTTGGCCTCGACAAGGACTTTGCCTTCACCCCCATTGAAGCCGGTGATGATCAGAGGCAGATGCTCGAGGCTCTCAGCTCCGTGGCCAAGGCTTGAGAAACAGTTGCTGAACATGATATCCACGAAGCAACCGGTGTCGATCAGAATCCGACTGACCGGTACTCCGTCGACTTTGAGCTGCAGGACGAGCGGGTCCTGGTATGGTAGAAGTACTCCTTCCAGATCACGAGGCGTGAAGATAATTGCCGGCCAGGGCAGCCCGGGCCAAGGCTGCTCGACCCAAGTTTCTTGCACGTTGGCTGTCTGGCGGACGTTGTGAATTCACCTTTCGAGGCGTTCCACTTCTTTGCTAGAAGGTGCTCGCCGATGTAAGTGTCCGTGAACCACATTCGCTCAGTGGCTTCTGCATCCATGGATCATGTTGACTCCCTTCCGCTTCTGTTGTTGCCTTTCTTTCTCTTGCCTTGGTTCTTTATTGGCGATGTAGCCATCAAGTCGCCCCTCCTGGACCAAGTCTTCGATGTGGTGCTTCAGTCGCCAGCAGGTTGAAGTCGGGTGCCCGTGGCTGCGATGGAATTTGCAGTAGATGGTCGTATCCTTGGTCTGCTCCGAGTTTGGAGGAAGGGGTTGCGGCCACTTGCAGAATGGCTCGTTCTGAAGGTAGGCGAATATATCTTTGATTGAGGTGTTCAACTCGGTGAACACCCTCTGCTCCCTTGTAGCTCTTCTCTTCCCTGCTGGAGGGATTTTTGGTTCCTAATTTTGCCTCTTGGCTGGTTTCTTCTCTTCGGATGCCGCATTGGCATGCTTCTTGTAGCGTGCATCCCTCGGGGCTTCGTCAGCCTTCCTATGCCGCGAGTCGCGAGGTTCGCGTGGCTCATGCAACTTTCTGGCTCGCTGGTTGTCCTCCACATCTATCTCTCGCTGCACGCGTTTGAACATCGCCTCCAAGGAGCTCGGAGGATGTCGGATAAAATCAGTATAGACGTGGAGTTCCGGTCGGATGGCATTCTGGAATGCCAACATAATGGCCTCCTCATTTTGGTAACGACCAGTGAGCTCAGAATGCTTATTACGAAACCTGGTTGTGAAGCTCCTCAAGGATTCATTGGAGCCCATCTTTAGCCGGTAAAGAGTATCCAGCTTCTTTTCTGGCTTCAGGTTAAGCCGATAGTGATCCATGAAGAGTTCCGCCAGTTCTTCGAAAGTAGCCACCGCTCCAGTGGGCAATGTGTGGTACCAATCGAGGGAAGGCCCTTCGAGGCTTCCCGCAAACATACGGCAAAGAACATGGTTCTCATACTCGTATGGCGTCAGGGCCTGCTTGTAGGCTAGGATGTGGAGGGCTGGGTCTCCCTTGATGCAGTCAAACTTGGGCAGACTTGGTGTTCGCCAACCCACAGGGAAAGGGGTTGCGAGCACCTCGGGATGAAGAGGCCCCGCTGAGGCGATTAGTAGCCTGCAATCGTGATGGCGGCGTCCCACATCGGTGGTTTGCCTTCGTCGGTTGAGTAGCTCACGTGCATCTGACATTCTTGCATGCGAGTGAACAGGGCGTCCAGTGGACCCCGTTGATTCAGGCGACTTCTCTCGACGGTGGCTTGGAGCGCCATCGATGTTGAGACGATCCCACACCGTTTGTTTAGGTGCTTGCGTGGATGCCTGACGCTTTTCGTCATGAGCCCTCCTTGGTTCTTCGAGGTGATGACTCGCAGCTGGGTGAGTCTTCAGTGGGCCTTCAGTCACAGCGGGAGAGTTGAGGATCATAACCCCCACCCTCTCAGCTGCTTTCTTCAGGGAGTCTCTCTCTTGTTCGAGGGATGCATTCTTCTTGATGAGATTTAGCAGCTGGAAGTCAGCAGCCGAGATCTCGTATGTAGCCTGAGGCTCGTTCCCTTGAATAGCAGGTTCTTTGCCGGACCGATGCCTCGGGGATAATGGGTTTCGCCGATCGCTGTGCCCTTCTGGAAGGCTGCCTTGCGGCCCCAGTCATTCCCGAACATTTCTTCGGTTGGTTGCAACCGAGACTTCTTGTTCTTCTTCGATCAGCATATTGTTTGTTCGTTCAGCACCCGCCTTTGGTGGGTTGGTGCTGGCCTTCACCATCGAGCGTGTTGATGTCGGCGTGATGAAGGCGTTGAGGTTGATTTGGAGGAGGGCTTGTGGCTCGTCACCACAAGTTGAATAGGAGTCGGTAGAGGTGTGGGTAAGACCTCTATCGAGATCCCACAGACGGTGCCAAAGATTGTGGGGGGAAATTTCCGAGCCGCCTTGATCGGGAACCCCGCCCCACAGCCTTGATTGAATGAGGATGGTTTATAGAGTTAGAGATTATAAAGTTGAGAAGGAGAGAGATAACACACGGAGTTGTTATCGAAGTTCGGTCTTACGACCTACGTCTCCGGGCGAGAGGTGCCACCTGGTTTCCACTATAATAAATATAAAGGTGGGAAGCGTTCTCTCGACAGGCCGAGAGAAGCTTTTTACAGTGGGGGTTGCACGGAGCAACAAGAAAAGAAACTGGAAGGAGAGAAGTAAGCTCTGGCTTTGAATCCTCTCTTCCTCTGATCGAATGACCAACCCCTCTCCTGGATGCCTTGGGGGTCTTTTTATAGCGTAGGCACGTGCCCGATATGGCAGTGATGACGTGGCGATGATGACGTGGCACTGGTTTTGGGCCTCCTTGCTGGGCCCTTATTGGGCTGTTGTTCAGGCCCAATAAGGGGGAGGGCTTGATCTGCGAGCCCCGTAGAGTGGGCCCATGAACCCGGGCGGGCTTATCCACTTGGGCCGTTGCGCGGGCCCATGCTGCTCTGATCCGGTTCGGTACAATTTTTGCACCCACAGGACCGGCACTGGAGGGGGAGGAAAAGGGCGCTGGTCATCGAGGAGGGGGAGGCTGGTCTGGGTCGGGGCTACTGCCGGAGGGTGGAGCCGGAGGGGGTGACGCCGGAGGGGGGAGTCGGTGCCGGAGGGGGGAGGCGGATCCGGTGCCGGAGGGGGAGGGGGATGCTGCCGGAGGGGGCTCGCCGTCGTGGAGGGGGACGCTACCGGAGAGGGTGACGCCGGAGGGTTTCAGCGAGAGAGGGAGAAAGATCGGCGTTTGGTTTGAGTGAGTGAGAGGGAGAAGAGAGCAGATCGGGGTGGGCTGAGTGTGATTTTTGGTAAAAACTTTGGACGGTTTGCGATTTTAATCGGACGGCGGTGAGCTGACAGCCCAAATGAAAAAATAGGCTGACAGCTCATACCCCGTATTATATATATATATATATATATATATATATATATATATATATATATATATATATATATATATATATATATATATATATATATATATATATATATATATATATATATACTAGTAATGCCCGTGCCTGTCGGCACGCAAAAGATTTCGAGGGCGTCAAAACAAATTTTGAAGGCGTGAAAACTTTTGAGAGGGAACAATATTTTAAGGGTGGTAATAGTAATTTAAAAGTGGCAATAATATTTTGAGGGAGATAATAATATTTTCATAAAAGCATTTTTGTAAGAAAGTGACAATACTTAAAAGGTGTCAAAAATATTTTGAGGGAGTTGACAATATTTAGAGGGTAGAAACAAAATATTTCGAGTGTGGCAAAAGATTTCGAGGTAAAAAATTTTGAGTGCACGCAAAAGATTTTGAGGGGCTTGCAAAAAATTTATAGAGCAGGGACAATATATTGACGACGGTGATAATATTTAATTGCTAATGATGTAAATTTTAATTAGTTTTAGTGATATAAAATTACTATCATAGGATCACCTCGCACACTCTTCCCCTTCTCTGCTGAGTCTGCTCCCCTCCCTCCTTCGGTTATCGGCGACGGCACCTGCAA
The DNA here is from genome assembly GCA_947650365.1 of Chamaelirium japonicum. Lineage (NCBI taxonomy): Eukaryota > Viridiplantae > Streptophyta > Magnoliopsida > Liliales > Melanthiaceae > Chamaelirium > Chamaelirium japonicum. The sequence goes on along the minus strand of OX393552.1, from coordinate 79,002,076 downwards.
CGGAAAGAGAGAGAGAGAGAGAGAGAGAGAGAGAGAGAGAGAGAGAGAGAGAGAGAGAGAGAGAGAGAGACCTCCCCGGAAACACGATGACCCCGACCCCGACCCCAATTGTGATAATCTCCTATTAGCCAAACACTTTCGGTGCATGTGCCCAAATTCGGCGGGGTAGTCAAAATTCATTCTACGGTACCCACATTCGACGGGAATGCACATATTCGACATCAAAACACTTGATCACTGTCCTACTTGATCACTGTCATCATGTCGGTAGTCAGACGGCCGTCTTCAGCGGCAACAAATCCCCGGCCGCCAAATGTGCTCTACCACCAAAGACTGTTGCTACAGTGCTGAATGCGCCCGGCAAAGTGTTGCCACCGAAGACCTTCGGCCCAACACGAAGCAGACGCCTTCGTTGCGACACCCAACGGGTGCCTTCAGCACAACACGCAGCAAAGTCCTTCAGCCCAACACGGCCAACATGCATGAAAATCCATGCGACCAGCATAATAAACCTCATGCCAATCAGCACACATGACACAACCTATAAGGCTAGTTACGCAAACCTATAAGGCTAGTTACGCAGATTCAACTCAAGCCACCATGATGCACCCCTTCAATATTTTACAATTTTATCAGGAATCTAAACGAAGAGAGTAAATATTTTTGTAGAATACAAATTAGAATTGAAGTAAAAGAACATTGGCAACATATTGACATCCCCAAGCATCAACACAATCATTCCTGACATATTGCAATTCAGTATTTCTAATTAATTAATTAAAATTTTTCATAATTTACTTTTTTTGCAAAAAAAAAGACATTCTACTAAAGGGTTGGAGGCTTACGGATCATCCTTCGTCCCAAACATTATACACAACAAAACTCATATTAACATACAAAACCCACTGAAGCAGGTGTAGCAAATGAACCCCATTGCCCAAGTGATCCAAATTCACCGCCACCACCAGTAGGCCAGTGTCAGGTTCAACCTCCCCAGCAATTCATGCACATTTCTTTAGCACTGATCGAGATAGTTATTTGGACAAAAAGAGTGGACATCAATGAAGGGTCTGATATCTGTGTTAATGTTGGTTAGACGACTGATGTTAGTCTAGGGGTGGAATGGAGGTCTGATCTTGACCCGATAAAAAAATAAAAAAAAGTCATCATTGTTTTGAAATATATGAAGATTTAAGGTAGGAGACTGACCAAGCAACGAAGAAGATCTTGCCCTTCTGGTAGTTATCAGCAGTCACACAGTCGAAGTCGAAGACGGCGTAGCGGCAGTTGTAACAAAGCGATCTCTGAAGATTGGGGCAAGGATCTACCTGTCATGCTCCTAAGCCTCCTTTGAACAAATAGCAGTTAGCAATCAATCACAAATCAGTGACACACATGAATACATGAATACCCACATGAATGCCCGTGACTATCTTCACCATCAAAAGACTTTCAACAAGAGCACCCACAGTCAGCGAGGGACGGCAAAATTCGTTTGGATGACAATGGTGTGTTTTGACATCCTACCTCTAAACCTGGGATACTTTATCTTTAAGTTTGCCAACGTTCAAGACTTCACCAAAGTCTTGATCGGCGGCCCGACTTTGGCACTGGGTGGTGGCGATCGGGTTTTTCGCTTAGAGTTGTGGCTCGTGGGGGAAGAGAGGGGTTCCACTGATCAGGTCCGCATGCGGTCGAGGGTTGGGGCGAAAGAAGGGTCGTTGGCATATTGTCGGATTGAGGGAACTAAACGGACGATGCCGCACCACTCGATCTCGGGTGATATCTGGTGATCTTTGGTGAATGCCAATAAACTTTTTGATGCCAATAAAAAAAATTCAGTACAAATAGCTCATAATTAGCTGTGATCCAAAATGCCAACCAAATTCGATTTTTTTTTTTGAAAGAAAACATTGATGTCAACTAAAAATTTGAACATAAAAGTAACTGTCGAGAGACGTGAAAACTGAACACAGATGCTAACACATAATGAATTACAAAAAAAAATGACACAAAATTGTAGCAACAAAACTTTAGACTACAAAGCTGCATATTGCAAGCCTCTGTCCCATTCTTACTACAAATGAAAAGCTTAATAAAAAAAAAGCAAAATTTTTAAAACTTGCTGCAGGTTCATCCATTCTTACTTTACAAATGAAAATCTTTTAAAACAAAAAAAGGAAAAGCTTTTAAAACTTGCTATAGGTTCAAATGAATTAAAACACACTCTTTGTTTTTCACGGTGAAAATGAAAAAGAAGATTAAAAACCAACTGCTAATTCTTTATTTTGCCCCAATTGTGATAAAAGATTAAAAATTTACAACTTTTTTTTTTGACAAAAGATTAACAATCGGAGTCGCCAAAAAAAAATTAAAAAGAAAGAATAGATAGCAACAATCAACGCTATGTCAGCCATTGTAAGGAGATTAAGACACCTGCAGTGCTGAAGTCGGCACTGCAGCGGGCCGTCTTCGGCGGCAACACACCTATTGGCAATGCAGCGGGCCGCCTTCAGCGGCAAGATACCCCCCGGGCAATACAGAGGGGGCTAAATGCAGATGGAGCATAGTTCAGGGATCAACTTGTTCAAAAAAAAAAGTTGAGGCACCAATATGAAATGCGGTGAATAGTTCAGGGGAGGTTTTTGTAATTTGCCCTAATTTTTAAGATCGAAAAGCATGGATTTGTATTAGGAGTAAAATCTTCCTTTGAAAATTCTATAAATTGTTGTCTATGTAATAATAGGATTAGAACTAAGCTCATTTAGACTCTCTCCATCTTTTCTCTGGACTGTATCCTACACATCATCTGCAGATTGTATCTTACAAAGCTATGAAGAACAAATAGTAAAATACACAGCCTGCAAGAATTTTCGAATCTATTAAACATAATCAGTGATTTTAATAAACAAAATCCGATAGAAAAATTTTTTAATTGGAGATTTTTCACAAAGTTGACCTTTTTAGGCACCATACCGTGCCAATCATACCCAGAAACGTAACATTAGCCCATCAGAAGGCAGTCGAGCATCATTGCCTGGCGACTTGAAAGAAAGGAGATAAATTTACATTTAGGGAGTTGACAGATCTCACCTCGGCCTTGGCGGAGGCGGTGCCGCCGAGGTCACCCATGTGGATCTCGCTGCCCTCGGTGTCCATCATGACAACATATCATCCCGAACCACAATGACAAATCCAAAAAAAATCAGGTGGGTAAAAAATATAATTCAAAAATCAGAAGGGTAAAAAATATGTATGATTTTTTGCATTTAAAATGGCTGATATTTCCTATGAATACTCCGAGCCCGCAGTGGGTCTATAGCCCGAAAACAAATCAGCACACTTCGGGCTTGGAGTATTTCTTGGCAAAATCAGCGATTTTAAATGCAAAATCATTCAAAAATAAGACAGGAAAAAAAATATGGATTCACCATATTCGATCGCCTTAACCGTAACCAAAAATCTAATTTGAAATATATGTTATCAAAAATTTCAGATCCTTGAAGCAACAGTCTCATTCTAAAATCATCGTACGCATGATTTGCTAAGAGTATTCATAGGCAAAATAATTCAAAAATCAGACGGGTAAAAAATATGTGATTTTTTACATTTAAAATGACTGATTTTTCCTATGAATACTCCGAGCTCGCAGTGGGTCCATAGCTCGAAAAAAAATCAGCACACTTCGGGCTTCGAGTATTTCTAGGCCAAATCAGCGGTTTTAAATGCAAAATCATTTAAAAATAAGAAAGGAAAAAAATAAGGATGCACCATATTCGACCACCTTAACCGTAACCAAAAATCTAATTTGGAATATATGTTATCAAAAATTTCCTTGAAGCAACAGTCTCATTCTAAAATCAGCATAAGCATGATTTGCTTAGAGTATTCGTAGGCAAAATCAGCGATTTTAAATGCAAAATCATTCAAAAATAAGACAGGAAAAAAATATGGATGCACCATATTCGACCGCCTTATCCGTAACCAAAAATCTAATTTGGAATATATGTTATTGAAAATTTCAGAACTTTGAAGCAGCAGTCTCATTCTAAAATCAGTGTACCCATGATTTGCTTAGAGTATTCATAGGCAAAATCATTCAAAAATCAGACGGGTAAAAAATATGTATGATTTTTTGCATTTAAAATGACTGATTTTTTGTATGAATACTCCGAGCCCGCAGTGGGTCCATAGCCTAAAAAAAAATCAGCACACTTCGTGCTTGGAGTATTCTTAGGAAAAATCAGTGATTTTAATTGCAAAATCATTCAAAAATAAAACAGGAAAAAAAATATGGATGCACCATATTCGACAGCCTTAACCGTAACCAAAAATCTAATTTGGAATATATATTATCGAAATTTCAGATCCTTGAAGCAACAACCTCATTCTAAAATCAGCGTACGCATGATTTGCTTAGAGTATTCATAGGCAAAATCATGCAAAAATTAGACGGGTAAAAAATATGGATGATTTTTTGCATTTAAAATGACTGATTTTTCCTATAAATATTCCGAGCCTGCAGTGGGTCCATAGCCCGAAAAAAAAACAGCACACTTTGGGCATGGCGTATTCCTAGGCAAAATCAGCGACTTTTAAAAGAAAGAATCATGTATTTCCATAGCATCAGATGAATTTCTAAATTGATTCCATCAAATTGACTGACAACGGAAGGGTAGAGTTCAGTAGGACTATAGGATGCATCACCTCATGAAATTACGCCACCTCCATCAACCCCGATTTCCATCACCGCCATCATCCACGGCCACCTCTAGCATCACCCCCCACCCTTACCCACCTCTCATCCGGCGGCCACCTCTAGCATCACCCCCCACCCTTACCCACCTCTCCTCCGGCTACCACATCTGTGCTTTTGAGTTGGGGAGCCGCAGGGGGGAGAGGAGGGTCATACGCCGGTGAGGTTGTTGTCGGGGCTGTGATGGTTGTCGATAAAGGAGATAGGGGCCACCGAAAGGGTTGGCGTTGTTGGGCTGCACCATCGTCGACTGGCATGTCGCCACAGGGAAGAGAAGAAGGCGGCACACTACTGCTGCTGTAACAACTTTCGGCAAAGGCACTATACATAGAATGTGGGCACAGGTAGAATGAGCAATCAACTTCATGTTCCAGAGAGAAGGGAAGGAGGAAGAGGGGTCTACCTGTGCTGTCACCAGACAAACTTCAAGTTGAGTCCAGAGAGATATCAAAGAGGAGGGAAGGAGGAAAAGGGTTCTACCTATACCGGCAGCGATTCATCCTCCATGTCGATTCTTCCTCAGACCGAAGATCTGAGCTACTCCTCATCCTGATTCCCTCTTGGGGGTGGCTGGTGAACTAACCAGACAACGGCGATTAAAGCCTCAATCTCTTCATCCTCGATTCACAGTTCGGAATCCTCTGCCTCCCCGCTAGCGATGACCTCGATCACTGGAGCAATCTGGTGCGATGTCGTCGGAGAAGTGGATTTTCGCCGAAGAGATCAGATCCAAGCTGTGATCTCTTCGGGAGAGAGTAGATCGGGGGTACAATAGGCAGGATCAGGCAATTCACCTTTAGAGGACACCGGGAGGAAAGCAGGAGGGGAAAGGAGAGAGCAGCTCGGGGGTACCACAGGCGGGATCAGGTGATTCACCTTTCGGGGCCGCCGGGAGAGAAGAAGGAGGAGGAGGAGAGCAATGGCCTGGCGGAGAGGGTAAGGGCAGAGGTCCGGGGGGCCGAGGGCCGTAGAAGGAGAGAGAGAGAGAATTATATATATATATATATATATATATATATATATATATATATATATATATATATATATATATATATATATATATATATCGAGCGGCCCGGGGGGGGGGGGGGGGGGCTTAACTGAAAGAGAGAGAGTGAGAGGGAGAGAGCGGTGAGGGTGGTTGGGGGTGTAACTGATGGGGGGGGTTTGTGCTTAAGTGACGGAGAGAGAGAGAGAGAGAGAGAGAGAGAGAGAGAGAGAGAGAGAGAGAGAGAGAGAGAGAGAGAGAGAGAGAGAGAGAGAGAGATCGTGCATTGAGGCTTGAGGGGGGGGAGCGTAACTGATGGGGGGGAGAGAGAAAAAATTGGGGACGACACCACTTGATCATTACGACGGATGGTTGTGATCGTGCCATTCAAGATGGAAATGTTTCAATTATGATTGTGCATAACTACCCAATGCAGAGAGATATTGGCCATCAAATTCTCTAACCGCCACTTATGTTTGTATCGAACGGCTCTCTTTATCCATTCGTAGTGAAATATTATATATATATATATATATATATATATATATATATATATATATATATATATATATATATATATATATATATATATATATATATATATATATATATATATATATATATATATATATATATATATATATATATATATATATATATATATATATATATATATATATATATATATATATATATATATATATATATATAGGGGCATGCTATGCTGCGGCATGCGGTACGTGCGGCACCGCACCGCAGCCGTCTGATGCATGCGCTGCGTACATCGCATGCACGCAGCAGTGCATCAGACGGCATGCGGTAGGTGCCGTACTTACCGCATGCCGCATTATATCATTTCTCTCTCTCTCTCTCTCTTTATATATATATATATATATATATATATATATATATATATATATATATATATATATATATATATATATATATATATATATATATATATATATATGTAGAGTAGTGATACATTGCGGCCGGCTAACGTGCGGCTTAACGTGCGGACACTCCCTTCGGAGGTATTTTCAGAATTTTTTTTTTTGGGGATTGATCGCCCACCCTTGGATTGGACACACAAAAATTTCCAGCCCGATCCAATACCTGTAGGCCGTCCAAATGTGTTGATCTTTTATCGGTCGTTCATTTTTTTCACCATTTTGATCAACACATTTGGACGTCCTACAAGTCTTGGATCGGGCTGAAATTTTTTGTGTGTCCAATCCAAGAAAGGCGATCAATCTCAAAAAAAAAATTTCAAAAATACCCCCGAATGGGGTCTTGTAGCTCGTGTGTCCTTAGCGTGGATTTTTTGTATTAACATTAATAAAGATGACTTTGGTTATTGCTTTAATTAGAATACTACTCTGGTGTATGATAATACTCATATAATAAAAGGACCCTAGGGAACACAGTAGGCCACTGAGGCGCATGGAGGATCCATGCTTGGGAGACCCAGTGGACCAGTTCTGTGTAGACCTAGAACTAGTTCACAGCTTTGGTGATGCTGGTCGTTTCACCAAGCATAAGCTGTTGGCAGGTAAAGGATGTGGTGAAGTCTCCACCACGGGAACGTAGGATTCTCATTCAACTGACCAAGCACGATGATCGTGTTGAACAGGAACCAAGATGGTGCACAGTTTAGTGATTCAGACACTGGTGCAAAAACTGTCTTACTATTATAGATAATCTGTCCTTAACCCTGAGGGACCATGCTCACTGGGCCAACCAGTTGAGTGGTGCTTTGATGTGCCAACGTGTGCGGACCTTCCATAGTCCAATACCACGGTACGTTGGGTTACCCGGCTGGCGCTTGAGTGACATGTAATTCCTACAGGTTATCCGACGTCTAGTGTTGGATGGGTGCATTTTGATGAGTCAATCTGTCCACATAGTTAACCCAGGCCTGGTGGTTGTCAGTATGACTGACGATGTTCCGGATGCTAGGCATAGCACCGGAAGGTGTGTGGTGTTTGTAGACACGAATTTTGTCTAACCCGGACCCGACTTACGTGCGCCAACGCGGATGCAAACCCAACACGCGCTCCGACTCGGACCCAACTTGCACGCACCAGTGCGGACCCGGACCCGACTCGCGCCCGACAAAGGAGCCGGGCGGGCCCACCCTCAAGTGGGGCCCACCCGGCCGGCCCTACACTAGAACCCGAACCCCCTAGGGGGCCGGCCCTATACTAGGGTCCGGACCCCTATGGGGTGGCCGGCCTTGCAAAGGAAAAAGAAAAGAAAGAAAAGAAAAGAAAAGAAAAGAAAAGAAAAGAAAGAAAAGAAAAGGAAAGAAAAAGAAAGGAAAGAGAAGAAAAGGGAAAAAAAAGAAAGAAATAAAAGAAAGAAGAGGCCGGCCATGCAAGGGAGAAGAAAAGAAAGGAAAGAAAAGAAAAGGAAAGAAAGGAAAGAAAAGAAAGGAAAGAAAAGAAAAGGAAAGAAAAGAAAGGAAAGAAAAGAAAGAAAAGGAAGGAAACACCGCCATGCGCGGGGGGAGGTTGTGTATGACGTCTGCTCACACGCGGATCTGCGCCGATCCCTCGATCCGACGGACAAGAAGAAGAGTCGGGTAGCCATCGATTTCGTGTGCAAAATTCAGCCATAATTACCCCGTCAGAAAAGGAAGACGAATAAAGACTTATTTCCCTCATCAATGGATGAATAAATCTTGGGCAATTATGGGGGAGATATTAAAGGGATTTAAAATTAAAACTTCCCATATCTCTCCCCCCCCCCCTTCGCCTATAAATAGAGGGGAAGGGGGAAGGCTCAAGGGGTCGGTCGGATGGCAAGAAGCGAAGCTCTGCAGAAGGGAAGACGCGCTCTTCATCGACCCAAGGCTTCACGAGGCACGGGCAAGCCTGTCCCTTCAGGATCGGCTTAGTCCATTGAAAGCCCTCATCAACGTGAAGACCCTTGCACAAGAAGATCAAGCCTTCGACTCCGTGCACGAAGAAGAAAGCTCGGAGAAAAAGAACCCTTTGACTCCGAAGACGCCAGAAGCAAAGGCTGGAGAAGAAGATCGAAGCGGCACTACCTCGTCATCTCCAACAAGCCTTTGACTCCGATCAAGCCCAAAAGCCCGGAGAAGAAGAAGAGCGGCACTACCCCGTCGTCTCCACCAAGCCTTCGACTCCGATCAAGCCCAAAAGTCCGGAGAAGAAGAGAAGCGGCGCTACACCCCGTCGTCTCCAACAAGCCTTCGACTCCGATCAAGCCCAAAATCCCGGAGAAGAAGAGAAGCGGCGCTACACCCGTCATCTTCAATAAAGCCTTCAACTCCGATTATGCCAAATACGCCCGGAGAAGAAGCCGACGCCACAACCGTCGCCAGGGATCGGTTGAAGACTGAAGACGAAGCGTGGGAGCTCTGCGGAAGAGGAGATGCTTCTTCATCGACCCAAGGCTTCACGAGGCACGGGCAAGCCTGTCCCGCCGGGATCGGCTTAGTCCATTGAAAGCCCTCATCAACGTGAAGACCCTTGCACACGAAGATCAAGACTTCGACTCCGTGCACAAAGAAGAAAGCTCGGAGAAGAAGACCCTTCGACTCCGAAGACACCAGAAGCAAAGGCCGGAGAAAAAGCTCGGAGCGGCACTACCCCGTCGGCTCCAACAAATCCTCGACCCCGATCAAGCTCCAAAGCCCGGAGGAGAGAAACGAAGCGTCACCAACCCGTCGCCTTCGACAAACGTCTGCGCCATCCACGAAGAAGAAAGTCTGGAGCAAACCGCCTGAAGCGTCGCTACCCCCGTCGTCTTCATCAACAAAAGCCGACGCTACAATCGTCGCACGGAGACCGTCGCTACCCCCGCCGTCTTCACCAACAAAAGCCGACGCTACAACCGTCGCACGGAGATCGGTGCTACCCCCACTATCTTCGAAAGCGCTCTTCAACTCCGATCACGCCAAGGAAGCTCGGAGAAGAAGAGAAGTCCAGCCGACACCCAAATCGTCGAAGCACCGGAGAAGTAACCCACGTCGTTCGAAGAAGAAGACCGAGTTGACGCTGAAGCTAAAGCCAACGCAAGAAGCCAAAGCAAAGCCCCAGTAAAGCCCGTGCTAAAGCAACGCAAGTGTCAAAGCCAAGCGACTACGCCGGCCACGGGCAAAAGCACTGCACGTTCTAGCCGATACTACGCGAAGTCCGGAAGAACGAAAGCATCGCAAGTCTCTCCCGGCTACGTCCAAGCGCAAACGCCGAAGCAAAGCAAAAGCCAGAGCCACGCCGGAGCCAAGCCAAAGCCAAAGCCGACGCCAAAAGCACGATCGACGCCGCGAACCGACGATCAAGGACACCGAGGTTGAGCAAGGAGCGAGGAAGACACGAAGACCGAGGAACGAAGCTGAAGACCCCCTAGCCGAGGAAGCGCGAAGCACAGAAGGGACCAAAGAAACAGCGAGCATTCCTTAGCCTCTCAAAAACCCTCACCTTGTAAAACCCCTGTCCTAGGCAACTCCTTTAGAGCTCTCGCACGAACACCACGTGGAGACGCAGATCAAAGGGATCCTCCAGAAGATCTTTCCCACAATCCCCTGATCAAAACTCGCCGCAACCCGGACTCGCTACACCCGAGCCACCCGGGTCCCGGCCACACTTGTAATCTCATTTTGCGCAATAAACCCGACCCGTACCTTTTCTGCGCATACAGTGTTATAGATGACAAGTCATCAAACCCTAGTCAGATGATCGATCGGGATCTGACGGTGCTCCCCACCGCCCGAGTCATATCATGGCACCAGTAATAGGAGGGACTGAGGATTATCGGAGTATAGTAGAGAATAGGGTTACGAGGGAGTAACATAAGTTTAGGATCACTAGAGTTCAACTCGCGTCGCACTCTGCGTGGCTGCGCGGGTTAATCGGATTAGGGCTGATTAACGAAACTTTCGGTGTGTCACCGGAACAGTTAATCAGGGATCCGGTTGGAGCTAGAGATCCCGAACCCTGAAGGTTCCACCCTGTTGTTGCGTATAGAAATTGTTCCCCGACCTAGTTGGATACGTTGGATGCGAAGTAGCGTGATAGAGCGCAAGCCCGGAGCCAAAGAACCTAATTCACATGTGTTACGGGCCATAGGGGTATTTTGGTAAATACTGAAATATGGCTCAGAACATATTGAATATGGATCTTAGATTGAGCGGAATAATTCCAGGAGCTCACAGGCGCTGACGGAACTCGATTCCGAGTAGTGCACCTCACTCAGTCTCACTTTCAGTTTTCCGCTTTTCGTGAAGGGCGTTTTCGTCCGGACTTCACGATAGACACCCGGAAGACCTAAATCCGATCCCCCCTCATCCCTATCCACCTAAGGGCCGGCCCTAGGCTCCTTGGAGCCATGGGAGACTGGCCCTATAAGAAGAATAGGGAGAGGAGGGGCCGGTTTAGTGCCCCCTCTCCTTTGGAAAAACCGAACCTCCCCTTTGTGCTCCTCCTTTGTGGTTTCGGCCAAGGAAAAGAGAGGAAGAAGAAGGGAGAAGGAAGAGGAAGGAAGAAAGGAGAAAGAGGAGGAGAAAATCTCGAGGCTCGCCATCGTCTTCGCAATGGATTCTTCCGTCGGCTCGAAATCCTTGCACTCAGAGACGGGATTTCGAGGATTCTTCAATTCGCAAAGGACAAGGTGCTATCCGACAGTTTCCCTTGCGATTCAAGTACGGTTCTTCATCGTTCCATAATCTCCGGATCATAGATCCATAAGGTATGATGAATCTAAACACCTAAGTAGATGCATGCATGTCTTCCGTAGATCGTAGTATGCCTCTAGGGTGTCCGCACATATGCTAAGATCATAGATTTGCATGTAGATTGTTTTGTATCACGAATTGTAATGAAACATACACCGTATGATCTTTAGATCTTTCTTTTTGCTTCCGCTGCGACTCTGATTAACGGATCCAATTCCAACAGGGGGTGCCGCACGTTAAGCCCGCACGTTACCGACCGCAATGTATCACTACTCTATATATGTATATATATATATATATATATATATATATATATATATATATATACACACACACACACAGAGAGAGAGAGAGTAGTGATACATTGCAGCCGGCTAACGTGCGGCCACCCTCGAATTTCGGGATTTTTTTTTTTGGGGATTGATCGCCCACCCTTGGATTGGACATACAAAAAATTTCAGCCCGATCTAAGACTTGTAGGTCGTCCAAATGTGTTGATCTTTTATCGGTCGTTCATTTTTTTCGCCATTTTGATCAACACATTTGGACAGCCTACAGGTCTTGGATCGGGCTGAAATTTTTTGTGTGTCCAATCCAAGGGTAGGTGATCAATCCCCAAAAAACAAAAATCCAAAAATACCCCCGAAGGGGGTGCCGCACGTTAAGCCCGCACGTTACCGGCCGCAATGTATCACTACTCTCTCTCTCTCTCTCTCTATATATATATATATATATTTATTTATTTATTTATAATACGGGGTATGAGCCGACAACCCATTTGTTGAAATGGGCTGTCACCAAGAGCCGTCCGATCGGATTGATCACCACCGTTCAAAAAAAAAAACCATCAAACAGCTGTTAACAACTGTTAACACACACACATAGAGAAATACACCAAATATACACACACACACACACATAGAGAAATGCTATAATGCGGCATGCGGTACGTACGGCACCGCACCACAACCGTCTGATGCACGCGTTGCGTGCATCTCATGCACACAGCGGTGCATCAGACGGCATGCGGTAGGTGCCGCACTTACCGCATGCCGCATTATAGCATTTCTCTATGTGTGTGTGTGTGTGTGTGTGTGTGTATATATATATATATATATATATATATATATATATATATATATATATATATATATATATATATATATATATATATATGTATGTATATATATATATATATATATATATATATATATATATATATATATATATATATATAATATTTCAGGGTTTTGTTGGGGGGATAAACGTTTAATTGAGTCTAGAGACAAACCGTAAGAGACAAACACAGCCGTTCATTGTTGTTAGGGTGAGTGTCATTCACTTGGAAGATATAGATTAACAGCTATGATTGATCCGACTAACCCTCCAAAAATAGAAGGTGATCATGTCTGTACGGAATTAAATGGATAGCTGTGATTATATCCAAATTTTGTGCGCTCTCTCTCGCCTTTCTCTCTCCCTCTTTGTCACAAATCTGGTGCCCCTCTCTCCATGCCAGCCAGACCCCGCGCCCCTCTCTCTCTCCCATCGGTTACGCCACCTTGGCCCCCTCACCAAACGATCTCTCTCTCTCTCTCTCTCTCTCTCTCTCTCTCTCTCCGTCAGTGAACCCCGTTCACCGCAAGAGATCACTCTCTTCTCTCTCCGATTCTCTTTCTCTCTTTCCTTCTAAGCCCCCCCGAACCCCTGCTCCTGCCCCCTCCGCCAGGCCTGGGCCACCGATCCCCCTCTCATTCTCAGCCCCGCCCCTTTTCTCTCTTCCTCTCTCTCCCCCAATCAATGCAGCCAGGGCATCTGAGATTTACATTCTCTTCCCCTCTCCTCCGATCCCCTCTTCTTCTCTGGTAGATCCACAGCCGGGGAGAGCTGGATCCAGCTCCCCCTCCCCTAGATTGGGTCCAGCTCGGCAGAGCATGAAGGCGGCGTAGCCGGGGGTCTCAGATCGGGTAGATCCAGTAGCCAAGGAGGGGGTGGATCCAGATCCCCCTCCCCCATTTTCTCCTTCTTCGGATCTCAGTCTCAGACCCACCCCTTTTCTCTCTTCCTCTCTTCTCTCCTCCGATCTCTCTCTCTCTCTCTCTCTCTCTCTCTCTCTCGATCGATCGATCGATCGATCGATCGATCGATCGATCGATCAATCAAAGCGGTAAAACGGTGGCCGGTGCGACACAAAGGAGAGGAGCAACGACCAGGCGAAAGGAGGAGTTGTGGCTGTTGTAGATCCCGACAAAAAAGGGGAGGGGTTTGATCGGCTCCCCCTCTCCTCTTCTTCTCTGGTGGATCGGTAAAAAGGGAAGGGGGCTGATCTCCTTCGGTACATCCGCAGCCGAGGAGAGCTGGATCGGTTGGATCCAACAGCCAAGGAGGGGACTGATCTCCGCCGGTGAACAGGTCTCTCTCTCAGGTTTTTATTTATTGCAGCTCTCTTTCTCTATCTCACTTTTTTTATTGCAGATCTCCTGTTACCGGCTGGGTCGGGGGAGATGAAGGTGATGATTTTTTCCCCTTCTTTTTTTCCTTTTTTTTTTATCTCATCTCATGGTTTTTTTTTTTTGGATTGCAGTCATATGCTGTCGTCGACATGGTTGGGGTCGTCGTCGGTGAACAGGTGAACAGGGTCTCGCACTCGATCTCTCTCAATCTCAGATTTTTTTTGTTGATTCAATCTCATTGATGTATGGTAATGATGTTGCTGACTCTCATGAAGGATTCAATATCTTTTGCCATTTTTAAAATCAAATTCGATTGTATAAGGATAAATCTGTTTATGGTTTTTATTAGAAGTTTAACAAATATTCGACCTTTTCTTCACTGATGTTTAGGTCACAGTGAAGTGGCCACTTTCAAGATTAGAAATTTATGGATCACTGAAAGCAGATAGATAAAGCCATGTCGGTTCTATTATAAACTATAATGGGATTGTGTTGGGTGGCCTTGGGGGTGGTTCTGGTGGTACAGTTCTTCTTTTCCTTCAAGTGCTTTTACTGGAGAAACTCATCTTTGTCTGTAGCTGGTGGCAATGGTGGCCCAGTTGGTGGTGGAGGCGGTGGTAATGGGCGAATTCACTTCGATTGGTCTAAAATTGCCACTTTAGATGAATATGTACAAATTGCTTTTGTAAATGGTACATTTGAATCGAGGTATGAATATTCTGCTATTATGTTATTAAAGTAATAGAAAAGGCCTATATCTACTTCATATATATGTTAGACTTTCATTGAGAGATAGCGAGAGTGCGAGTTTTGTGCAAAATTGGATGTTTTTTTCCTTCTTTTTTTTTGTTGATCCAATATGTGAGGCGGATGGGGAGAGGGTGAGGGTGTAGTGTGCATCTGTCCTATGCACTCTACGTCAGACAACTTCATTTTATCGAGGGTGAGGGTGACCAACAATCGAGGGTGAGGGTCCACCCATTCTGCAATACTTTGACAGCCTCCTACACGAGCACCCAATGTGAATTCTTTGTTCTTCGACACCATACCACTCAATGCCTTCCCTCGTTATTTTGGGTGAAAACGAATACTGAAGCAAAGAATTCACATTGATATTAATAAAGATGGGTTTATCAATGGGAATTATTTGTTGGTTCTCAATTGTCATTGCTATGGTTAGCGAATGGGTTCTCAATTGTCATTGCAAAAAAAAAAAAAAAAGATATCTCGATTGTTTTGGGAAGGGCTTTATCTCAAAAGGAACTAATATTAATATTAATATTGTTTGGGGGTGGTTCTGGTGGTACAGTTCTTCTTTTCCTTCAAGTGCTTTTACTGGAGAAACTCATCTTTGTCTGTAGCTGGTGGCAATGGTGGCCCAGTTGGTGGTGGAGGCGGTGGTAATGGGAGAATTCACTTCGATTGGTCTAAAATTGCCACTTTAGATGAATATGTACAAATTGCTTTTGTAAATGGTACATTTGAATCGAGGTATGAATATTCTGCTATTATGTTATTAAAGTAATAGAAAAGGCCTATATCTACTTCATATATATGTTAGACTTTCATTGAGAGATAGCGAGAGTGCGAGTTTTGTGCAAAATTGGATGTTTTTTTCCTCCTTTTTTTTTGTTGATCCAATATGTGAGGCGGATGGGGAGAGGGTGAGGGTGTAGTGTGCATTTGTCCTATGCACTCTACGTCAGACAACTTCATTTTATCGAGGGTGAGGGTGACCAACAATCGAGGGTGAGGGTCCACCCATTCTGCAATACTTTGACAGCCTCCTACACGAGCACCCAATGTGAATTCTTTGTTCTTCGACACCATACCACTCAATGCCTTCCCTCATTATTTTGGGTGAAAACGAATACTGAAGCAAAGAATTCACATTGATATTAATAAAGATGGGTTTATCAATGGGAATTATTTGTTGGTTCTCAATTGTCATTGCTATGGTTAGCGAATGGGTTCTCAATTGTCATTGCAAAAAAAAAAAAAAAAAAAGATATCTCGATTGTTTTGGGAAGGGCTTTATCTCAAAAGGAACTAATATTAATATTTTTTCAATAACATAGTCACCAATGTGTGTGTTAGTTACCATTTGATTGATATTTAACTATTTCATATGGGATTTCAAATTCAAGATCATTTAATTATGTATGGTTGCAATTCTATAAGTTTACTTGGGTAATATTAGGGGGTTTCATCAAGTAATAAGTGGATTGAACGTGCTGATTTCATCTGAAATATGAATATGATTTAATGAGATACTAATCAAAGATTAAAATGGCTTAGTTTTTTGGCATGCTCTTTGTATTTGGGTTCATTGTTTGAACTAATTTGGCTTGAAAAAATCCCCATACAGGTTATATGCTGAATTTGGTTTCCTTGCTTGCTCTACAAAAATATGCCAATGTACTCTCCAATCAACGATATATTTCATTACAGTTAGCATTAGATTTAAATTGAATGCTACTATCAGTTTAAGTCCGGGGGAAAATTAGGAAGTTAATTGAAATTTGAAAGGGTTTTTGTTGTATTCAAGGTATGCTCATACAGAATCATATGCCACCACTTTAATAAGCTATTAAAAGGATTAATAAACCATTAAAGAGTTCTTTTTCATCA
This sequence comes from Chamaelirium japonicum, assembly GCA_947650365.1. Lineage (NCBI taxonomy): Eukaryota > Viridiplantae > Streptophyta > Magnoliopsida > Liliales > Melanthiaceae > Chamaelirium > Chamaelirium japonicum. The sequence goes on along the minus strand of OX393552.1, from coordinate 78,985,547 downwards.
TTTTGCTTCTCTTTTCTAATCTATTTATTTTTTAATTGATCAAAATGTAGCACATCTATTGAAACCTGCAATTAGATTATGATTCTCCTCTGACCGTCACTGCCATCAGGTCCTTTTCCTTCACCCCTTTTTTATTTGCTATCTTTGAATGAATCTTCTTTTTTTCATCGAACACATATATATGTTCTCTCTTCATCCTATTCCTATGGCGGTGTATGTAGGGTTTTGTTGATCAATCAATAAAATATTTTATTTATTTGTAGTTTTTTTTGTCCTTGAGTCCACTATTGAGATTAACCCAAGGAAACTTACAAAGTAGTGGTATTACTATCCATAATATTTATCCATATTTTTTGCACAATCTTATATTTATCTTGAGTAGAATTTTTTAGTTTGGCTTGATCAAATGTCTTGCAACGTACCTTTCCTTTCTTTAGACATTTTAACATGTGCAATTATTTTTTGATGACTTGGTGATGATAATGATGAGTTTTTTTTTATGTAGTTAGTCTTTATAGATGAATTCTATGTATGTCATCCATTTTAGTTTACTTTGGGGGTTCTCTTATAATAAGAATTTTTATTTTTTAATTTATCAATAAAGGTCGGATGGGTGGCAAAATCCAATTATATGTATATTAAGTTCAGGAAATGACTTTAAGTTTGAATGTGTCCCCTGCAGATTTGGTGGTTCGAGATAGGCAGCAAAATTGAATTCCACTTCCCACCTGTTATTTACCGTCTCTTCTTCCAGCTTCATCTGGAGTATGTCTCGAAGCGTCTCGGTTGTTGGCTATGGAGCCTGTAACTGATCCACGGGTGGGATATGAAGCCGAAGCGGTTTTAGCTCTCAACAACTTGACGGCCAACAAACTCTGTCTCAACGCCTTTTAATGGACCTGTGGGTTCGATTACCTACCATGTTGGTGATTTTGTTGTAGAGAAGTTGGGCGTACTGGGCTGAGATAAGAATGCCTACCGTGTTGGTTTTTTTTTCATCAAGCCTCGATGCCTCCCGATATGTCGATTAGGTATGCAGTCCGCTCTTCGCCGCGCTGATTTCATCATTGTAGAGCTCTGATTTCAAAAATAATTGTGTAACTTCCTTTTACTCTTATCTAAGACAGGTCAATTTCAGCCATTT
>OX393552.1:77483629-77678903 GCA_947650365.1 Chamaelirium japonicum | reverse complement strand
GATCCATTCTAATTCATTCGTACGATCCATTCTAATTCATTCTCACGAATGTAACCTTTCTAATTCATTTGTATGATCCATTCTAATCCATTCGTACGATCCATTCGCTCGAATGAATTAGAATGAATCGTATGAATGAATTAGAATGGATACAATCGAGCGAATGAATTAGAATGGATCATACGAATAAATTAGAATGGATCGTGCGAATGAATTAGAAAGGTTACATTTGTGAGAATGAATTAGAATGGATCGTACGAATGAATTAGAATGGATCGTATGAATGGATTAGAATGGATCGTATGAATGGATTAGAATGGATCGTACGAATGGATTAGAATGGATCGTACGAATGAATTAGAATAGATCATACAAATGAATTAGAAAGGTTATATTCGTGAGAATGAATTATAATGGATCGTACGAATGAATTAGAATGGATCATGCGAATGAATTTGAATGGATCGTACGAATGAATTAGAATGGATCGAACGAATGAATTAGAATGGATACATTCGAGCGAATGAATTAGAATAGATCGTAGGAATTAATTAGAAAGGACCATACGAATGAATTAGAATGGATCGTACGAATGCATTAGAATGGATCATACAAATGCATTAGAATGGATACATTCGTGTGAATGAATTAGAATGGATCGTACGAATGAATTAGAATGGATCGTGCGAATGAATTAGAAAGGATCGTGTGAATGAATTAGAATCAATCGTACGAATGAATTAGAATGGATCATGCGAATGAATTTGAATGGATCGTACGAATGAATTAGAATGCATCGAACAAATGAATTAGAAAGGTTACATTTGTGAGAATGAATTAGAATGGATCGTACGAATGAATTAGAATGGATCGTACGAATGAATTAGATTGCATCGTACGATCCATTCTAATTCATTCGCTCGAATGTATCCATTCCAATTCATTCGTACGATCCATTCTAATTCATTCTCACGAATGAAACCATTCTAATTCATTCATACGATCCATTCTAATTCATTCCTACGATCCATTCTAATTCATTCGCACGAATGTATCCATTCTAATTTATTTGCACGATCCATTCTAATTCATTCCTATGATCCATTCTAATTCATTCGTACGATCCATTCTAATTCATTCGCTCGAATGTATCCTTTCTAATTCATTTGTATGATCCATTCTAATTCATTCGTACGATCCATTCTAATCCATTCGTACGATCCATTCTAATCCATTCGTACGATCTATTCTAATTTATTCGCACGAATGTAACCATTCTAATTCATTAATACGATCCATTCTAATTGATTCGCACGATCCATTCAAATTCATTGGCATGATCCATTCTAATTCATTCGTACGATCCATTCTAATTCATTCTCATGAATGTAACCTTTCTAATTCATTTGTACGATCCATTCTAATTCATTCGTACGATCAAATTCATTCGTACGATCCATTCTAATTCATTCGTACGATCTATTCTAATTCATTCGCACGATCCATTCTAATTCATTCGTGCGAATGAATTAGAATGAATCATACGAATGAATTAGAATGGTTACATTCGTGCGAATGAATTAGAATGGATCGTATGAATGAATTAGAATGGATCGTAGGAATGAATTAGAATGGATCCACCGAATGAGTACGAATGAATTAGAATGGATCATATAAATGAATTAGAAAGGTAACATTCAAGAGAATGAATTAGAATGGATCGTACGAATGAATTAGAATGGATCATGAGAATGAATTTGAATGGATCGTACGAATGAATTAGAATGGATCGAACGAATGAATTAGAATGGATACATTCGTGCGAATGAATTAGAATAGATCGTAGGAATAAATTAGAATGGGTCATACGAATGAATTAGAATGGATCGTGCGAATGAATTAGAATGGATCGTACGAATGAATTAGAATGGATCGAACGAATGAATTAGAATGGATACATTCGTGCGAATGAATTAGAATGGATTGTACGAATGAATTAGAATGGATCGTACAAATGAATTAGAAAGGTTACATTTGTGAGAATGGATCGTACGAATGAATTACAATGAATTATACGAATGAATTAGAATGGATCATACGAATGAATTAGAATACATCATGTGAATGAATTAGAATGGATCGTACGTTTGAATTAGATTGGATTGTGCGAATGAATTAGAATAGATACATTCGTTCGAATGAATTAGTATATTTCGTATGAATGAATTAGAATGGATCGTACGAATGAATTAGAATGGATCGTGCGAATGAATTTAAATGGATCGTGCGAATGAATTAGAATGGATCATACGAATAAATTAGAATGGATCGTACGAATGAATTAGAATGGATCGTACGAATGAATTAGAACGGATCGTACGAATGAATTAGAATGAATCGTACCAATGCGTTAGAATGGATCGTACGAATGAATTAGAATGGATCCACCGAATGAGTTAGAATGGATCATACGAATGAATTAGAATGGATCGTACGAATGAATTAGAATGGATTGTTCGAATGAATTAGAATGGATCATACGAATAGATTAGAACGCATTGTACAAATGAATTAGAATAGATACATTTGTGCGAATGAATTAGAATGGATCGTATGAATGAATAAGAATGGATCGTACGAATGAATTAGAATGGATTGTGCGAATGAATTAGAATGGATCGTACGAATGAATTAGAATGGATTGTGCGAATGAATTAGAATGGATCGTACGAATGAATTAGAATGGATTGTACGAATGAATTAGAATAGATCGTGCGAATGAATTAGAATGGATCGTACGAAAGAATTAGAATGGATCGTACGAATGAATTAGAATGAATCGTACGAATGCATTAGAATGGATCGTACGAATGAATTAGAATGAATCGTACGATCCATTCTAATTTATTCGTCCGATCCATTCTAATTCATTCGCACAAATGTATCCATTCTAATTCATTCGTATAATCCATTCTAATTCATTTGCACGATCCATTCTAATTCAATCGTATGATCCATTCTAATTCATTCCTACGATCTATTCTAATTCATTCGCTCGAATGTATCCATTCTAATTCATTCGTTTGATCCATTCTAATTCATTCATACGATCCATTAAAATTCATTCGCATGATCCATTCTAATTCATTCATACGATCCATTCTAATTCATACTCAGGAATGTAACCTTTCTAATTCATTTGTATGATCCATTCTAAATCATTCGTATGATCCATTCTAATTCATTCGCACGAATGTATCCATTCTAATTCATTCGCACAATCCAATCTAATTCATTCATACGATCCATTCTAATCCATTCGTAGGATCCATTGTAATTCATTCATACAATCCATTCAGATTCATTCGCACAAATGTATCCATTCAAATTCATTCGTATGATCCATTCTAATTAATTCGCACAATCCATTCTAATTTAGTTGTATGATCCATTCTAATTCATTCGTATGAATGTAACCATTCTAATTCATTCGTACAATCCATTCTAATTCATTCGTATGAGCTATTCTAATTCATTCGTACGATCCATTCTAATCCATTCGTACGATCCATTCTAATCCATTCGTACGATCCATTCTAATCCATTCGTACGATCCATTCTAATTCATTCGCATGATCCATTCTAATTCATTCGTACGATCCATTCTAATTCATTCTCACGAATGTAACCTTTCTAATTCATTTGTATGATCCATTCTAATTCATTCGTACGATCCATTCTAATCCATTCGTATGAATGAATTAAAAAGGTTACATTTTTTAGAATGAAATAGAATGGATCGTACGATCCATTCTAATTCATTCGTATGATCAATTCTAATTCATTCGCACGATCCATTCTAATTCATTCGTACGATCCATTCTAATTCATTCGCACGAATGTAACCATTCTAATTCATTCGTACGATCCATTCTAATTCATTCCTACAATCCATTAAAATTCATTCGTATGATCAAATCTAATTCATTCGCACGATCCATTCTAATTCATTCGTACGATCCATTCTTATTCATTCGCACGAATGCAACCATTCTAATTCATTCGTATGATCGATTCTAATTCATTCCTACGATACATTCTAATTCATTCACACGAATGTATCCATTCTAATTCATTTGCATGATCCATTCTAATTCATTCCTATGATCCATTCTAATTCATTCGTACGATCCATTCTAATTCATTCGCTCCAATGTATCCATTCTAATTCATTCGTACGATCCATTCTAATTCGTTCGTACGATCCATTCTAATTCGTTCGTACGATCCATTCTAATTCATTCGCACGATCCATTCTAATTCATTCGCACGATTCATTCTAATTCTTTCTCACGAATGTAACCTTTCTAATTCATTTGTATGATCCATTCTAATTCATTCGTACGATCCACTCTAATCCATTCGTACGATCCATTCTAATCCATTCGTACAATCCATTCTAATCCATTCGTACGATCCATTCTAATTCATTCTCACAAATGTAACCTTTCTAATTCATTTGTACGATCCATTCTAATTCATTCGTACGATCCATTCAAATCCATTCGTACGATCCATTCTAATCCATTCGTAAGATCCATTCTAATTCATTCGCACGAATGTAACCATTCTAATTCATTCGTACGATCCATTCTAATTCATTCGTACGATCCATTCTAATTAATTCGCACAAATGTATCCATTCTAATTCATTCGTACGATCCATTCTTATTCATTCATACGATCCATTCTAATTCATTTGTACGAATGAATTAAAATGGATCGTACAAATGAATTAGAATGGATCATGCGAATGAATTAGAATGGATCGTACGAACGAATTAGAATGGATCGTACGAACGAATTAGAATGGATCGTATGAACGAATTAGAATGGATCGTACGAATGAATTAGAATGGATACATTCGAGCGAATGAATTAGAATGGATCGTACGAATGAATTAGAATGGATCATAGGAATGAATTAGAATGGATCGTGCAAATGAATTAGAATGGATACATTCGTGCGAATGAATTAGAATGGATCGTAGGAATGAATTAGAATCGATTGTACGAATGAATTAGAATAGTTACATTCGTGCGAATGAATTAGAATGGATCGTACGAATGGATTAGAATGGATCATAGGAATGAATTAGAATGGATCGTACGAATGAATTAGAATGGATCGTACAAATGAATTAGAAAAGTTAAATTTGTGAGAATGAATTAGAATGGATCGTATGATTCATTCTAATTCATTCGTACGATCCATTCAAATTCATTCGCACGATCCATTCTAATTCATTCGTATGATTCATTCTAATTCATTCGTACGATCCATTCTAATTCATTCGCACAAATGTATCCATTCTAATTCATTCGTACGATCCATTCTAATTCATTCGTACGAATAAATTAGAATGGATCGTACGAATGAATTAGAATGGATTGTACGAATGAATTAGAATGGATACATTCGAGCGAATGAATTAGAATGGATCGTACGAATGAATTAGAATGGATCGTGCAAATGAATTAGAATGAATCAAACGATCCATTCTAATTCATTCTTACGATCCATTCTAATCCATTCGTACGCTCAATTCTTATTCATTCGTACGATCCATTCTAATTCATTCGTACGATCCATTCTAATGCATTCGTTCGATCCATTCTAATTTATTCGTACGATCCATTCTAATTTATTCATACGATCCATTCTAATTCATTCCTATGATCCATTCTAATTCATTCGTACGATCCATTGTAATTCATTCGCTCGAATGTATCCATTCTAATTCATTCGTACAATCCATTCTAATTCATTAATGAATTAGAATGGATACATTTGTGCGAATGAATTAGAACGGATCGTACGAATGAATTAGAATGAGTCATACGAATAAATTAGAATGGATCGTGCGAATGAATTTGACTGGATCGTACGAATGAATTAGAATGAATCGTACGATCCAATCTAATTCATTCTCACAAATGTAACCTTTCTAATTCATTCGTACGATCCATTCTAAATTCATTCGTCCGATCCATTCTAATCCATTCGTACGATCCATTCTAATCCATTCGTACGATCCATTCTAATTCATTCGCACGAATGTAACCATTTAATTCATTCGTACAATCCATTCTAATTCATTCCTACGATCCATTCTAATTTATTCGCACGAATGTATATATTCTAATTCATTTTCACAATCCATCTAATTCATTCCTATGATCCATTCTAATTCATTCGTACGGTCCATTCTAATTCATTCGCTCGAATATATCCATTCTAATTCATTTGTACGATCCATTCTAATTCGTTCATACGATCCATTCTAATTCGTTCGTACGATCCATTCTAATTTGTTCGTACGATCCATTCTAATTCATTAGTATGATCCATTCTAATTCATTTACACGAATGTATCCATTCTAATGCATTCTTACGATTCATTCTAATTCATTCGCACGATCCATTCTAATTAATTCACACGATCCATTCTAATTCATTCGCACAATCCATTCTAATCCTTTCGTACGATCCATTCTAATTCATTCGTACAAATGACTTAGAATGGATCCACCGAATGAATTAGAATGGATCGTACGAATGAATTAGAATGGATCCACCGAATGAGTTAGAATGGATCATACGAATGAATTAGAATGGATCGTACGAAAGAATTAGAATGGATTGTGCGAATGAATTAGAATGGATCGTATGAATGAATAAGAATGGATCGTGCGAATGAATTAGAATGGATCGTACGAATGAATTATAATGGATCGTGCAAATAAATTAGAAACATTCGTGCGAATGAATTAAAATGAATTAGAATGGATCGTACGAATGAATTAGAATGGATCGTGCAAATGAATTAGAATGGATACATTCGTGCGAATGAATTAGAATGTATCCTAGGAATGAATTAGAATGGATCGTACGAATGAATTAGAATGGTTGCATTCGTGCGAATGAATTAGAATGGATCGTACGAATGAATTAGAATGGATCATGCGAATGAATTAGAATTGATCATACGAATGAATTAGAATGGGTTGTACGAATGAATTACAATGGATACATTTGTGCGAATGAATTAGAATGGATCGTGCGAATGAATTAGAATGGATTGTACGAATGAATTAGAATGGATACATTCGTACGAATGAATTAGAATGGATCATACGAATGAATTAGACTGGATCGTACGAATAAATTAGAATGGATACATTCGTGCGAATAAATTAGAAAGGATCAAACGCACGATCCATTCTAATTCATTCGTACGATCCATTCTAATTCATTCGTTCGATCCATTCTAATTCATTCGTACGATCCATTCAAATTCATTCGCATGATCCATTCTAATTCATTCGTACGATCCATTCTAATTCAATCGTATGATCCATTCTAATTCATTCGCACAAATGTATCCATTTTAATTCATTCGTACGATCCATTCTAATTTATTCGTATGATCCATTCTAATTCATTCGTACGATCCATTCTAAATCATTCATAAGATCCATTCTAATTCGTTCGTACGATCCATTCTAATTTGTTTGTACGATCCATTCAAATTCATTCGCATAATCCATTCTAATTCATTTGTATGATCCATTTTAATTCATTCGCATGATCCATTCTAATTCATTCGTACGATCCATTCTAATTCATTCACACGAATGTATCTATTCTAATTCATTTGCACGATCCATTCTAATTCATTCCTATGATCCATTCTAATTCATTCGTACGATCCATTCTAATTCATTCGCTAGAATGTATCCATTCTAATTCATTCGTACGATCCATTCTAATTCGTTCATACGATCCATTCTAATTCGTTCGTACGATCCATTCTAATTCGTTCGTACGATCCATTCTAATTCGTTCATACGATCCATTCTATTTCATTCGCACGATCCATTCTAATCCATTCGCACGATCTATTCTAATTCATTCTCACGAATGTAACCTTTCTAATTCATTTGTATGATCCATTCTAATTCATTCGTACGATCCATTCTAATCCATTCGTACGATCCATTCAAATTCATTTGCACGATCCATTCTAATTCATTCCTATCATCCATTCTAATTCATTCGTACGATCCATTCTAATTCATTCGCTCGAATGTATCCATTCTAATTCATTCGTATGCCCCATTCTAATTCATTCGTACGATCCATTCTAATTCATTCTCACGAATGTAACCTTTCTAATTCATTTGTATGTATCCATTCTAATTCATTCGTATGATCCATTCTAATTCATTCGCACGATCCATTCTAATTCATTCGTACGATCCATTCTAATTCATTCGCACGATCCATTCTAATTCATTCGTACGATTCATTCTAATTCATTCGCACGAATGTATCCATTCTAATGTATTCGTACGATTCATTCTAATTCATTCGCACGATCCATTCTAATTCATTCGTACGATCCATTCTAATTCATTCGTCCGATCCATTCTAATTTATTCACACGAATGTATCCATTCTAATTCATTCGTACAATCCATTCTAATTCATTCGCACGATCCATTCTAATTCATTCGTATGATCCATTCTAATTCATTCCTACGATCTATTCTAATTCATTCGCTCGAATGTATCCATTCTAATTCATTCGTTCGATCCATTCTAATTCATTTGTACGATCCATTCTAATTCATTCGTTTGATCCATTCTCTAATTCATTCGTATGATCCATTCTAATTCATTCCTACGATCTATTCTAATTCATTCGCTCGAATGTATCCATTCTAATTCATTCGTTCGATCCATTCTAATTCATTCGTACGATCCATTCAAATTCATTCGCATGATCCATTCTAATTCATTCGTACGATCCATTCTAATTCATTCTCACGAATGTAACCTTTCTAATTCATTTGTATGATCCATTCTAATTTATTCGCACGATCTATTCTAATTTATTCGTACGATCCATTCTAATTCATTCGTACGATCCATTCTAATTCATTCGCACGAATGTAACCATTCTAATTCATTCGTACGATCCATTCTAATTCATTCCTATGATTCATTCTAATTCATTCGCACGAATGTATCCATTCTTATTCATTTGCACGATCCATTCTAATTCATTTGTACGATCCATTCTAATTCATTCGCACGAATGTATCCATTCTAATTCATTTGCACGAACCATTCTAATTCATTCCTATGATCCATTCTGATTCGTTCGTACGATCCATTCTAATTCATTCGCTCGAATGTATCCTTTCTAATTCATTCGTACAATCCATTCTAATTCGTTCGTACGATCCATTCTAATTCATTCACATAAATGTATCCATTCTAATTCATTCGTACGATCCATTCTAATTCATTCGTATGATCCGTTCTAATTCATTCGTACAAATGTATCCATTCTAATTCATTCGTTCGATCCATTCTAATTCATTCGCATAAATATATCCATTCTAATCCATTCGCACGATCCATTCTAATTCATTCGTACGATCCATTCTAATTCATTCGTATGATCAATTCTAATTCATTCGTACAATCCATTCTAATTCAGTCGTATGAATTTATCATACGAATGAATTAGAATGGATCATAGGAATGAATAAGAATGGATCGTGCAAATGAATTAGAATGGATGCATTCGTGCGAATGAATTAGAATGGATCGTATGAATGAATTAGAATGGATCGTACGAATGAATTAGAATGGTTACATTCGTGCGAATGAATTAGAATGGATCGTACGAATAGATTAGAATGGATCGTACGAATGGATTAGAATGGATCATGCGAATGAATTCGAATGGATCGTACAAATGAATTAGAAAGTTTACATTTGTGAGAATGAATTAGAATGGATCGTACAAATGCATTAGAATGGATCGTACGAATGGATTAGAATGGATCGTACGAATGGATTAGAATGGATCGTACGAATAAATTAGAATGGATCATACAAATGAATTAGAAAGGTTACATTCGTGAGAATGAATTAGAATGGATCGTACGAATGAATTAGAATGGATCGTACGAATGAATTAGAATGGATACATTCGAGCGAATGAATTAGAATGGATCGTACGAATGAATTAGAATGGATCATAGGAATGAATTAGAATGGATCGTGTAAATGAATTAGAATGGATACATTCGTACGACTGAATTAGAATGGATTGTAGGAATGAATTAGAATGGATCGTACGAATGAATTAGAATGGTTACATTCGAGCGAATGAATTAGAATGGATTGTACGAATGAATTAGAATGGATCGTGCGAATGAATTAGAATGGATCGTACGAATGAATTAGAATGAATCGTACGAATGAATTAGAATGGATACATTCGAGCGAATGAATTAGAATGGATCGTACGAATGAATTAGAATGGATCATAGGAATGAATTAGAATGGATCATATGAATGAATTAGAATGGTTACATTCGTGCGAATGAATTAGAATGGATCGTACGAATGGATTAGAATGGATCTTACGAATGGATTAGAACGGATACATTCGTACGAATGAATTAGAATGGATCGTACGAATGAATTAGAATGGATCGAGCGAATGAATTAGAATGGATCGTACGAATGAATTAGAATGGATCATAGGAATGAATTAGAATGGATCGTGCAAATGAATTAGAATGGATACATTCGTGCGAATGAATTAGAATGGATTGTAGGAATGAATTAGAATAGATCGTACGAATGAATTAGAATGGATACATTTGTACGAATGAATTAGAATGGATCGTACGAATGGATTAGAATGGATCGTACGAATGGATTAGAATAGATCGTATGAATTAGAATGGATCATACGAATGAATTAGAATGGATCGTACGAATGAATTAGAATGGATCGTGTGAATGAATTAGAAACATTCGTGCGAATGAATTAGAATGAATTAGAATGGATCGTACGAATGAATTAGAACGGATCGTGCAAATGAATTAGAATGGATACATTCATGCGAAAGAATTAGAATGGATCGTGCGAACGAATTAGAATGGATCGTACGAATGAATTAAAATGGATCGTACGAATGAATTAGAATAGATCATACGAATAAATTAGAATGGATCATATGAATGAATTAGAATAGATATATTCATGCAAATGACTTAGAATGGATCGTAAGAATGGATTAGAATGGATCGTACGAATGGATTAGAATGGATCGTACGAATGAATTAGAATGGATCATACAAATGAATTAGAAAGGTTACATTCGTGAGAATGAATTAGAATGGATCGTACGAATGAATTAGAATGGATCATGCGAAAGAATTTGAATGGATCGTATGAATGAATTAGAATGGATCGAATGAATGAATTAGAATAGATACATTCGAGCGAATGAATTAGAATAGATCGTAGGAATGAATTAGAATGGATCATACGAATGAATTAGAATGGATCGTGCGAATGAATTAGAATGGATTGTACGAATGAATAAGAATCGATCGTACGAACGAATTAGAATGGATCGTACGAACGAATTAGAATGGATCGTATGAACGAATTAGAATGGATCGTACGAACGAATTAGAATGGATACATTCGAGCGAATGAATTAGAATGGATCGTACGAATGAATTAGAATGGATCATAGGAATGAATTAGAATGGATCATACGAATGAATTAGAATGGATACATTTGTAAGAATGAATTAGAATGGATCCACCGAATGAGTTAGAATGGATCATATGAATGAATTACAATGGATCGTACGAAAGAATTAGAATGGATCGTTTGAATAAATTAGAATGGATCATGCGAATTAATAAGAATGGATCATACAAATGAATTAGAAAGAATTAGAATAAATACATTTGAGCGAATGAATTAGAATGGATCATACGAATGAATTAGAATGGATCGTGCGAATGAATTAGAATGAATCGTACGAATGCATTAGAATGGATCGTACGAATGAATTAGAATAAATCGTACGATCCATTCTAATTCATTTGTACGATCCATTCTAATTCATTCGTACGATCCATTCAAATTCATTCATACGATCCTTTCTAATTTATTCGCAAGAATGTATCCATTCTAATTCATTCATACAATCCATTCTAATTTATTCGTACAAATGTATCCATTCTAATTCATTCGTACGATCCATTCTAATTCATTCGTACGATTCATTCTAATTCATTCCCACGATGCATTCTAATTCTTTCGTACGATCCATTCTAATTCATTCGCACGAATGTAGGCATTCTAATTCGTTCGTACAATCCATTCTAATTCATTCGCACGATCCATTCTAATTCATTCGTATGATCCATTCTAATTCATTCGTACGATCCGTTCTAATTCATTCTCACGAATGTAACCTTTCTAATTCACTTGCATGATCCATTCTAATTCATTCCTACGATCCATTCTAATTCATTCGTACGATCCATTCTAATTCATTCGTATGATCAATTCTAATTCATTCGTACAATCCTTTCTAATTCATTAGTACGATCCATTCTAATTCATTCGTATGATCAATTCTAATTCATTCGTACAATCCATTCTAATTCAGTCGTATGAATGTATCATACGAATGAATTAGAATGGATCATGCGAATGAATTAAAATGGATCGTACAAATGAATTGGAATGGATCGTACGAATGAATTAGAATACATCATGTTAATGAATTAGAATGGATCGTACGTTTGAATTAGATTGGATTGTGCGAATGAATTAGAATGGATACATTTGTGCGAATGAATTAGAATAGATCGTTTGAATGAATTAGAATGGATCGTACGAATGAATTAGAATGGATACATTTGTACGAATGAATTAGAATGGATCGTACGAATGAATTAGAATGGATCGTACGAATGAATTAGAATGGATTGTGCGAATGAATTAGAATGGATCGTACGAATGAATTAGAATGGATTGTACGAATGAATTAGAATAGATCGTGTGAATGAATTAGAATGGATCGGACGAAAGAATTAGAATGGATCGTACGAATGAATTAGAATGGATCATACGAATGAATTAGAATCGATCGTGCGAATGAATTAGAATGGATCATACGAATGAATTAGAATGGATATATTTGAGCGATGAATAAGAATGGAGCGTACGCATGAATTAGAATGGAGAGTACGAATAAACTAGAATGGATACATTCGTGCGAATGAATTAGAATGGATCGTACGAATGGATTAGAATGGATCGTACGAATGAATTAGAATGGATCGTACGAACGAATTAGAATGGATCGTATGAACGAATTAGAATGGATCGTACGAATGAATTAGAATGGATACATTCAAGCGAATGAAGTAGAATAGATCGTACGAATGAATTAGAATGGATCATAGGAATGAATTAGAAAGGATCGTGCAAATGAATTAGAATGGATACATTCGTGCGAATGAATTAGAATGGATCGTAAGAATGAATTAGAATGGATCGTACGAATGAATTAGAATGGTTACATTCGTGCGAATGAATTAGAATAGATCGTACGAATGGATTAGAATGGATCGTACGAATGGATTAGAATGGATCGTACGAATGGATTAGAATGGATCGTACGAATGAATTGGAATGGATCGTACAAATGAATTAGAACATTCGTACGATCCATTCTAATTCATTCGTACGATCGATTCTAATTCATTCGCACGATCCATTCTAATTCATTTGCATGAATGTATCCATTCTAATTTATTCGTACGATCCAGTCTAATTCATTCGTATGATCCATTCTAATTCATTCGCACAAATGTATCCATTCTAATTCAGTCGTACGATCCTTTCTAATTCATTCGCACGATCCATTCTAATTCTTTCATATGATCCATTCTAATTCATTCGCACGAATGTATCCATTCTAGTTCATTCGTATGCTCCATTGTAATTCATTCGTACGCTCCATTCTTATTCATTCTCATGAATATAACCTTTCAAATTCATTTGTATGATCCATTCTAATTCATTTGTAGGATCCATTTTAATTCATTCGTACAATCCATTCTAATTCATTCGTACGATCCTCTCAAATTCATTCGCACGATCCATTCTAATTCTTTCATATGATCTATTCTAATCCATTCGTACGATCCATTCTAATTCATTCGTATGATCAATTCTAATTCATTCGCACGATCCATTCTAATTCATTCGTATGATCCATTCTAATTCAATTCGTGCAATCCATTCAATTTCATTCGCACAAATGTATCCTTTCTAATTTATTCGTATGATCCATTCTAATTCATTCGCTCAAATGTATCCATTCTAATTCATTCGTACGATCCATTCTAATTTATTCGTACAATCTATTCAAATTCATTCGTACGATGCAATCTAATTCATTCGCACAAATGTATCTATTCTAATCCATTCGTACGATCCATTCTAATTCATTCGTACAAATGTATCCATTCTAATTCATTCGTACGATCCATTCTAATTCATTCGTACGATTCAATCTAATTCATTCGCAGGATCCATTCTAATTCATTCATACGATCCATTCTAATTCATTCGTATGATCTATTCTAATTCATTCGCACGAATGTATCCATTCTAATTCATTTGCACGATCCATTCTAATTCATTCCTATGATCCATTCTAATTTATTCGTACGATCCATTCTAATTCATTCGCTCGAATGTATCCATTCTAATTCATTCGTACGATCCATTCTAATTCGTTCATACGATCCATTCTAATTCGTTCGTACGATCCATTCTAATTCATTCGTACGATTCATTCTAATTCATTCGCACGATCCATTCTAATGCATTCGTACGATTCATTCTAATTCATTCGCACGATCCATTCTAATTCATTCGTATGATCCATTCTAATTCATTCCTACGATCTATTCTAATTCATTCGCTCGAATGTAACCTTTCTAATTAGAATGGATCGTACAAATGAATTAGAAAGGTTACATTCATGATAATGAATTAGAATGGATCGTACGATTGAATTAGAATGGATCATACGAATGAATTAGAATGGATTCATTCGAGCGAATGAATTAGAATGGATCGTACGAACGAATTAGAATGGATCATAGGAATGAATTAGAATAGATCATGTAAATGAATTAGAGAGGATCGTGCGAATGAATTAGAATGAATGTATCCGTTCTAATCGTATAATCCATTCTAATTAATTCGCACGATCCGTACTAATTCATTCGTACGAATGTATCCATTCTAATCGTACAATCCATTCTAATTCATTCGCACGATCCATTCTAATTCATTCGTACGATCCATTCTAATTCATTCGTATGATCCATTCTAATTCATTCGTACGATCCATTCTAATTCATTCGTATGATCCATTCTAACTCATTCGGTGGATCCATTCTAATACATTTGTACGATTCATTCTAATTCATTCGCACGATCAATTCTAATTCATTTGCACGATCCATTCTAATTCATTCCTATGATCCATTCTAATCCATTTGTATGATCCATTCTAATCCATTCGTATGATCCATTTTAATTCATTCGTACGATCCATTCTAATTTATTCATACGATCCATTCTAATTCATTCGCACGATCCATTCTAATTCATTCGTACGATCCTTTCTAATCCATTCTAATTCATTCGCGCGAATGTATCCTTTCTAATTCATTTACATGAATGTATCCATTCTAATTCATTCGTATGATCCATTCTAATTCATTCCTACGATCTATTGTAATTCATTCGCTCGAATGTATCCATTCTAATTCATTCGTACGATCCATTCTAATTCATTCGCACGAATGTATCCATTCTAATTCATTTGCATGATCCATTCTAATTCATTCCTATGATCCATTCTAATTCATTCGTACGATCCATTCTAATTCATTTGCTCGAATGTATCCATTCTAATTCATTCGTACGATCCATTCTAATTCATTCGTACGATCCATTCTAATTCATTCGCACGATCCATTCTAATTCATTCGTAGGATCCATTCTAACTCATTTGCACAAATGTATCCATTCTAATGCATTCGTACGATCCATTCTAATTCATTCGCACGATCCATTCTAATTCATTCGTACGATCCATTCTAATTCATTCGTCCGATCCATTCTAATTCATTCGTATGATCCATTCTAACTCATTCGGTGGATCCATTCTAATTTATTCGTACGATCCATTCTTATTTATTGGCACGAATATACGATCCATTCTAATTTATTCGTACGATCCATTATAATTTATTCGCTCGAATGTATCCATTCTAATTCATTCGTACGATCCATTCTAATTCATTCGCATGATCCATTCTAATTCATTCGCACGATCCATTTTAATTCATTCGTACGATCCATTCTAATTTATTCGTACGATCCATTCTAATCCATTCGTACGATCCATTCTAATCCATTCATACGATCCATTCTAATTCATTCACAGGATCCATTCTAATTCATTCGTATGATCCATTCTAATTCATTCGCACGATCCATTCAAATTCATTCGCACGATCCATTCTAATTCATTTGTATGATCCATTCTAATTCATTCGCATGATCCATTCTAATTCATTCGTACTCATTCGCACGATCCATTCTAATTTATTCATACGATTCATTCTAATTCATTCGCACGATCCATTCTAATTCATTCGTACGATCCATTCTAATTCATTCGCACGAATGTATCCATTCTAATTCATTCGTATAATCCATTCTAATTCATTCGCACGATCCATTCTAATTCATTCGTATGATCCATTCTAATTCATTCCTACGATCTATTCTAATTCATTCGCTCGAATATATCCATTCTAATTCATTCATTCGATCCATTCTAATTCATTCGTACGATCCATTCTAATTCATTCGTACGATCCATCCTAATTCATTCACATGATCCATTCTAATTCATTCGCACAAATGTATCCATTCTAATTCATTCGCTCGAATGTATCTATTTTAATTCATTTGTACAATCCATTCTAATTCATTTGTATGATCCATTCTAATTCATTCCTACGATCTATTCTAATTCATTCGCTCGAATGTATCCATTCTAATTCATTCGCACGATCCATTCTAATTCATTCGTACGATCCATTCTAATTCATTCGTATGATCCATTCTAATTCATTCCTACGATCTATTCTAATTCATTTGCTCGAATGTATCCATTCTAATTCATTCGTACGATCCATTCTAATGCATTCGTACGATCCATTCTAATTCATTCGTACAATCCATTCTAATTCCTTCGCACGAATATATCCATTCTAATTCATTTGTATGATCCATTCTAATTTATTCGTACGATCCATTCTAATTAAATCGTACGATCCATTCTAATTTATTCGCACGATCCATACTAATTCATTCGCACGATCCATTCTAATTATTTCATATGATCCATTCTAATTCATTCACACGAATGTATCCATTGTAGTTCATTCGTACGCTCCATTCTAATTCATTCGTACGCTCCATTCAAATTCATTCGCATGATCCATTCTAATTCCTTCTCACGATCCTTTCGAATTCATTCGTCCGATCCATTCAAATTCATTCGCACGAATGTATCCATTCTAATTCATTCGCACGATCCATTCTAATTCATTCGTACAAATGTATCCATTCTAATTCATTCGTACAATGCGTTCGTACGATCCATTCTAATGCATTCATTCGTACGAATGAATTAGAATGGTTACATTCGTGCGAATGAATTAGAATAGATCGTACAAATGAAGTAGAATGGATCGTACAAATGAATTAGAATGGATCGTACGAATGAATTAGAATGGATCGTGCGAATGAATGCATTAGAATGGATCATACGAACGCATTGTACGAATGAATTAGAATGGATACATTTGTACGAATGAATTAGAATGGATCGTATGAATTAATTAGAATGGATCGTACGAATTGATCATACAAATGAATTAGAAAGGTTACATTCGTGACAATGAGTTAGAATAGATCGTACCATTCTAATTCATTCGTACGATCCATTCAAATCCATTCGTATGATCCATTCTAATCCATTCGTACGATCCATTCTAGTCCATTCGTATGATCCATTCTAATTCATTCTCACAAATCTAACCTTTCTAATTCATTTGTACGATCCATTCTAATTCATTCGTACGATCCATTCTAATCCATTCGTACAATCCATTGTAATTCATTCATACAATCCATTCAGATTCATTCGCACAAATGTATCTATTCAAATTCATTCGTACGATCCATTCTAATTAATTCGCACGATCCATTCTAATTCAGTCGTATGAATGTATCCATTTTAATTCATTCGTACGATCGGTTCTAATCCATTCGTACGATCCATTCTAATTCATTCACATGATGTATTCTAATTCATTCGCATGATCCATTCTAACTCATTCGTATGATCCATTCTAATTCATTCGCACGAGTGTAACCATTCTAATTCATTCGTACGATCCATTCCAATTCATTCCTACGATCCATTCTAATTCATTCGCACGAATGTATCCATTCTAATTCATTTGCACGATCCATTCTAATTCATTCCTATGATCCATTCTAATTCATTCGTACGATTCATTCTAATTCATTCGCTCGAATGTATCCATTCTAATTCATTCGTACGATCTATTCTAATTTATTCGTACGATCCATTCTAATCTATTCTAATTCATTTGCACAAATATATCCATTCTAATTCATTTGTACGATCCATCCTTATTCATTCATACGATCCATTCTAATTCATTCGCACGAATGGATCCATTCTAATTCATTCGTACGCTCCATTCTTATTCATCGTACAAATGTATCCATTCTAATTCATTCGTACGATCCATTCTAATTCATTCGCACGATCGATTCTAATTCATTCGTATGATCCATTCTAATTCATTCGTACGATCCATTCTAATTCTTTCGTACGATCCATTCTAATTCTTTCGCACGATCCATTCTAATTCATTCGTACAATCCATTCTAATTCATTCGTACGATCCATTCTAATTCATTCGCACTATCCATTCTAATTCATTCGTACGATCCATTCTAATTCATTCGTACGATCCATTCTAATTCATTCGTACAAATGTATCCATTCTAATTCATTCGTACGATCCATTCTAATTCATTCATACGATCTATTCTAATTCATTCACACGAATGTATCCATTCTAATTCATTCGCACAATCCAATATAACTCAAACGTACGATCCATTCTAATTCATTCACATGATGTATTCTAATTCATTCGTACGATCCATTGCAATTCATTTGTACGATCCATTCTAATTCATTCGCATGACCCATTCTAATTCATTCGTATGATCCATTGTAATTTATTCGCACGATCTATTCTAATTCATTCGTAAAATCCATTCTAATTCATTCGTACGATCCATTCTAATTCATTCGCACTATCCATTCTAATTCATTCGTACGATCCATTCTAATTCATTCTTACGATCCATTCTAATTCATTCGTACAAATGTATCCATTCTAATTCATTCGTATGATCCATTCTAATTCATTCATACGATCTATTCTAATTCATTCGCACGAACGTATCCATTCTAATTCATTCGCACAATCCAATCTAATTCAAACGTGCGATCCATTCTAATTCATTCACATGATGTATTCTAATTCATTCGTACGATCCATTCCAATTCATTTGTATGATCCATTCTAATTCTTTCATATGATCCTTTCTAATTCATTCGCACGGATGTATCCATTCTAATTCATTCTTACAATCCATTCTAATTCATTCACACGATCCATTCTAATTCATTCGTATGATCCATTCTAATTCATTCCTACGATCCATTCTAATTCATTCGCACGAATGTATCCATTCTAATTTATTCGTACGATCCAGTCTAATTCATTAGTACGATTCATTCTAATTCATTCGCACGAATATATCCATTCTAATTTATTCATACGATCCAGTCTAATTCATTCGTACGATTCATTCTAATTCATTCGCACGAATATATCCATTCTAATCCATTCGTACGATCCATTCTAATGCATTCGTACGATCCATTCTAATTCATTCGTATGATCCATTCTAATTCATTCGTACGATCCATTCTAATTCATTCGTACGATCCATTCTAATTCATTCTCATGAATATAACCTTTCTAATTCATTTGAAAGATCCATTCTAGTTCATTCGTACGATCCATTCTAATTCATTCGTACGTTGCATTCTAATCCATTCGTACGATCCATTCTAATTCATTCGAACGATCCATTCTAATTTATTCGTACGATCCTTTCTAATCTATTCTAATTCATTCGCACAAATGTATCCATTCTAATTCATTCGCACGATCCATTCTAATTCATTCCTATGATCCATTCTAATTAAATAGAATGGATCGTACGAATGAATTAGAATGGATACATTTGTGCGAATGAATTAGAATAGATTAGAATGGATCGTACGAATGGAGTAGAATCCATTCTAATTCATTTGTATGATCCATTCTAATTCATCGCACGATCCATTCTAATTCATTCGCTCGAATGTATCCATTCTAATTCATTCGTACGATCCATTCAAATGCATTCGTATGATCCATTCTAATTCGTTCGTACGATCCATTCTAATTTATTCGTGCGAATGAATTAGAATGGATCGGACGAATGAATTCATTCGTACGATCCATTCTAATGTATTCGTACGATTCATTCGAATTCATTCGCACGATCCATTCTAATTCATTCACTCGAATGTATCCATTCTAATTCATTCGTACAATCCATTCTAATTCATTCGCACGATCCATTCTAATTCATTCGTATGATCCATTCTAATTCATTCCAACAAATGGACTCTAATTCATTCGCACGAATGTATCTATTCTAATTCATTCATACGATCCATTCTAATTCATGCACACGAATATATCCGTTCTAATTCGTTCGTACGATCCATTCTAATTCATTCGTACGATCCATTCTAATTCATTCGTACGATCCATTCTAATTCATTCGTATGATCAATTCTAATTCATTCGTACAATCCTTTCTAATTCATTAGTACGATCCATTCTAATTCATTCGTATGATCAATTCTAATTCATTCGTACAATCCATTCTAATTCAGTCGTATGAATGTATCATACGAATGAATTAGAATGGATCATGCGAATGAATTAAAATGGATCGTACAAATGAATTGGAATGGATCGTACGAATGAATTAGAATACATCATGTTAATGAATTAGAATGGATCGTACGTTTGAATTAGATTGGATTGTGCGAATGAATTAGAATGGATACATTTGTGCGAATGAATTAGAATAGATCGTTTGAATGAATTAGAATGGATCGTACGAATGAATTAGAATGGATACATTTGTACGAATGAATTAGAATGGATCGTACGAATGAATTAGAATGGATCGTACGAATGAATTAGAATGGATTGTGCGAATGAATTAGAATGGATCGTACGAATGAATTAGAATAGATTGTACGAATGAATTAGAATAGATCGTGTGAATGAATTAGAATGGATCGGACGAAAGAATTAGAATGGATCGTACGAATGAATTAGAATGGATCATACGAATGAATTAGAATCGATCGTGCGAATGAATTAGAATGGATCATACGAATGAATTAGAATGGATACATTTGAGCGATGAATAAGAATGGAGCGTACGCATGAATTAGAATGGAGAGTACGAATAAACTAGAATGGATACATTCGTGCGAATGAATTAGAATGGATCGTACGAATGGATTAGAATGGATCGTACGAATGAATTAGAATGGATCGTACGAACGAATTAGAATGGATCGTATGAACGAATTAGAATGGATCGTACGAATGAATTAGAATGGATACATTCAAGCGAATGAAGTAGAATAGATCGTACGAATGAATTAGAATGGATCATAGGAATGAATTAGAAAGGATCGTGCAAATGAATTAGAATGGATACATTCGTGCGAATGAATTAGAATGGATCGTAAGAATGAATTAGAATGGATCGTACGAATGAATTAGAATGGTTACATTCGTGCGAATGAATTAGAATAGATCGTACGAATGGATTAGAATGGATCGTACGAATGGATTAGAATGGATCATACGAATGGATTAGAATGGATCGTACGAATGAATTGGAATGGATCATACAAATGAATTAGAACATTCGTACGATCCATTCTAATTCATTCGTACGATCGATTCTAATTCATTCGCACGATCCATTCTAATTCATTTGCATGAATGTATCCATTCTAATTTATTCGTACGATCCAGTCTAATTCATTCGTATGATCCATTCTAATTCATTCGCACAAATGTATCCATTCTAATTCAGTCGTACGATCCTTTCTAATTCATTCGCACGATCCATTCTAATTCTTTCATATGATCCATTCTAATTCATTCGCACGAATGTATCCATTCTAGTTCATTCGTACGCTCCATTGTAATTCATTCGTACGCTCCATTCTTATTCATTCTCATGAATATAACCTTTCAAATTCATTTGTATGATCCATTCTAATTCATTTGTAGGATCCATTTTAATTCATTCGTACAATCCATCCTAATTCATTCGTACGATCCTCTCAAATTCATTCGCACGATCCATTCTAATTCTTTCATATGATCTATTCTAATCCATTCGTACGATCCATTCTAATTCATTCGTATGATCAATTCTAATTCATTCGCACGATCCATTCTAATTCATTCGTATGATCCATTCTAATTCAATTCGTGCAATCCATTCAAATTCATTCGCACAAATGTATCCTTTCTAATTTATTCGTATGATCCATTCTAATTCATTCGCTCAAATGTATTCATTCTAATTCATTCGTACGATCCATTCTAATTTATTCGTACAATCTATTCAAATTCATTCGTACGATGCAATCTAATTCATTCGCACAAATGTATCTATTCTAATCCATTCGTACGATCCATTCTAATTCATTCGTACAAATGTATCCATTCTAATTCATTCGTACGATCCATTCTAATTCATTCGTACGATTCAATCTAATTCATTCGCAGGATCCATTCTAATTCATTCATACGATCCATTCTAATTCATTCGTATGATCTATTCTAATTCATTCGCACGAATGTATCCATTCTAATTCATTTGCACGATCCATTCTAATTCATTCCTATGATCCATTCTAATTTATTCGTACGATCCATTCTAATTCATTCGCTCGAATGTATCCATTCTAATTCATTCGTACGATCCATTCTAATTCGTTCATACGATCCATTCTAATTCGTTCGTACGATCCATTCTAATTCATTCGTACGATTCATTCTAATTCATTCGTACGATCCATTCTAATGCATTCATACGATTCATTCTAATTCATTCGCACGATCCATTCTAATTCATTCGTATGATCCATTCTAATTCATTCCTACGATCTATTCTAATTCATCGCTCGAATGTAACCTTTCTAATTAGAATGGATCGTACAAATGAATTAGAAAGGTTACATTCATGATAATGAATTAGAATGGATCGTACGATTGAATTAGAATGGATCATACGAATGAATTAGAATGGATTCATTCGAGCGAATGAATTAGAATGGATCGTACGAACAAATTAGAATGGATCATAGGAATAAATTAGAATAGATCATGTAAATGAATTAGAGAGGATCGTGCGAATGAATTAGAATGAATGTATCCGTTCTAATCGTATAATCCATTCTAATTAATTCGCACGATCCGTACTAATTCATTCGTACGAATGTATCCATTCTAATCGTACAATCCATTCTAATTCATTCGCACGATCCATTCTAATTCATTCGTACGATCCATTCTAATTCATTCGTATGATCCATTCTAATTCATTCGTACGATCCATTCTAATTCATTCGTATGATCCATTCTAACTCATTCGGTGGATCCATTCTAATACATTTGTACGATTCATTCTAATTCATTCGCACGATCAATTCTAATTCATT
Source organism: Chamaelirium japonicum (assembly GCA_947650365.1). Taxonomy (NCBI): domain Eukaryota; kingdom Viridiplantae; phylum Streptophyta; class Magnoliopsida; order Liliales; family Melanthiaceae; genus Chamaelirium; species Chamaelirium japonicum. The sequence goes on along the minus strand of OX393552.1, from coordinate 77,654,905 downwards.
TGCACGATCCATTCTAATTCATTCCTATGATCCATTCTAATCCATTTGTATGATCCATTCTAATCCATTCGTATGATCCATTTTAATTTATTCGTACGATCCATTCTAATTTATTCATACGATCCATTCTAATTCATTCGCACGATCCATTCTAATTCATTCGTACGATCCTTTCTAATCCATTCTAATTCATTCGCGCGAATGTATCCTTTCTAATTCATTTACATGAATGTATCCATTCTAATTCATTCGTATGATCCATTCTAATTCATTCCTACGATCTATTCTAATTCATTCGCTCGAATGTATCCATTCTAATTCATTCGTACGATCCATTCTAATTCATTCGCACGAATGTATCCATTCTAATTCATTTGCATGATCCATTCTAATTCATTCCTATGATCCATTCTAATTCATTCGTACGATCCATTCTAATTCATTTGCTCGAATGTATCCATTCTAATTCATTCGTACGATCCATTCTAATTCATTCGTACGATCCATTCTAATTCATTCGCACGATCCATTCTAATTCATTCGTAGGATCCATTCTAACTCATTTGCACAAATGTATCCATTCTAATGCATTCGTACGATCCATTCTAATTCATTCGTACGATCCATTCTAATTCATTCGTCCGATCCATTCTAATTCATTCGTATGATCCATTCTAACTCATTCGGTGGATCCATTCTAATTTATTCGTACGATCCATTCTTATTTATTGGCACGAATATACGATCCATTCTAATTTATTCGTACGATCCATTATAATTCATTCGCTCGAATGTATCCATTCTAATTCATTCGTACGATCCATTCTAATTCATTCGCATGATCCATTCTAATTCATTCGCACGATCCATTTTAATTCATTCGTACGATCCATTCTAATTTATTCGTACGATCCATTCTAATCCATTCGTACGATCCATTCTAATCCATTCATACGATCCATTCTAATTCATTCACAGGATCCATTCTAATTCATTCGTATGATCCATTCTAATTCATTCGCACGATCCATTCAAATTCATTCGCACGATCCATTCTAATTCATTTGTATGATCCATTCTAATTCATTCGCATGATCCATTCTAATTCATTCGTACTCATTCGCACGATCCATTCTAATTCATTCGTACGATTCATTCTAATTCATTCGCACGATCCATTCTAATTCATTCGTACGATCCATTCTAATTCATTCGCACGAATGTATCCATTCTAATTCATTCGTATAATCCATTCTAATTCATTCGCACGATCCATTCTAATTCATTTGTATGATCCATTCTAATTCATTCCTACGATCTATTCTAATTCATTCGCTCGAATATATCCATTCTAATTCATTCATTCGATCCATTCTAATTCATTCGTACGATCCATTCTAATTCATTCGTACGATCCATTCTAATTCATTCACATGATCCATTCTAATTCATTCGCACAAATGTATCCATTCTAATTCATTCGCTCGAATGTATCTATTTTAATTCATTTGTACAATCCATTCTAATTCATTTGTATGATCCATTCTAATTCATTCCTACGATCTATTCTAATTCATTCGCTCGAATGTATCCATTCTAATTCATTCGCACGATCCATTCTAATTCATTCGTACGTTCCATTCTAATTCATTCGTATGATCCATTCTAATTCATTCCTACGATCTATTCTAATTCATTTGCTCGAATGTATCTATTCTAATTCATTCGTACGATCCATTCTAATGCATTCGTACGATCCATTCTAATTCATTCGTACAATCCATTCTAATTCATTCGCACGAATATATCCATTCTAATTCATTTGTATGATCCATTCTAATTTATTCGTACGATCCATTCTAATTAAATCGTACGATCCATTCTAATTTATTCGCACGATCCATACTAATTCATTCGCACGATCCATTCTAATTATTTCATATGATCCATTCTAATTCATTCACACGAATGTATCCATTGTAGTTCATTCGTACGCTCCATTCTAACTCATTCGTACGCTCCATTCAAATTCATTCGCATGATCCATTCTAATTCCTTCTCACGATCCTTTCGAATTCATTCGTCCGATCCATTCAAATTCATTCGCACGAATGTATCCATTCTAATTCATTCGCACGATCCATTCTAATTCATTCGTACAAATGTATCCATTCTAATTCATTCGTACAATGCGTTCGAACGATCCATTCTAATGCATTCATTCGTACGAATGAATTAGAATGGTTACATTCGTGCGAATGAATTAGAATAGATCGTACAAATGAAGTAGAATGGATCGTACAAATGAATTAGAATGGATCGTACGAATGAATTAGAATGGATCGTGCGAATGAATGCATTAGAATGGATCATACGAACGCATTGTACGAATGAATTAGAATGGATACATTTGTACGAATGAATTAGAATGGATCGTATGAATTAATTAGAATGGATCGTACGAATTGATCATACAAATGAATTAGAAAGGTTACATTCGTGACAATGAGTTAGAATGGATCGTACCATTCTAATTCATTCGTACGATCCATTCAAATCCATTCGTATGATCCATTCTAATCCATTCGTACGATCCATTCTAGTCCATTCGTATGATCCATTCTAATTCATTCTCACAAATCTAACCTTTCTAATTCATTTGTACGATCCATTCTAATTCATTCGTACGATCCATTCTAATCCATTCGTACAATCCATTGTAATTCATTCATACAATCCATTCAGATTCATTCGCACAAATGTATCCATTCAAATTCATTCGTACGATCCATTCTAATTAATTCGCACGATCCATTCTAATTCAGTCGTATGAATGTATCCATTTTAATTCATTCGTACGATCGGTTCTAATCCATTCGTACGATCCATTCTAATTCATTCACATGATGTATTCTAATTCATTCGCATGATCCATTCTAACTCATTCGTATGATCCATTCTAATTCATTCGCACGAGTGTAACCATTCTAATTCATTCGTACGATCCATTCTAATTCATTCCTACGATCCATTCTAATTCATTCGCACGAATGTATCCATTCTAATTCATTTGCACGATCCATTCTAATTCATTCCTATGATCCATTCTAATTCATTCGTACGATTCATTCTAATTCATTCGCTCGAATGTATCCATTCTAATTCATTCGTACGATCTATTCTAATTTATTCGTACGATCCATTCTAATCTATTCTAATTCATTTGCACAAATATATCCATTCTAATTCATTTGTACGATCCATCCTTATTCATTCATACGATCCATTCTAATTCATTCGCACGAATGGATCCATTCTAATTCATTCGTACGCTCCATTCTTATTCATCGTACAAATGTATCCATTCTAATTCATTCGTACGATCCATTCTAATTCATTCGCACGATCGATTCTAATTCATTCGTATGATCCATTCTAATTCATTCGTACGATCCATTCTAATTCTTTCGTACGATCCATTCTAATTCTTTCGCACGATCCATTCTAATTCATTCGTACAATCCATTCTAATTCATTCGTACGATCCATTCTAATTCATTCGCACTATCCATTCTAATTCATTCGTACGATCCATTCTAATTCATTCGTACGATCCATTCTAATTCATTCGTACAAATGTATCCATTCTAATTCATTCGTACGATCCATTCTAATTCATTCATACGATCTATTCTAATTCATTCACACGAATGTATCCATTCTAATTCATTCGCACAATCCAATATAACTCAAACGTACGATCCATTCTAATTCATTCACATGATGTATTCTAATTCATTCGTACGATCCATTGCAATTCATTTGTACGATCCATTCTAATTAATTCGCATGACCCATTCTAATTCATTCGTATGATCCATTGTAATTTATTCGCACGATCTATTCTAATTCATTCGTAAAATCCATTCTAATTCATTCGTACGATCCATTCTAATTCATTCGCACTATCCATTCTAATTCATTCGTACGATCCATTCTAATTCATTCTTACGATCCATTCTAATTCATTCGTACAAATGTATCCATTCTAATTCATTCGTATGATCCATTCTAATTCATTCATACGATCTATTCTAATTCATTCGCACGAACGTATCCATTCTAATTCATTCGCACAATCCAATCTAATTCAAACGTGCGATCCATTCTAATTCATTCACATGATGTATTCTAATTCATTCGTACGATCCATTCCAAATCATTTGTATGATCCATTCTAATTCTTTCATATGATCCTTTCTAATTCATTCGCACGGATGTATCCATTCTAATTCATTCTTACAATCCATTCTAATTCATTCACACGATCCATTCTAATTCATTCGTATGATCCATTCTAATTCATTCCTACGATCCATTCTAATTCATTCGCACGAATGTATCCATTCTAATTTATTCGTACGATCCAGTCTAATTCATTAGTACGATTCATTCTAATTCATTCGCACGAATATATCCATTCTAATTTATTCATACGATCCAGTCTAATTCATTCGTACGATTCATTCTAATTCATTCGCACGAATATATCCATTCTAATCCATTCGTACGATCCATTCTAATGCATTCGTATGATCCATTCTAATTCATTCGTATGATCCATTCTAATTCATTCGTACGATCCATTCTAATTCATTCGTACGATCCATTCTAATTCATTCTCATGAATATAACCTTTCTAATTCATTTGAAAGATCCATTCTAGTTCATTCGTACGATCCATTCTAATTCATTCGTACGATGCATTCTAATCCATTCGTACGATCCATTCTAATTCATTCGAACGATCCATTCTAATTTATTCGTACGATCCTTTCTAATCTATTCTAATTCATTCGCACAAATGTATCCATTCTAATTCATTCGCACGATCCATTCTAATTCATTCCTATGATCCATTCTAATTAAATAGAATGGATCGTACGAATGAATTAGAATGGATACATTTGTGCGAATGAATTAGAATAGATTAGAATGGATCGTACGAATGGAGTAGAATCCATTCTAATTCATTTGTATGATCCATTCTAATTCATCGCACGATCCATTCTAATTCATTCGCTCGAATGTATCCATTCTAATTCATTCGTACGATCCATTCAAATGCATTCGTATGATCCATTCTAATTCGTTCGTACGATCCATTCTAATTTATTCGTGCGAATGAATTAGAATGGATCGGACGAATGAATTCATTCGTACGATCCATTCTAATGTATTCGTACGATTCATTCTAATTCATTCGCACGATCCATTCTAATTCATTCACTCGAATGTATCCATTCTAATTCATTCGTACAATCCATTCTAATTCATTCGCACGATCCATTCTAATTCATTCGTATGATCCATTCTAATTCATTCCAACAAATGGACTCTAATTCATTCGCACGAATGTATCTATTCTAATTCATTCATACGATCCATTCTAATTCATGCACACGAATATATCCGTTCTAATTCGTTCGTACGATCCATTCTAATTCATTCGTACGATCCATTCTAATTCATTCGCACGATCCATTCTAATTCATTCGTATGATCCATTCTAATTCATTCCTACGATCTATTCTAATTCATTCGCTCGAATGTATCCATTCTAATTCATTCGTTCGATCCATTCTAATTCATTCGTACGATCCATTCAAATTCATTCGCATGATCCATTCTAATTCATTCGTACGATCCATTCTAATTCATTCTCACGAATATAACCTTTCTAATTCATTTCTATGATCCATTCTAATTCGTTCATACGATCCATTCTAATTCGTTCGTACGATCCATTCTAATCCATTCTAGAATGGTAACATGCGTGCGAATGAATTAGAATGGATCGTATGAATGAATTAGAATGGATCATGTGAATGAATTTGAATGGATTGTACGAATGAATTAGAATGGATCGTATATTCGTGCAAATAAATTAGAATGGATCGTACAAGTGAATTAGAATGGATCGTACGAATGAGTTAGAATGGATCATGCGAATGAATTAGAATAGATCATACGAATGAATTAGAATGGATCCACCGAATGAGTTAAAATGGATCATAAGAATGAATTAGTATGGATCGTACGAATGAATTAGAATGGATTGTGCAAATGAATTAGAATGGATTCGTGCGAATGAATTAGAATGGATCGTACGAATGAATTAGAATGGATCATACGAATGAATTAGAATGGATACATTCGAGCGAATTAATTAAAATGGATCGTGCGAATGAATTAGAATGGATCGTACGAATGAATTTGAATGGATCGTACGAACGAATTAGATTGGATCGTATGAATGAATTAGAATGGATCGTATGAATGAATTAGAATTGATCGTACGAATAAATTAGAATGGATCGTAGGAATGAATTAGAATGGATCGTACGAATGGATTAGAATGGATACATTTGTGCGAATGAATAAGAATGGATCGTATATTCGTGCAAATAAATTAGAATGGATCGTACGAATTAATTAGAATGGATCGTGCGAATGGATAAGAATGGATTGTACGAATGAATTAGAATGGATCGTACGAATGAATTAGAATGGAATTAGAATTCATTCGTACGATCCATTCTAATCCATTCTAATTCATATGCACAAAGGTAACCTTTCTAATTCATTTGTATGATCCATTCTAATGCATTCGTACGATCCATTCTAATGCATTCGTACGAGCCATTCTAATTCGTTCGTATGATCCATTCTAATTTATTCGTTCAAATATATCCAATCTAATTCATTCGTACGATCCATTATAATTCATTCTTACAATCCATTCAAATTCATTCGTACGATCCATTCTAATTCATTCGTACGAATGTATCCATTCTAATTCATTCATATGAATTAGAATGGATCGTACGAATGAATTAGAATGGATCGTGCGAATGAATTAGAATGGATCGTACGAACGAATTAGAATGGATATATTTTAACGAATAAATTAGAATGGATCGTACGAACGAATTAGAATGGATCGTACGAATGCATTAGAATGGATCATACAAATGAATTAGAAAGGTTACCTTTGTCCATATGAATTAGAAAGCATTCTAATTCGTTCATATGATCCATTCTAATTCATTCGTACGATGCATTCTAATTCATTCGTACGATCCATTCTAATTCATGTGAATGAATTAGAATGGATACATTCGTCCGAATGAATTAGAACGGATCGTACGAATGAATTAGAATGGATCGTACGAATGAATTTGAATGGATTGTACTAATGAATTAGAATGGATCGTACGAATGAATTAGATTGGATATATTCGAATGAATAAATTAGAATGGATCGTACGAACGAATTAGAATGGATCGTACGAATGCATTAGAATGGATCATACAAATGAATTAGAATGGATCGTACAAATGAATTAGAAAGGTTACATTTGTGAGAATGACATAGAATGGATCATAATAATGGATTAGAATGGATCGTACGAATGGATTAGAATGGATTGTACGAATGGATTAGAATGGATCGTACGAATGAATTAGAAAGGTTACATTCATGAGAATGAATTAGAATAGATCGTACGAATAAATTAGAATGGATCATGCGAATGAATTTGAATGGATCGTACGAATGAATTAGAATGGATCGAACAAATGAATTAGAATGGATACATTCGAGCGAATGAATTAGAATGGATCATAGGAATGAATTAGAATGGATCATACGAATGAATTAGAATGGATCGTGCGAATGAATTAGAATGGATTGTACGAATGAATTAGAATGCATACATTAGTGCGAATGAATTAGAATGGATCGGACGAATGAATTAGAATGGATCGTACGATTCATTCTAATTCATTCGTATGATCCATTCTAATGCATTCGTACGATTCATTCTAATTCATTCGCACGATCCATTCTAATTCATTCGTACGATCCATTCTTATTCATTCATACGATCCATTCTAATTCATTTGCACAATCCATTCTAATTCATTCGTACGATCCATTCTAATTCATTCGTACGATCCATTCTTGCTCATTCGGTGGATCCATTCTAATTCATTCGTACGATCCATTCTAATTCATTCATACGATCCATTCTAATCCATTCTAATTCATTCATACGATCCATTCTAATTCGTGCGAATGAATTAGAATGGATCATACGAATGAATTAGAATGGATCGTACGAATGAATTAGAATGGATACATTCGAGCGAATGAATTAGAATGGATCGTACGAATGAATTAGAGGATACATTCATACGACTGAATTAGAATGGATCGTGCGAATTAATTAGAATGGATCGTACGAATGAATTTGAATGGATACATTTGTGCGAATGAATCTGAATGGATCGTATGAATGAATTAGAATGGATCGTACGAATGAATTAGAATAGCTCATACGAATGAATTAGAATGAATCGTACGAATGAATTAGAATGGTTACATTCGTGCGAATGAATTAGAATAGATCGTACGAATGAATTAGAATGGATCGTACGAATGGATTAAAATGGATCGTACGAATGAATTAGAATGGATCGTATGAATGAATTAGAATGGATCGTACGAATGAATTAGAATGGATCATAGGAATTAATTAGAATGGATCATGCAAATGAATTGGAATGGATACATTTGTGCGAATGAATTAGAATAGATCGTAGGAATAAATTAGAATGGATCGTACGAATGAATTAGAATGGTTACATTCGTGCGAATGAATAAGAATGGATCGTAAGAATGGATTAGAATGGATTGTACGAATGGATTAGAATGGATCGTACGAATGAATTAGAATGGATCGTACAAATGAATTAGAAAGGTTACATTTGTGATAATGAATTCTAATGGATCGTACGAATGGATTAGAATGGATCGTACGAATGGATTAGAATGGATCGTACGAATGGATTAGAATGGATCGTACGAATGAAATAGAATGGATCATACAAATGAATTAGAAAGGTTACATTCGTGAGAATGAATTAGAATGGATCGTACGAATGAGTTAGAATGGATCATACAAATGAATTAGAATGGATCGTACGAATGAATTAGAATGGATTGTGCGAATGAATTAGAATGGATCATATGAATGAATTAGAATGGTTACATTCGTGCGAATTAATTAGAATGGATCGTACGAATAGATTAGAATGGATCGTACGAATAGATTAGAATGGATCGTACGAATGAATTAGAATGGATCGTACAAATGAATTAGAAAGGTTACATTTGTGCGAATGAATTAGAATAGATCGTACGAATGAATTAGAATGGATCGTACGAATGAATTAGAATGGATCGTGCGAATGAATTAGAATGGATCGTACGAATGAATTAGAATGGATATATTCGTGCGAATGAATTAGAATGGATCGTGCGAATAAATTAGAATGGATCATACGAATGAATTAGAATGGATACATTTGTGAGAATGAATTAGAATGGATCGTACGATCCATTCTAATTCATTCGTACGATCCATTCAAATTCATTCGCATGATCCAATCTAATTCATTCGTACGATCCATTCTAATTCATTCGTACGATCCATTCTAATCCATTTGTACGATCCAATCTAATTCATTCATACGATCCATTCTAATTCATTCGCTTTAATGTATCCATTCTAATTCATTCGTACGATCCATTCTAATCCATTCGTATAATCCATTCTAAACCATTTGTACGATCCATTCTAATTCATTCGCACGAATGTAACCATTCTAATTCATTCATACGATCCATTCTAATTCATTTGCACAATCCATTCTAATTCATTCGTACAATCTATTCTAATCCATTCGTACGATCCATTCTAATTCATTCGTACGATCCATTTTAATTCATTCTCACAAATGTAACCTTTCTAATTCATTTGTACGATCCATTCTAATTCATTCGTACGATCCATTCTAATCCATTCGTACGATCCATTCTAATTCATTCGCACAAATGAAACCATTCTATTTCATTCGTACGATCCATTCTAATTCATTCCTACGATCCATTCTAATTCATTTGCACGAATGTATCCATTCTAATTCATTTGCACGATCCATTCTAATTCATTCCTATGATCCATTCTAATTCATTCGTACGATCCATTCTAATTTATTCGCTCGAATGTATCCATTCTAATTCGTTCGTACGATCCATTCTAATTTGTTCGTACGATCTATTCTAATTCATTCGTACGATCCATTCTAATTCATTCGTACGATCCATTCTAATTTATTCGCACAAATGTATCCATTCTAATTCATTCATATGATCTATTCTAATTCATTCGTATGATCCATTCTAATTCATTTGCACTATCCATTCTAATTCATTCGTACGATCCATTATAAATTCATTCGCACGATCCATTCTAAATTCATTCGTACGATCCATTCTAATTCATTCGCACTATCCATTCTAAATTCATTCGTACGATCCATTCTAAATTCATTCGCACTATCCATTCTAATTCATTCGTACGATCCATTCTAAATTTATTCGCACTATCCATTCTAAATTCATTCGTACGATCCATTCTAATTCATTCGTACGATCCATTCTAATTCATTCGCACGATCTATTCTAATTCATTCATACAATCCATTCTAATTCATTCGTACGATCCATTCTAATTCATTCGTACGATCCATTCTAATTCATTCGCACTATCCATTCTAATTCATTCGTACGATCCATTCTAAATTCAAATTCATTCGTACGATCCATTCTAATTAATTTGCACGATCCATTCTAATTCAGTCGTATGAATGTATCCATTTTAATTTATTCGTATGATCCATTCTAATTCATTACGATCGATTCTAATTCATTCGTATAATCCATTCTAATTCATTCGCACGAATATATCCATTCTAATTCATTAGTACGATCCATTCTAGTTCATTCGTACGATCCATTCTAATTCATTCTCTCAAATATATCCATTCTAATTCATTCGTACGATCCATTCTAATTCATTCGTACGATCTATTCTAATTCATTCGCTCGAATGTATCCATTTTAATTCATTTGTACGATCCATTCTAATTCATTCGTACGATCCATTCTAATTCATTCATACGATCGATTCTAATTCATTCGCACGATCCATTCTAATTCATTCGTACGATCCATTCTAATTCATTCGTATGATCCATTCTAATTTATTCGTTCAAATATATCCATTCTAATTCATTCGTACGATCCATTCTAAATCATTCGCACGATCCATTCTAATTCATTTGCACGATCCATTCTAATTCATTCATATGATCCATTCTAATTCATTCGTACGATCCATTCTAATTCATTTGCTTGAATGTATCCATTCTAATTAGAATGGATCATACGAATGAACTAGAATGGATACATTCGTGCGAATTTGAATGGATCGTATGAATGAATTAGAATGGATCGTACGAATGGATTAGAATGGATCGTACGAATGGATCATGCAAATGAATTAGAATGGATCGTACGAATGAATTAGAATGGATCGTACAAATGAATTAGAATAGATCGTACGAATGAATTAGAATGGATCATAGAAATGAATTAGAATGGATCGTGCAAATGAATTAGAATGGATACATTCGTGCGAATGAATTAGAATGGATTGTAGGAATGAATTAGAATGGATCGTACGATTGAATTAGAATGGTTACATTCGTGCAAATGAATTAGAATGGATCGTACGAATGGATTAGAATGGATCGTATGAATGAATTAGAATGGATCGTACAAATGAATTAGAAAGTTTACATTTATGAGAATGAATTAGAATGGATCGTACGAATGAATTAGAATGGATTGTACGAAGGAATTAGAATGGATCGTGCGAATGAATTAGAATGGATCGTACGAATGAATTAGAATGGATCGTACGAATGGATTAGAATGGATCGTAAGAATGAATTAGAATGGATAATGTGAATAAATTAGAATGGATCATACGAATGAATTAGAATGGATCGTGCGAATGAATTAGAATGGATTGTACGAATGAATTAGAATGGTTACATTCGTGAGAATGAATTAGACGTACGATCCATTCTAATTCATTCGCACGATCCATTCTAATTCATTCGCACAAATGTATCCATTCTAATTCATTCGTACAATCCATTCTAATTCATTCTCATTATTTATTCTAATTCATTCGTACGATCCATTCTAATTCACTCGCACGATTCATTCTAATTCATTCGTACGATCCATTCAAATTCATTCGTACAATGCATTCTAATCCATTCGTACGATCCATTCTAATTCATTCGCACGAATATATCCATTCTAATTCATTCGTACGATCCTTTCTAATTTATTCGCATGATCCATTCTAATTCATTCGCACGATCCATTCTAATTCATTCGTACGATCCATTCTAATTCATTCGTACGATGCAATCATTCGCACAAATGTATCTATTCTAATTCATTCGTACAATGCGTTCTAATCCATTCGTACATTCCATTCTAATCTATTCGTACAATCCTTTCTAATTCGCACAAATGTATCCATTTTAATTCATTCGTACGATCCATTCTAATTTATTTATACGATCCATTCTAATTCATTCGCACGAATATATCCATTCTAATTCATTCGTACGATCCTTTCTAATTTTTTTGCATGATCCATTCTAATTCATTCGTACGATCCATTCTAATTCATTCGTACGATCCATTCTAATTCATTCGTACGATGCAATCTAATTCATTCGCACAAATGTATCTATTCTAATTCATTCGTACAATGTGTTCTAATCCATTCGTACAATCCATTCTAATCCATTCGTACGATCCATTCTAATTCGCACAAATGTATCCATTTTAATTCATTCGTACGATCCACTCTAATTCATTCGTACGATCCATTCTAATTCATTCGTATGATTCATTCTAACTCATTTGGTGGATCCATTCTAATTCATTCCTACGATCCATTCTAATTCATTCGTACGATCCATTCTAATTCATTCGTACGATCCATTCTAATTCATTCGCACGAATGTATCCATTCTAATTCATTCGTACGATCCATCCTAATTCATTCGCACTATTCATTCTAATTCATTCGCACGATCCATTCTAATTCATTCGTACGATCCATTCTAATTCATTCTACGATTTATTCTAATTCATTTGCTCGAATATATCCATTCTAATTCATTCGTTCGATCCATTCTAATTCATTCGTACGATCCACTCAAATTCATTCGCATGATCCATTCTAACTCATTCGTACGATCCATTCTAATTCAAACATATGATCCATTCTAATTCATTCGTACAAATGTATCCATTTTAATTCATTAGTACGATCCATTCAAATTTATTCATACGATCCATTCTAATTCGTTCGCACGATCCATTCTAATTCATTCATACGATCCATTCTAATCCATTCGTATGAATGGATTAGAATAGATACATTCATGCAATCCATTCTAATTCATTTGCTCGATCCATTCTAATCTATTCGTACGATCCATTCTAATCCATTCGTACGATCCATTCTTATTCATTCGTACGATCCATTCTAATTCATTCGCACAAATGTATCCATTCTAATTCATACGATCCATTCTAATTCGTTCATACGATCCATTCTAATTCATTCGCACGAATGTAACCATTCTAATTCATTCATACGATCCATTCTAATTTATTCCTACGATCCATTCTAATTCATTCGCACGAATGTATCCATTCTAATTCATTTGCACGATCCATTCTAATTCATTCCTATGATCTATTCTAATTCATTCGTACGATCTATTCTAATTCATTCGCTCGAATGTATACATTCTAATTCATTCGTACGATCCATTCTAATTCATTCTCACGAATGTAACCTTTCTAATTCATTTGTATGTATCCATTCTAATTCATTCGTACGATCCATTCTAATTCATTCGCACGATCCATTCTAATTCATTCGTACGATCTATTCTAATTCATTCGCACGATCCATTCTAATTCATTCGTACGATCCATTCTATATCATTCGCACGAATGTATCCATTCTAATGCATTCGTACGATTCATTCTAATTCATTCGCATCCATTCTAATTCATTCGTACGATCCATTCTAATTCATTCGTCCGATCCATTCTAATTCATTCGCACGAATGTATCCATTCTAAATCATTCGTACAATCCATTCTAATTCATTCGCACGATCCATTCTAATTCATTCGTATGATCCATTCTAATTCATTCCTACTATCTATTCTAATTCATTCGCTCGAATGTATCTATTCAAATTCATTTGTATGTATCCATTCTAATTCATTCGTACGATCCATTCTAATTCATTCGCACGATCCATTCTAATTCATTCGTACGATCCATTCTAATTCATTCGTACGATCCATTCTAATTCATTCGTACGAATGTATCCATTCTAATGCATTCGTACGATTCATTCTAATTCATTCGCACGATCCATTCTAATTCATTCGTACGATCCATTCTAATTCATTCGTCCGATCCATTCTAATTCATTCGCACGAATGTATCCATTCTAATTCATTCGTACAATCCATTCTAATTCATTCGTACAATCCTTTCTAATTTATTCGTACGATCCATTCTAATTCATTCGTACGATTCATTCTAATCCATTTGTACGATCCATTATAATTTATTCGCTCGAATGTATCCATTCTAATTCATTCGTACGATCCATTCTAATTCGTTCATACGATCCATTCTAATTCATTCCTACGATCTATTCTAATTCATTCGCTCGAACGTATCCATTCTAATTCATTCGTACAATCCATTCTAATTCATTCGCACGATCTATTCAAATTCATTCGTATGATCCATTATAATTCATTCCTACGATCTATTCTAATTCATTCGCTCGAGTGTATCCATTCTAATTCATTCGTACGATCCATTCTAATTCATTCGTATGATCAATTCTAACTCATTCGGTGGATCCATTCTAATTCATTCGTACGATCCATTCTAATTCATTCGTACGATCCATTCTAATTTATTCGTACGATCCATTCTAATTCGTTCGTATGATCTATTTTAATTCATTCGCATGATCCATTCTAATTCATTCGCATGATCCATTCTAATTCATTCGTACGATTTATTTGTACGATCCATTCTATAGATTCGTACGAATGAATTTGAATGGATCATACAAATGAATTAGAAAGGTTACATTCGTGAGAATGAATTAGAACGGATACATTTGTGCGAATGAATTAGAATAGATTAGAATGGATCCTACGAATGGATTAGAATCCATTCTAATTCATTTGTATGATCCATTCTAATTCATCCCACAATCCATTCTAATTCATTCTCACGAATGTAACCTTTCTAATTCATTTGTATGATCCATTCTAATTCATTCGCACGATCAATTCTAATTCATTCGTACGATCCATTGTAATTCATTCGCTCGAATGTATCCATTCTAATTCATTCGTACGATCCATTCTAATTCGTTCATACGATCCATTCTAATTCGTTCGCACGATCCATTCTAATTCATTCGTACGATCTATTCTAATTCATTCGCATGATCCATTCTAATTCATTCGTACGATCCATTCTAATTCATTCGTATAATCCATTCAAATTCATTCGTACGATGCAATCTAATTCATTCGCACAAATGTATCTATTCTAATTCATTCGTACAATGCGTTCTATTCCATTCGTACAATCCATTCTAATCCATTCGTACGATCCATTCTAATTCATTCGCACGAATGTAACCATTCTAATTCATTCATATGATCCATTCTAATTTATTCGTACGATCCATTCTAATTCATTCGTATAATCAATTGTAATTCATTCGTACAATCCATTCTAATTCATTTGCGTGAATGTATCCATTCTAATTTATTCGTACGATCCTGTCTAATTCATTCGTACGATCCATTCTAATTCATTCGCACGAATATATCCATTCTAATTCATTCGTACGATCCTTTCTAATTCATTCGCACGATCCATTCTAATTCTTTCATATGATCCATTCTAATTCATTCGCATGAATGTATCCATTCTAGTTCATTCGTACGCTCCATTCTAATTCATTCGTACGCTCCATTCTTATTCATCGCACAAATGTATCCATTCTAATTTATTCATACGATCCATTCAAATTCAATCGTATGATCCATTCTAATTCATTCGCACAAATGTATCCATTTTAATTCATTAGAATGGATCGTACGTTTGAATTAGATTGGATTGTGCGAATGAATTAGAATGGATCGTACGAATGAATTAGAATGGATCGTGCGAATGAATTATAATGGATCGTACGAATGAATTAGAATGGATCGTACGAATGAATTAGAATGGTTACATTCGTGCGAATGAATTAGAATGGATCGTACGAATAGATTAGAATGGATCGTACAAATGGATTAGAATGGATCATACGAATGAATTCGAATGGATCGTATAAATGAATTAGAAAGGTTACATTTGTGAGAATGAATTAGAATAGATCGTACGAATGAATTAGAATGGATCGTACGAATGAATTAGAATGGATCGTACGAATGAATTAGAATGGATACATTCGTGCGAATGAATTAGAATGGAATGTAAGAATGAATTAGAATGGATCGTACTAATGAATTAGAATGGATCCATTCGTACAAATGAATTAGAATGGATCGTACGAATGGATTAGAATGGATTGTACGAATGGATTAGAACGCATTGTACGAATGAATTAGAATCGATCGGACGAATGAATTAGAATGGATACATTCGTGCGAATGAAATAGAATGGATCGTACGAATGAATTAGAATGGATCGTGCGAATGAATTAGAATGGATCGTATGAATAAATTATAATGGATCGTACGAATGAATTAAAATGGATACATTTGTGCGAATGAATTAAAATGGATCGTACAAATGAATTAGAATGGATCGTACGAATGAATTAGAATGGATCGTATGAATGAGTTTGAATGGATCATACGAATGAATTAGAATGAATCGTACGAATGAATTAGAATGGTCTGATTCGTGCGAATGAATTAGAATAGATCGTACGAATGAATTAGAATGGATCGTACGAATGAATTAGAATGGATCGTGCGAATGAATTAGAATGGATCGTAGGAATGAATTAGAATGGATCGTATGAATGAATTAGAATGGATATATTCGTGCGAATGAATTAGAATGGATCGTGCGAATGAATTAGAATGGATCATACGAATGAATTAGAATGGATACATTTGTGAGAATGAATTAGAATGGATCGTACGATCCATTCTAATTCATTCGTACGATCCATTCAAATTCATTCGCATGATCCATTCTAATTCATTCGTATGATACATTCGTGCGAATGAGTTAGAATGGATCATATGAATGAATTAGAATGGATCGTACGAATGAATTAGAATGGATTGTGCGAATGAATTAGAATGGATACATTCGTGCGAATGAATTAGAATGGAATATAAGAATATATTAGAATGGATCGTACTAATGAATTAGAATGGATCCATTCGTACAAATGAATTAGAATGGATCGTACGAATGAATTAGAATGGCTCGTACGAATGGATTAGAACACATTGTACGAATGAATTAGAATGGATTATACGAATGAATTAGAATGGATCGTACGAATGAATTAGAATGGTTACATTCGTGCGAATGAATTAGAATGGATCGTACGAATGAATTAGAATGGATCGTGCGAATGAATTAGAATTGATCATACGAATGAATTAGAATGGATCATACGAATGAATTAGAATGGATCGTGCGAATGAATTAGAATGAATCGTACTAATGCATTAGAATGGATCATACAAATGAATTAGAATGGATCGTACGATCCATGCTAATTCATTCGTCCGATCCATTCTAATTCATTTACACGAATGTATCCATTCTAATTCATTTGTACAATCTATTCTAATTCATTCGCACGATTCATTCTAATTCATTCGTATGATCCATTCTAATTCATTTCTACGATCTATTCTAATTCATTCGCTCGAATGTATCCATTCTAATTCATTCGTTCAATCCATTCTAATTCATTCGTACGATCCATTCAAATTCATTCGCATGATCCATTCTAATTTATTCGTACGATCCATTCTAATTCATTATCACGAATGTAACCTTTCTAATTCATTTGTATGATCCATTCTAATTCCTTCGTACGATCCATTCGTACGATCCATTCTAATCCATTCGTACGATCCATTCGTACGATCCATTCTAATCCATTCGTACGATCCATTCTAATCCATTCGTACAATCCATTCTAATTCATTCGTATGATCCATTCTAATTCATTTGCATGAATGTATCCATTCTAATTTATTCGTACGAATGAATTAGAATGGATTGTACGAATGAATTAGAATGGATACATTTGTGCGAATGAATTAGAATGGATCATGCGAATGAATTAGAATGGATCGTACGAATGGATTAGAATGGATCGTACGAATGAATTAGAATGGATCGTACGAACGAATTAGAATGGTTACATTCGTGCGAATGAATTAGAATGGATCGTACGAATGGATTTGAATGGATCGTACGAATGAATTAGAATAGATCGTAGGAATGAATTAGAATGGATCGTTAGAATAAATTAGAATGAATCGTACGAATGAATTAGTACGATTCATTCTAATTCATTCGCACGAATGTATCCATTCAAATTCATTCGTACAATCCATTCTAATTCATTCGCACGATCCATTCTAATTCATTCGTATGATCCATTATAATTCATTCCTACGATCTATTCTAATTCATTCACTCGAATGTATCCATTCTAATTCATTCGTTCGATCTATTCTAATTCATTCGTACGATCCATTCAAATTTATTCGCATGATCCGTTCTAATTCATTCGTACGATCCATTCTAATTCATTCTCACGAATATAACCTTTCAAATTCATTTGTATGATCTATTCTAATTCATTCGTACGATCCATTCTAATCCATTCGTACGATCTATTCTAATCCATTTGTACGAACCATTCTAATCCATTCGTACGATCCATTCTAATTCATTCGTATGATCCAGTCTAATTCATTCGCTCGAATGTATCCATTCTAATTCATTCGTATGATCCATTCTAATTCGTTCATACGATCCATTCTAATTCGTTCGTACGAGCCATTCTAAAATGAGTTAGAATGGATCATACGAATGAATTAGAATGGATCGTATGCATGAATTAGAATGGATTGTGCGACGATGCAATCTAATTCATTCGTACGATCCATTCTAATTCATTCGTATGATCAATTCTAACTCATTCGCACGAACCATTCAAACTCATTTTCACGAATGTAACCTTTCTAATTCATTTGTATGATCCATTATAATTCATTCGTATGATCCATTGTAATCCATTCGTACGATCCATTCTAATCCATTCGCACGATCCATTCTAATTCATTCGTACGATCCATTCTTATTCATTCATACGATCCATTCTAATTCATTCGCACAATCCATTCTAATTCATTCGTACGATCCATTCTAATTCATTCGTATGATCCATTCTAACTTATTCAGTGGATCCATTCTAATTCATTCGTATGATGCATTCTAATTCATTCGCACGATCCATTCTAATTCATTCGTACGATCCATTCTAATTCATTCGCTTGAATGTACCCATTCTAATTCATTCGTACGATCTATTCTAATTCATTCGTACAATGCGTTCTAATCCATTCATATGATCCATTCTAATTCATTCGTACGATCCATTCTAATTAATTCGCACGAATGTATCCATTCTAACTCATCCGTACAATCCATTGTAATTCATTCGCACGATCCATTCTAATTCATTCGTATGATCCATTCTAATTCATTCCTACGATCTATTCTAATTCATTCGCTCCAATGTATCCATTCTAATTCATTCGCACGAATGAATTAGAATGGATCGGACAAATGAATTAGAATGGATCGAACGATTCATTCTAATTCATTCGTACGATCCATTCTAATGCATTCGTACGATTTATTCTAATTCATTCGCACGATCCATTCTAATTCATTCGTACGATCCATTCTTATTCATTCATACGATCCATTCTAATTCATTCGCACAATCCATTCTAATTCATTCGTACATTCCATTCTAATTCATTCGTATGATCCATTCTAACTCATTTTAGAATGGATCGTACGAACGAATTAGAATGGATAGTATGAACGAATTAGAATGGATCGTACGAATGAATTAGAATGGATACATTCGAGCGAATGAATTAGAATGGATCGTACGAATGGATTAGAATGGATCGTACGAATGGATTAGAATGGATCGTACGAATGGATAAGAATGGATCGTACGAATGAATTAGAATGAATTGTGCGAATGAATTAGAATGGATTGTGCGAATGAATTAGAATGGTTCGTATGAATGAATAAGAATGGATTGTACAAATGAATTAGAATGGATCGTGCGAATGAATTAGAATGAATAGTATGAATGCATTAGAATGGATCGTACGAATGAATTAGAATGAATCGTACGATCCATTCTAATTCCTTCGTCCGATCCATTCTAATTCATTCGTGCGAATGAATTAGAATGGATACATTCAAGCGAATGAATTAGAATGCATTGTACGAATGAATTAGAATGGATCATGCGAATGAATTAAAATGGATCGTACAAATGAATTAGAATGGATCGTGCGAATGAATTAGAATGGATCGTACGAACGAATTAGAATGGATCGTACGAATGAATTAGAATGGATACATTCGAGCTAATGAATTAGAATGGATCGTATGAAAGAATTAGAATGGGTCGTACGATTCATTCTAATTCATTCGTACGATCCATTCTAATGCATTCATACGATTCATTCTAATTCATTCGCACGATCCATTCTAATTCATTCGTACTATCCATTCTTATTCATTCATACGATCCATTCTAATTCATTCGCACAATCCATTCTAATTCATTCGTACGATCTATTCTAATCCATTCATACGATCCATTCTAATCCATTCGTACGATCCATTCTAATTCATTCACTCGAATGTATCCATTCTAATTCATTCGTACGATCCATTCTAATTCGTTCATACGATCCATTCTAATTCGTTCGTACGATCCATTCTAAAATGAGTTAGAATGGATCATACGAATGAATTAGAATGGATCGTACGAATGAATTAGAATGGATTGTGCGAATTAATTAGAATGGATCGTACGAATGAATAAGAATGGATCGTACGAATGAATTAGAATGGATCGTGCGAATGAATTAGAATGAATCATACGAATGCATTAGAATGGATCGTACGAATGAATTTGAATGAATCGTACGATCCATTCTAATCCATTCGTACGATCCATTCTAATTCATTCGCAAGAATGTATCCATTCTAATTCATTCATACAATCCATTCTAATTTATTCGTACAAATGTATCCATTCTAATTCATTCGTACGATCCATTCTAATTCATTCGTACGATCCTTTCTAATTCATTCATACAATCCATTCTAATTCGTTCGTACGATCCATTCTAATTCGTTCGTACGATCCATTCTAATTCATTCGCACGATCCATTCTAATTCATTCGCACGATCCATTCTAATTCATTCGTACGATACATTCTAACTCATTCGCACAAATGCATCCATTCTAATTCATTCATACGATCCATTCTAATTCATTCGCACAATCCATTCTAATTTATTCGTACGATCCATTCAAATCCATTCGTACGATCCATTCTAATTCATTCGTACGATCCATTCTAATTCATTCTCACAAATGTAACCTTTCTAAGTCATGTGTACGATCCATTCTAATTCATTCGCACAAATGTATCTATTCTAATTCATTCGTACAATGCGTTCTAATCCATTCGTACGATCCATTCTAATCCATTTGTACGATCTATTCTAATTCATTCGCACGAATGTAACCATTCTAATTCATTCATATGATCCATTCTAATTCATTCGTATGATCCATTCTAATTCATTCGTACGATCAATTCTAATTCATTTGCATGAATGTATCCATTCTAATTTATTTGTACGAATGAATTAGAATGGATCATACAAACGAATTAGAATTAGAATGGTTACATTCGTGCGAATGAATTAGAATGGATCGTACAAATGGATTAGAATTGATCGTACGAATGGATTAGAATGCATTGTACGAATGAATTAGAATAGATACATTTGTGCGAATGACTTAGATTGCATCGTACGAATGAATTTGAACGGATTGTACGAATGAATTAGAATGGATCGTACGAATGAATTAGAATGGATCATGCGAATGAATTAGAATAGATCGTACGAATGAATTAGAATGGATCGTACGAATAAATTAGAATGGATCATACGAATGAATTAGAATGGATCGTACGAATGAATTAGAATGGATCGTACGAATGAATTAGAATGGATTGTGCGAATGAATTAGAATGGATCGTACGAATGAATTAGAATGGATCGTGCGAATGAATTAGTATGGATCGTACGAATGAATTAGAATGGATCGTGCGAATGAATTAGAATGGATCATACAAATGAATTAGAAAGGTTACATTCGTGAGAATGAATTAGAATGGATCGTACGAATGAATTAGAATGGATCATGCGAATGAATTTGAATGGATCGTACGAATGAATAAGAATGGATCGTACGAATGAATTAGAATGGATACATTCGAGCGAATGAATTAGAATAGATTGTAGGAATGAATTAGAATGGATCATACGAATGAATTAGAATGGATCGTGCGAATGAATTAGAATGGATTGTACGAATGAATTAGAATGGATACATTCATGCGAATGAATTAGAAAGGATCATATGAATGAATTAGAATGGATCGTACAAATGGATTAGAATGGATCGTACGAATGGATTAGAATGGATCGTACGAATGAATTAGAATGGATCGTACGAATGGATTAGAATGGATCGTACGAATGAATTAGAATGGATCATGCGAATGAATTAGAATAGATCGTGCGAATTAATTATAATGGATTGTATGAATGAATTAGAATGGATACAATCGTGGGAATGAATTAGAATGGATCGGACGAATGAATTAGAATGGATCGTACGAATGAATTAGAATGGATCGTGCGAATGAATTAAAATGAATCGTACGAACGCATTAGAATGGATCGTACGAATGAATTAGAATGAATCGTACGAATGAATTAGAATGGATCGTGCGAATGAATTAGAATGAAACGTACGAATGCATTAGAATGGATATATTCGTGCGAATGAATTAGAATGGATCGTACGAATGAATTAGAATGGATCGTGCGAATGAATTAGAATGGATCGTACGAATGAATTAGAATGGATCGTGCGAATGAATTAGAATGGATCGTACGAATGAATTATAATGGATACATACAAATGAAATAGAAAGGTTACATTCGTGAGAATGAATTAGAATGGATCGTACGAATGAATTAGAATGGATACATTCGAGCGAATGAATTAGAATGGATCGTACAAATGAATTAGAATGGATCATAGGAATGAATTAGAATGGATCGTGCAAATGAATTAGAATGGATCGTACGAATGGATTAGAATGGATCGTGCGAATGAATTAGAATTGATTATACGAATGAATTAGAATGGATCGTACGATCCATTCTATTTCATTCGCACTATCCATTCTAATTCATTCGTACAATCCATTCTAATTCATTCGCACGAATGTAACCATTCTAATTCATTCATACGATCCATTCTAATTCATTCCTACGATCCATTCTAATTCATTCGCACGAATGTATCCATTCTAATTCATTTGCACGATCCATTCTAATTCATTCCTATGATCCATTCTAATTCATTCGTACGATCCATTCTAATTCATTCGCTCGAATGTATCCATTCTAATTCATTCGTACGATCCATTCTAATTCGTTCGTACGATCCATTCTAATTCGTTCGTACGATCCATTCTAATTCGTTCGTACGATCCATTCTAATTCGTTCGTACGATCCATTCTAATTCGTTCGTATGATCCATTCTAATTCATTCGCACGATCTATTCTAATCCATTCGTACGATCCATTCTAATCCATTCGTATGATCAATTCTAATTCATTCGCATGATCCATTCTAATTCATTCTCATGAATGTAAACTTTCTAATTCATTTGTATAATCCATTCTAATTCATTCGTACGATTCATTCAAATCCATTCGTACGATCCATTCTAATTCAATTTGTGCAATCCATTCAAATTCATTCGCACAAATGTATCCATTCTAATTCATTCGTACGATCCATTCTAATTCATTCGCACGAATGTATCCATTCTAATGCATTCGTACGATCCATTCTAATTTATTCGTACGATCCATTCTAATCCATTCGTACGATCCATTCTAATCCATTCATACGATCCATTCTAATTCATTCGCTCGAATATATCCATTCTAATTCATTCGTACGATCCATTCTAATTCATTCGCTCGAATGTATCCATTCTAATTCATTCGTACGATCCATTCTAATTCGTTCATACGATCCATTCTAATTCGTTCGTACGATCCATTCTAAAATGAGTTAGAATGGATCATACAAATGAATTAGAATGGATCGTACGAAGGAATTAGAATGGATTGTGCGAATCAATTAGAATGGATCGTATGAATGAATAAGAATGGATCGTACGAATGAATTAGAATGGATCGTGCGAATGAATTAGAATGAATCGTACGAATGCATTAGAATGGATCGTACAAATGAATTAGAATGAATCGTACGATCCATTCTAATTCATTCGTCCGATCCATTCTAATTCATTCGCACGAATGTATCCATTCTAATTCATTCGTACAATCCATTTTAATTCATTCGCATGATCCATTCTAATTCATTTGTATGATCTATTCTAATTCATTCCTACGATTTATTCTAATTCATTCGCTCGAATGTATCCATTCTAATTCATGCGTACAATCCATTCTAATTCATTCGCACGATCCATTCTAATTCATTCGTATGATCCATTCTAATTCATTCCTACGATCTATTCTAATTCATTCGCTCGAATGTATCCATTCTAATTCATTCGTACGATCCATTCTAATTCATTCGCACTAATGTATCCATTCTAATTCATTCGTACGATCCATTCTAATTCATTCGCACTATCCATTCTAATTCATTCGCACGATCCATTCTAATTCATTCGTACGATCCATTCTAATTCATTCGCACGAATGTATCCATTCTAATTCATCTATACGATCCATTCTAATTCATTCGTACAATGCGTTCTAATCTATTCGTACGATCCATTCTAATTCATTCCTATGATCCATTCTAATTCATTCGCTCAAATGTATCCGTTCCAATTCATTCGTATGATCCATTCTAATTCGTTCATACGATCCATTCTAATTCATCCGTACGATCCATTCTAATTCATTCGTACGATTCATTCTAATTCATTCGTAGGATCCATTCTAATTCATTCGTACAAATGTATCTATTCTAATTCGTTCGTACGATTCATTCTAATTCATTCGCACGATCTATTCTAATTCATTCGTACGATCCATTCTAATTCATTCGCACGAATGTATCCATTCTAATTCATTCGTACAATCCATTCTAATTCATTCGCACGATCCATTCTAATTCAATCGTATGATCCATTCTAATTCATTCCTACGATCTATTCTAATTCATTCGCTCGAATGTATTCATTCTAATTCATTCGTTCGATCCATTCTAATTCATTCGTACGATCCATTCAAATTCATTCGCATGATCCATTCTAATTCATTCGTACGATCCATTCAAATTCAATCGTATGATCCATTTAAATTCATTCGCACTGTCCATTCTAATTCATTCGTACGATCCATTCTAATTCATTCATACGATCCATTCTAATTCATTCGTACAAATGTATCCATTCTAATTCATTCGTACGATCCATTCTAATTCATTCATACGATCTATTCTAATTCATTCGCACGAATGTATCCATTCTAATTCATTCGCACAATCCAATCTAATTCAAACGTACGATCCATTCTAATTCATTCACATGATGTATTCTAATTCATTCGTACGATCCATTCCAATTCATTTGTACGATCCATTTTAATTCATTCGCATGATCCATTCTAATTCATTCGTATGATACATTCATACGACTGAATTAGAATG
The DNA here is from genome assembly GCA_947650365.1 of Chamaelirium japonicum. Lineage (NCBI taxonomy): Eukaryota > Viridiplantae > Streptophyta > Magnoliopsida > Liliales > Melanthiaceae > Chamaelirium > Chamaelirium japonicum. The sequence goes on along the minus strand of OX393552.1, from coordinate 77,628,672 downwards.
GATTGTACGAATGAATTAGAATTGATCATACGAATGAATTAGAATGGATTGTACGAATGAATTAGAATGGATCGTGCGAATGAATTGGAATGGATCGTACAAATGAATTAGAATGGATCGTACGATTCATTCTAATTCATTCGTATGATCCATTCTAATGCATTCGTACGATTCATTCTAATTCATTCGCACGATCCATTCTAATTCATTCGTATGATCCATTCTAATTTATTTGCACGAATATAAGATCCATTCTAATTTATTCGCAAGAATGTATCCATTCTAATTCATTCGTACAATCCATTCTAATTTATTCGTACAAAAGTATCCATTCTAATTCATTCGTACGATCCATTCTAATTCATTCGTCCGATTCATTCTAATTCGTTCGCACGATCCATTCTAATTCATTAGTACGATCCATTCTAATTCATTCGTACAATTGTATCCATTCTAATTCATTCGTACGATCCATTCTAATTCATTCATACGATCTATTCTAATTTATTCGCACAAACGTATCCATTTTAATTCATTCGTACGATCCATTCTAATCCATTCGTACGATGCATTCTAATCCATTCGTACGATCCATTCTAATCCATTCGTACGATCCATTCTAATTCATTCTCACAAATGTAACCTTTCTAATTCATTTGTACGATCCATTCTAATTCATTCGTATGATCCATTCTAATCCATTCGTACGATCCATTCTAATTCATTCGCACGAATGTATCCATTCTAATTCATTTGCACGATTCATTCTAATTCATTCCTATGATACATTCTAATTCATTCATACGATCCATTCTAATTCATTCGCTCGAATGTATCCATTCTAATTCATTCGTACGATCCATTCTAATTCGTTCATACGATCCATTCTAATTCGTTCGTACGATCCATTCTAATTCGTTCGTACGATCCATTCTAATTCGTTCGTACGATCCATTCTAATTCATTCGCACGATCCATTCTAATTCATTTGTACGATCCATTTTAATTCATTCGCATGATCCATTCAAATTCATTCGTATGATACATTCGTGCGAATGAATTAGTATGGATCGTACGAATGAATTAGAATGGATCGTACGAATGAATTAGAATAGATCGTGCGAATAAATTAGAATGGATCATACGAATGAATTAGAATAGATATATTCATACGAATGAATTAGAATGGGTCGTACGAATGAATTAGAATGGATCATGCGAATGAAATAGAATGGATCATATGAATAAATTAGAATGGATCGTACGAATGAATTAAAATCCATACATTTGTGCGAATGAATTAGAATGGATCATACGATTGAATTAGAATGGATCATGCAAATGAATTAGAATGGATCGTACAAATGGATTAGAATGGATCATAGGAATGAATTAGAATGGATCGTGCAAATGAATTAGAATGGATATATTCATGCGAATGAATTAGAATGGATCGTAGGAATGAATTAGAATGGATCGTACGAATGAATTAGAATGGTTACATTCGTGCGAATGAATTAGAATGGATCGTACGAATGGATTAGAATGGATCGTACGAATGAATTAGAATGGATCGTACAAATGAATTAGAAAGGTTACATTTATGAGAATGAATTTGAATGGATCGTACGAATGAATTAGAATGGATCGTACAAATGGATTAGAATTGATCGTACGAATGGACTAGAATGCATCGTACGAATGGATTAGAATGGATCGTATGAATGAATTAGAATGGATCATACAAATGAATTAGGAAGGTTACATTCGTAAGAATGAATTAGAATGGATCGTACGAATGAATTAGAATGGATCATGCAAATAAATTTGAATGGATCGTACGAATAAATTAGAATGGATCGAACGAATGAATTAGAATGAATACATTCGAGTGAATGGATTAGAGTAGATCATAGGAATGAATTAGAATGGATCATACGAATGAATTAGAATGGATCGTGCGAATGAATTAGAATGGATTGTACGAATAAATTAGAATGGATACATTCGTGCGAATAAATTGGAATGGATCGGACGAATGAATTAGAATGGATCGTACTATTCATTCTAATTCATTCGTACGATCCATTCTAATGCATTCGTACGATTCATTCTAATTCATTCGCACGATCCATTCTAATTCATTCGTATGATCCATTCTAAATTATTTGCACGAATATACGATCTGTTCTAATTTATTCGCAAGAATGTATCCATTCTAATTCATTTGTACAATCCATTCTAATTTATTCGTACAAATGTATCCATTCTAAGTCATTCGTATAATCCATTCTAACTCATTCGTACGATTCATTCTAATTCATTCATACGATCCATTCTAATTCATTCGTACAATCCATTCTAATTCATTCGCACGAATGTATCCATTCTAATTCATTCGTCCAATCCATTCTAATTCATTCGCACGATCCATTCTAATTCATTCGTATGATCCATTCTAATTCATTCCTACGATCTATTCTAATTCATTCGCTCGAATGTATCCATTCTAATTCATTCGTTCGATCCATTCTAATTCATTCATACGATCCATTCAAATTCATTCGCATGATTCATTCTAATTCATTCGTAAGATCCATTCTAATTCATTCTCACGAATGTAACCTTTCTAATTCATTTGTATGATCCATGCTAATTCATTCGTACGATCCATTCTAATCCATTCGTACGATCCATTGTAATTAATTCATACAATCCATTCAGATTCAATCGCACAAATGTATCCATTCAAATTCATTCGTACGATCCATTCTAATTAATTCGCACGATCCATTCTAATTCAGTCGTATGAATGTATCCATTTTAATTCATTCGTACGATCCATTCTAATTCATTTGTACGATTTAATTCATTCGTACGATCCATTCTAATTCATTCGTACGATCGATTCTAATTCATTCGCACGATCCATTCTAATTCATTCGTACGATCCATTCTAATTCATTCGTATGATCCATTCTAATTTATTCGTTCAAATATATCCATTCTAATTCATTCGTACGACCCATTCTAATTCATTCGCACGAACCATTCTAATTCATTCGCACGAATGTATCCATTCTAATTCATTTGCACAATCCATTCTAATTCATTCGTATGATCCATTCTAATTCATTCATACGATCCATTCTAATTCATTCTCTCGAATGTATCCATTCTAATTCATTCGTACGATCCATTCTAATTTGTTCATACGATCCATTCTAATTCGTTCGTACGATCCATTCTAATTCGTTCATACGATCCATTCTAATTCATTCGCACGATCCATTCTAATTCATTTATACGATCCATTTTAATTCATTCGTACAAATGAATTAGAATGGATCGTATGAATGAATAAAAATGGATCGTACGAATGAATTAGAATGGATACATTTGTGCGAATTAATTAGAATGGATCGTACGAATGAATTAGAATGGATCGTACGAATGAATTAGAATGGTTACATTCGTGCGAATGAATTAGAATGGATCGTACGAATGGATTAGAATGGATCGTACGAATGGATTAGAATGGATCGTACGAATGAATTAGAATGGATCGTACAAATGAATTAGAAAGGTTACATTTGTGAGAATGAATTAGAACGGATCGTACGAATGGATAAGAATGGATCATACGAATGGATTAGAATGGATCGTACGAATGGATTAGAATGGATCGTACAAATGGATTAGAATGGATCGTACGAATGCATTAGAATAGATCGTACGAATGAATTAGAATGGATCGTGTGAATGAATTAGAATGGATCGTACGAATGAATTAGAATGGATATATTTATGCGAATGAATTAGAATGAATCGTACGAATGCATTAGAATGGATCGTACAAATGAATTAGAATAGCTCATACGAATGAATTAGAATGAATCGTACGAATGAATTAGAATGGTTACATTCGTGCGAATGAATTTGAATAGATCGTACGAATGAATTAGAATGGATCGTACGAATAAATTAGAATGGATCGTGCGAATGAATTAGAATGGATCGTACGAATGAATTAGAATGGATCCACCGAATGAGTTAGAATGGATCATACGAATGAATTAGAATGGATCGTACGAACGAATTAGAATGGATCGTATGAATGAATTAGAATGGATCGTATGAATGGATTAGAATTGATCGTACGAATGGATCATGCTAATGAATTAGAATGGATCGTACGAATGAATTAGAATGGATCGTACGAATGAATTAGAATGGATACATTCGTGCGAATGAATTAGAATGGATTGTGCGAATGAGTTAGAACGGATTGTGCAAATGAATTAGAATGGATCGTGCGAATGAATTAGAATGGATCGTTTGAATGAATAAGAATGGATCGTACGAATGAATTAGAATGGATACATTTGAGCGAATGAATTAGAATGGATCGTACGAATGAATTAGAATGGATCATAGGAATGAATTAGAATGGATCGTGCAAATGAATTAGAATGGATACATTCGTGCGAATGAATTAGAATGGATTGTGGGAATGAATTAGAATGGATCGTACGAATGAATTAGAATGGATATATTTGAACGAATAAATTAGAATGGATCGTACGAATGAATTATAATGGATACATTTGTGCGAATTAATTAGAATGGATCGTACGAATGAATTAAAATGGATCGTACAAATGAATTAGAATGGATCGTACGAATGAATTAGAATGGATAGTGCGAATGAATTAGAATGGATCGTACGAATGAAGTAGAATGGATACATTCGTGCGAATGAATTAGAATGGATCGTACGAATGAATTAGAATAGATCGTACAAATGAATTAGAATCGATCGTGCGAATGAATTAGAATTGATCATTCGAATGAATTAGAATGGATCGTACGAATGAATTAGAATGGATTGTGCGAATGAATTAGAATGGATCGTACGAATGAATTAGAATGGATACATTCGAGCGAATGAATTAGAATGGATCATACGAATGAATTATAATGGATACATTTGTGTGAATGAATTTCAATGGATTGTACGAATTGAATTAGAATGGATCATACGAATGAATTAGAATGGATCGTGCGAATGAATTAGAATTGATCATACGAATGAATGAGAATGGATCGGACGAATGAATTAGAATGGATCATATGAAAGAATTAGAATGGATCGTGCGAATGAATTAGAAAGGATCGTATGAATGAATTAGAATGGATATATTCGTGCGAATGAATTAGAATGGATCGTATAAATGAATTAGACTGGATCATACGAATAAATTAGAATGGATACATTCATGCAAATGAATTAGAATGGATCGTACGAATGAATTAGAATGGGTCATACGAATGAATTAGAATGGATCGTATGAATGAATTAGAATGGATCGTACGAATGGATTAGAACGTATTGTACGAATGAATTAGAATAGATACATTTGTGCGAATGAATTAGATTGCATCGTACGAATGAATTTGAATGGATCGGATGAATGAATTAGAATTGATCGTACGAATGAATTAGAATGGATCATAGGAATGAATTAGAATGGATCGTGCAAATGAATTAGAATGGATACATTCGTGTGAATGAATTAGAATAGATCGTTCGAATGAATTAGAATGGATCGTACGAATGAATTAGAATGGATATATTTGAACGAATAAATTAGAATTGATCATACGAATGAATTAGAATGGATCGTACGAATGAATTAGAATGAATCGTGCGAATGAATTAGAATCGGTCGTACGAATGAATTAGAGTGGATCGTACGAATGAATTCGATCGTACGAATGAATTAGAATGGATCGTACGATTGAATTAAAATGGATACATTCATACGACTGAATTAGAATGGATCGTGCGAATTAATTAGAATGGATCGTACGAATGAATTTGAATGGATACATTTGTGCGAATGAATCTGAATGGATTGTATGAATGAATTACAATGGATTGTACGAATGAATTAGAATTGATCGTACGAATGGATTAGAATGGATTGGACGAATGAATTAGAATGGATCGTACAAATGAATTAGAAAGGTTACATTTGTGAGAATGAATTAGGATTGGATCGTACGAATGAATTAGAATGGATCGTACGAATGGATTAGAATGGATCGTACGATTGAATTTGAATGGATCATAGGAATGTATTAGAATGGATCATACGAATGAATTAGAATGGATCATACAAATGAATTAGAAAGGTTACATTCGTGAGAATGAATTAGAATGGATCGTACGAATGAATTAGAATGGATCATGCGAATGAATTTGAATGGATCGTACGAATGAATTAGAATGGATCGAACAAATGAATTAGAATGGATACATTCGAGCGAATGAATTAGAATAGATCGTAGGAATGAATTAGAATAGATCATACGAATGAATTAGAATGGATCGAGCGAATGAATTAGAATGGATTGTACGAATGAATTAGAATGTATACATTCGTGCGAATGAATTAGAATGGATCGTACGAATGAATAAGAATGGATCGTGCGAATGAATTAGAATGAATCGTACGAATGAATTAGAATGGATCGTACGAATGAATTAAAATGGATACATTTGTACGAATAAATTAGAATGGATTGTATGAATGAATTAGAATGGATACATTCTTACGAATAAATTAGAATGGATCGTATATTCGTGCAAATAAATTAGAATGGATCATACGAATGAATTAGAATGGATCATGCGAATGAATTAGAATGAATCGTACGAATGCATTAGAATGGATCGTACGAATGAATTAGAATGAATCGTACGATCCATTCTAATTCATTTGTACGATCCATTCTAATTCATTCGCACGATCCATTCTAATTCATTCGTACGATCCATTCTAATTCATTCATATGATCAATTCTAATTCATTCGTTCAATCCATTCTAATTCAGTCGTATAAATGTATCATACGAATGAATTAGAATGGATCATGCGAATGAATTAAATTGGATCGTACAAATGAATTAGAATGGATCGTGCGAATTAATTAGAATGGATCGTACGATTAATTCATTCGCATGATCCATTCTTATTCATTCGTATGATACATTCGTGCGAATGAATTAGAATGGATCGTATGAATGAACTAGAATAGATCGTGCGAATAAATTAGAATAGATCATACGAATGAATAAGAATAGATATATTCATGCGAATGAATTAGAATGGATCGTACGAATGAATTAGAATGGATCGTGCGAATGAATTAGAATGGATCATATGAATAAATTAGAATGGATCGTACGAATGAATTAAAATGGATACATTTGTGCAAATGAATTAGAATGGATCATACGATTGAATTTGAATGGATCGTACGAATGAATTAGAATGGATACATTTGTGCGAATTAATAAGAATGGATCGTGCGAATGAATTAGAATGGATACATTCGTGCGAATGAATTAGAATGGATTGTGCGAATGAATTAGAACGGATTGTGCGAATGAATTAGAACGCATTGTACGAATGAATTAGAATGGATCGCACGAATGGATTAGAATGGATCGTACGAATGAATTTGAATGGATCGTACGAATGTATTAGAATGGATACATTCGAGTGAATGAATTAGAATGGATCGTACGAATAAATTAGAATGGATCATAGGAATGAATTAGAATGGACCGTGCAAATGAATTAGAAGGGATACATTCGTGCGAATGAATTAGAATGGATCGTAGGAATGAATTAGAATGGATCGTACGAATGAATTAGAATGGTTACATTCGTGCGAATTAATTAGAATGGATCGTGCGAATGAATTAGAATGGATCGTACGAATGAATTAGAATGGATCGTAAGAATGGATTAGAATGGATCATACGAATGAATTAGAATGGATCGTACAAATGAATTAGAAAGGTTACATTTGTGAGAATGAATTAGAATGGATCGTACGAATGGATTAGAATGGATCGTACGAATGGATTAGAATGGATCGTACGAATGAATTAAAATGGATCATACAAATGAATTAGAAAGGTTACATTCGTGAGAATGAATTAGAATGGATCGTACGAATGAATTAGAATGGATCATGCGAATGAATTTGAATGGATCGTACGAATGAAATAGAATGGATCGAACGAATGAATTAGAATGGATACATTCGAGCGAATGAATTAGAATAGATCGTAGGAATGAATTAGAATGGATCATACGAATGAATTAGAATGGATCGTGCGAATGAATTAGAATGGATTGTACGAATGAATTAGAATGGATACATTCGTGCGAATGAAATAGACTGGATCAGATGAATGAATTAGAATGGATCGTACGATTCATTCTAATTCATTCGTACGATCCATTCTAATGCATTCGTACGATTCATTCTAATTCATTTGCACGATCCATTCTAATTAATTCGTACGATCCATTCTTATTCATTCATACGATCCATTCTAATTCATTCTCATAATCCATTCTAATTCATTCGTCCGATCCATTCAAATTCATTCGCACGAATGTATCCGTTCTAATTCATTCGTACAATCTATTCTAATTCATTCGCACGATCCATTCTAATTCATTCGTATGATCCATTTTAATTCATTCCTACGATCTATTCTAATTCATTCCTACGATCTATTCTAATTCATTACAATGGATACATTAGAGCGAATGAATTAGAATGGATCATAGGAATGAATTAGAATGGATCGTGCAAATGAATTAGAATGGATACATTCGTGCGAATGAATTAGAATTGATCGTAGGAATAAATTAGAATGGATCGTACGAATGAATTAGAATGGTTACATTCGTGCGAATGAATTAGAATGGATCGTACGAATGGTTTAGAATGGATCGTACGAATGGATTAGAATGAATCGTACGAATGAATTAGAATAGATCGTACAAATGAATTAGAAAGGTTACATTTGTGAGAATGAATTAGAATAGATCGTACGAATGAATTAGAATGGATCGTACGAATAGATTAGAATGGATCATACGAATGAATTAGAATGGATCGAACGAATGAATTAGAATGGATACATTCAAGCGAATGAATTAGAATAGATCATAGGAATGAATTAGAATGGATCGTGCGAATGAATTAGAAAGGATCGTACGAATGAATTAGAAAGGTTACATTTGTGAGAATGAATTAGAATGGATCATACGAATGAATTAGAATGGATCGTATGAATGGATTAGAATGGATCGTACGAATGGATTAAAATGGATCGTATGAATGAATTAGAATGGATCGTACAAATAAATTAGAAAGGTTACATTCGTGAGAATGAATTAGAATGGATCGTACGAATGAATTAGAATGAATTATACGAATGAATTAGAATGGATCATACGAATGAATTAGAATACATCATGTGAATGGATTAGAATGGATCGTACGTTTGAATTAGATTGGATTGTGCGAATGAATTAGAATGGATACATTCGTGCGAATGAATTAGAATAGATCGTTTGAATGAATTAGAATGGATCGTACGAATGACTTAGAATGGATCGTGCGAATGAATTTGAATGGATCATGCGAATGAATTAGAATGGATCATACAAATGAATTAGAATGGATCATACGAATGAATTAGAATGGATACATTCGTGCGAATGAATTAGAATGGATCGTACGAATGAATTAGACTGGATCGTACGAATAAATTAGAATGGATACATTCATACGAATGAATTAGAATGGATCGTACGAATGGATTAAATGGATCATACGAATAGATTAGAATGGATCGTACGAATGGATTAGAATGGATCGTACGAATGAATTAGAATGGATCATACAAATGAATTAGAAAGGTTACATTCGTGAGAATGAATTAGAATGGATCGTACGAATGAATTAGATTGGATAATGCGAATGAATTTGAATGGATTGTACGAATGAATTAGAATGGATTGAACGAATGAATTTGAATGGATTATACGAATGAATTAGAATAGATCGTAGGAATGAATTAGAATGGATCATACGAATGAATTTGAATGGATCGTGCGAATGAATTAGAATGGATCGTACGAATGAATTAGAATGGATCGTACGAACGAATTAGAATGGATCGTACGAACGAATTAGAATGGATCGTACGAATGAATTAGAATGGATACATTCGTGCGAATGAATTAGAATAGATTATACGAATGAATTATAATGGATCGTACGAATGAATTAGAATGCATTGTACGAATGAATTAGATTGCATCGTACGATCCATTCTAATTCATTCGTACGATCCATTCTAATTCATTCGCACAAATGTATCCATTCTAATTCATTCGCTCGAATGTATCCATTTTAATTCATTCGTACAATCCATTCAAATTCATTCGTGCGAATAAATTAGAATGGATCGTACGAATGAATTAGAATGCATCGTACGATCCATTCTAATTCGTTCGTACGATCCATTCTAATTCATTCGTACGATGCAATCTAATTCATTCGCACAAATGTATCTATTCTAATTCATTCGTACGATGCGTTCTACGAATGAATTAGAATGGATCGTACGAATGAATTAGAATGGATACATTCGAGCGAATGAATTAGAACAGATCGTAGGAATGAATTAGAATGGATCGTACGAATAAATTAGAATGGATCGTACAAATGAATTAGAAAGGTTACATTAGAATGGATACATTCGAGCAAATGAATTAGAATGGATCGTACGAATGAATTAGAAAGGTTACATTTGTGAGAATGAATTAGAATGGATCGTACGAATGGATTAGAATGGATCGTACAAATGAATTAGAAAGGTTACATTTGTGAGAATGAATTAGAATGGATCGTACGAATGGATTAGAATGGATCGTATGAATGAATTAGAATGGATCATACGAATGTATTAGAATGGATACATTCTTGCGAATGAATTAGAATGGATCGTGCGAATGAATTAGAATGGATCGTGCGAATGAATTAGAATGGATCGTGCGAATGAATTAGAATGGATTGTACGAATGAATTTGAATGGATATATTCGTGCGAATGAATTAGAATGGATCGTACGAATGAATTAGAATGGATCGTACGAATGAATTTGAATGGATCGTACGAATGAATTAGAATGGATCGAACGAATGAATTAGAATGGATACATTCGAGCGAATGAATTAGAATAGATTGTAGGAATGAATTAGAATGGATCATACGAATGAATTAGAATGGATCGTGCGAATGAATTAGAATGGATTGTACGAATGAATTAGAATGGATACATTCGTGCGAATGGATTAGAATGGATCGTACGAATGAATTAGAACGGATTGTACGAATGAATTAGAATGGATCATATAAATGAATTAGAATGGATCGTACGAATGAATTAGAATGGATACATTCGTGCGAATGAATTAGAATGGATCGGACAAATTCATTCGCACGGTCCATTCTAATTCATTCATACGATCCATTCTAATTCATTCGCTCGAATGTATCAATTCTAATTCATTCGTACGATCCATTCTAATTCATTCGTATGATCCATTCTAATTCATTCGCATGATCCATTCGTATGATCCATTCTAATCCATTCGTACGATCCATTCTAATTCATTCATACGATCCATTCTAATTCGTTCGTACAATCCATTCAAATTCATTCGTACGATCCATTCTATTTTATTCGCACGATCCATTCTAATTCATTCGTACGATCCATTCTAATTCATTCGAACGATCCATTCTAATTCATTCGCTCGAATGTATCCATTCTAATTCATTTGTACGATCCATTCTAATTCATTCGTACGATCCATTCTAATTCATTCGCATGATCCATTCGTACGATCCATTCTAATCCATTCGTACGATCCATTCTAATTCATTCATACGATCCATTCTAATTCGTTCGTACAATCCATTCAAATTCATTCGTACGATCCATTCTATTTCATTCGCACGATCCATTCTAATTCATTCGTACGATCCATTCTAATTCATTCGTACGATCCATTCTAATTCATTCGTATGATCCATTCTAATTTATTCGCACGAATGTATCCATTTTAATTCATTCGTATGATCCATTCTAATTCATTTGTGTGATCCATTCTAATTCATTCGTACGATCCATTCTAATTCATTCGTACGATCCATTCTAATCCATTCGCGCGATCCATTCTAATTCATTCGTACGATCCATTCTAATTCATTCGTACGATCCATTCTAATGAATTAGTACATTTCATTCTAATTCATTCGCATAAATATATCCATTCTAATTCATTCGTACGATCCATTCTAATTCATTCGCACGATCCATTCTAATTCATTCGCATAAATATATCCATTCTAATTCATTCGTACGATCCATTCTAATTTATTCGTAAGATCCATTCTAATTCATTCGCACGATCCATTCTAATTCATTCGCACAAATGTATCCATTCTAATTCATTCGTACAATTCATTCTAATTCATTCATACGATCCATTCTAATTCATTCACATGATGTATTCTAATTCGCTCGTATGATCCATTCTCACAAATGTAACCTTTCTAATTCATTTGTACGATCCATTCTAATTCATTCGTACGATCCATTCTAATCCATTCGTACGATCCATTCTAATTCATTCGCACGAATGTAACCATTCTAATTCATTCGCACGAATGTATCCATTCTAACCATTCGTACGATCCATTCTAATTCATTCGCACGAATGTATCCATTCTAATTCATTTGCACGATCCATTCTAATTCATTCCTATGATCCATTCTAATTCGTTCATATGATCCATTCTAATTCATTCGCTCGAATGTATCCATTCTAACCATTCGTACGATCCATTCTAATTCATTCGTATGAATTTATCCTTTCTAATTGATTTATACGATCCATTCTAATTCGTTCATACGATCCATTCTAATTTATTCGTACGATCTATTCTAATTCATTCGTACGATCCATTCTAATTCATTCCTACGATCCATTCTAATTCATTCCTACGATCCATTCTGATTCATTCTCACAAATGTAACCTTTCTAATTCATTTGTACGATCCATTCTAATTCATTCCTACGATCCATTCTAATTCATTCCTACGATCTATTCTAATTCATTTGTACGATCCATTCTAATTCATTCGTACGATCTATTCTAATCCATTCGTAAGATCCATTCTAAGCCATTCGTACGATCCATTCTAATCCATTCGTACGATCCGTTCTAATTCATTCTCACAAATGTAACCTTTCTAATTCATTTGTACGATCCATTCTAATTCATTCCTACGATCCATTCTAATTCATTCCTACGATCTATTCTAATTCATTCGTACGATCCATTCTAATGCATTCGTACGATTCATTCTAATTCATTCGCACGATCCGTTCTATTTCATTCGTACGATCCATTCTAATTCATTTCTATGATCCATTCTAATTCATTCGCACGAATGTATCCATTCTAATTCATTCGTACGATCCATTCTAATTCATTCGTACGATCCATTCTAATCAATTCGTATGATCCATTCTAGTTTATTGGCACAAATGTAACCATTCTAATTCATTCGTATGATCCATTCTAATTCATTCCTACAATCCATTCAAATTCATTCGTACGATTCATTCTAATTCATTCGTATGAGCTATTCTAATTCATTCGTACGATCCATTCTAATTCATTCGTACGATCAATTGTAATTCATTCATACGAACGAATTAGAATGGATCGTGCGAATGAATTAGAATGGATACATTCGTGAGAATGAATTAGAAAGGATCGTACGAATGAATTAGAATGGATCATGCGAATGAATGAATGGATCGTGCGAATGAATTAGAATGGATCGTACGAATGCATTAGAATGGATACATTCGTGCGAATGAATTAGAATGGATCGTATGAATGAATTAGAATGGATCGTACGAATGAATTAGAATGGATCGTACAAATGAATTAGAAAGGTTACATTTGTGAGAATGAATTAGAATGGATCGTACGAATGAATTAGAATGGATCGTACGAATGGATTAGAATGGATCGTACGAACGAATTAGAATGGATCGTAGAATGAATTCGAATGGATACATTCGAGCGAATGAATTAGAATGGATCGTACGAATGAATTAGAATGGATCATAGGAATGAATTAGAATGGATCGTGCAAATGAATTAGAATGGATACATTCGTGCGAATGAATTAGAATGGATTATAGGAATGAATTAGAATGTATTGTACGAATGAATTAGAATAGATCGTGCGAATAAATTAGAATGGCTCATACGAATGAATTAGAATAGATATATTCATGCGAATGAATTAGAATGGATCGTACGAATGAATTAGAATGGATCGTGCGAATGAATTAGAATAGATCGTATGAACGAATTAGAATGGATCATACAAATGAATTAGAAAGGTTACATTCGTGAGAATGAATTAGAATGGATCGTACGAATGAATTAGAATGGATCATGTGAATGAATTTGAAAGGATCGTACGAATGAACTAGAAAGGTTACATTTGTGAGAATGAATTAGAATGGATCGTACGAATGAATTAGAGTGGATCGTACGAATGGATTAGAATGGATCGTACGAATAAATTAGAATGGATCATACAAATGAATTAGAAAGGTTACATTCGTGAGAATGAATTAGAAGGGATCGTACGAATGAATTAGAATGGATCATGCGAATGAATTTGAATAGATCGTACGAATGATATAGAATAGCTCATACGAATGAATTAGAATGAATTGTATGAATGAATTAGAATGGTTACATTCGTGCGAATGAATTAGAATAGATCGTACGAATGAATTAGAATAGATCGTGCGAATGAATTAGAATGGATTGTACGAATGAATTAGAATGGATCGTGCGAATGAATTAGAATAGATTGTACGAATGAATTAGAATGGATACATTCGTGCGAATGGATTAGAATGGATCGTACGAATGAATTAGAACGGATTGTACGAATGAATTAGAATGGATCATATAAATGAATTAGAATGGATCGTACGAATGAATTAGAATGGATACATTCGTGCGAATGAATTAGAATGGATCGGACAAATTCATTCGCACGGTCTATTCTAATTCATTCATACGATCCATTCTAATTCATTCGCTCGAATGTATCAATTCTAATTCATTCGTACGATCCATTCTAATTCATTCGTACGATCCATTCTAATTCATTCGCATGATCCATTCGTACGATCCATTCTAATCCATTCGTACGATCCATTCTAATTCATTCATACGATCCATTCTAATTCGTTCGTACAATCCATTCAAATTCATTCGTACGATCCATTCTATTTCATTCGCACGATCCATTCTAATTCATTCGAACGATCCATTCTAATTCATTCGCTCGAATGTATCCATTCTAATTCATTTGTACGATCCATTCTAATTCATTCGTACGATCCATTCTAATTCATTCGCATGATCCATTCGTACGATCCATTCTAATCCATTCGTACGATCCATTCTAATTCATTCATACGATCCATTCTAATTCGTTCGTACAATCCATTCAAATTCATTCGTACGATCCATTCTATTTCATTCGCACGATCCATTCTAATTCATTCGTACGATCCATTCTAATTCATTCGTACGATCCATTCTAATTCATTCGTATGATCCATTCTAATTTATTCGCACGAATGTATCCATTTTAATTCATTCGTATGATCCATTCTAATTCATTTGTGTGATCCATTCTAATTCATTCGTACGATCCATTCTAATTCATTCGTACGATCCATTCTAATCCATTCGCGCGATCCATTCTAATTCATTCGTACGATCCATTCTAATTCATTCGTACGATCCATTCTAATGAGTTAGTACATTTCATTCTAATTCATTCGCATAAATATATCCATTCTAATTCATTCGTACGATCCATTCTAATTCATTCGCACGATCCATTCTAATTCATTCGCATAAATATATCCATTCTAATTCATTCGTACGATCCATTCTAATTCATTCGTAAGATCCATTCTAATTCATTCGCACGATCCATTCTAATTCATTCGCACAAATGTATCCATTCTAATTCATTCGTACAATTCATTCTAATTCATTCATACAATCCATTCTAATTCATTCACATGATGTATTCTAATTCGCTCGTATGATCCATTCTCACAAATGTAACCTTTCTAATTCATTTGTACGATCCATTCTAATTCATTCGTACGATCCATTCTAATCCATTCGTACGATCCATTCTAATTCATTCGCACGAATGTAACCATTCTAATTCATTCGCACGAATGTATCCATTCTAACCATTCGTACGATCCATTCTAATTCATTCGCACGAATGTATCCATTCTAATTCATTTGCACGATCCATTCTAATTCATTCCTATGATCCATTCTAATTCGTTCATATGATCCATTCTAATTCATTCGCTCGAATGTATCCATTCTAACCATTCGTACGATCCATTCTAATTCATTCGTATGAATTTATCCTTTCTAATTGATTTATACGATCCATTCTAATTCGTTCATACGATCCATTCTAATTTATTCGTACGATCTATTCTAATTCATTCGTACGATCCATTCTAATTCATTCCTACGATCCATTCTAATTCATTCCTACGATCCATTCTGATTCATTCTCACAAATGTAACCTTTCTAATTCATTTGTACGATCCATTCTAATTCATTCCTACGATCCATTCTAATTCATTCCTACGATCTATTCTAATTCATTTGTACGATCCATTCTAATTCATTCGTACGATCTATTCTAATCCATTCGTAAGATCCATTCTAAGCCATTCGTACGATCCATTCTAATCCATTCGTACGATCCGTTCTAATTCATTCTCACAAATGTAACCTTTCTAATTCATTTGTACGATCCATTCTAATTCATTCCTACGATCCATTCTAATTCATTCCTACGATCTATTCTAATTCATTCGTACGATCCATTCTAATGCATTCGTACGATTCATTCTAATTCATTCGCACGATCCGTTCTATTTCATTCGTACGATCCATTCTAATTCATTTCTATGATCCATTCTAATTCATTCGCACGAATGTATCCATTCTAATTCATTCGTACGATCCATTCTAATTCATTCGTACGATCCATTCTAATCAATTCGTATGATCCATTCTAGTTTATTGGCACAAATGTAACCATTCCAATTCATTCGTACGATCCATTCTAATTCATTCCTACAATCCATTCAAATTCATTCGTACGATTCATTCTAATTCATTCGTATGAGCTATTCTAATTCATTCGTACGATCCATTCTAATTCATTCGTACGATCAATTGTAATTCATTCATACGAACGAATTAGAATGGATCGTGCGAATGAATTAGAATGGATACATTCGTGAGAATGAATTAGAATGGATCGTACGAATGAATTAGAATGGATCATGCGAATGAATGAATGGATCGTGCGAATGAATTAGAATGGATCGTACGAATGCATTAGAATGGATACATTCGTGCGAATGAATTAGAATGGATCGTATGAATGAATTAGAATGGATCGTACGAATGAATTAGAATGGATCGTACAAATGAATTAGAAAGGTTACATTTGTGAGAATGAATTAGAATGGATCGTACGAATGAATTAGAATGGATCGTACGAATGGATTAGAATGGATCGTACGAACGAATTAGAATGGATCGTAGAATGAATTCGAATGGATACATTCGAGCGAATGAATTAGAATGGATCGTACGAATGAATTAGAATGGATCATAGGAATGAATTAGAATGGATCGTGCAAATGAATTAGAATGGATACATTCGTGCGAATGAATTAGAATGGATTATAGGAATGAATTAGAATGTATTGTACGAATGAATTAGAATAGATCGTGCGAATAAATTAGAATGGCTCATACGAATGAATTAGAATAGATATATTCATGCGAATGAATTAGAATGGATCGTACGAATGAATTAGAATGGATCGTGCGAATGAATTAGAATAGATCGTATGAACGAATTAGAATGGATCATACAAATGAATTAGAAAGGTTACATTCGTGAGAATGAATTAGAATGGATCGTACGAATGAATTAGAATGGATCATGTGAATAAATTTGAAAGGATCGTACGAATGAACTAGAAAGGTTACATTTGTGAGAATGAATTAGAATGGATCGTACGAATGAATTAGAGTGGATCGTACGAATGGATTAGAATGGATCGTACGAATAAATTAGAATGGATCATACAAATGAATTAGAAAGGTTACATTCGTGAGAATGAATTAGAAGGGATCGTACGAATGAATTAGAATGGATCATGCGAATGAATTTGAATAGATCGTACGAATGATATAGAATAGCTCATACGAATGAATTAGAATGAATTGTATGAATGAATTAGAATGGTTACATTCGTGCGAATGAATTAGAATAGATCGTACGAATGAATTAGAATAGATCGTGCGAATGAATTAGAATGGATTGTACGAATGAATTAGAATGGATCGTGCGAATGAATTAGAATGGATTGTACGAATGAATTAGAATGGATACATTCGTGCGAATGGATTAGAATGGATCGTACGAATGAATTAGAACGGATTGTACGAATGAATTAGAATGGATCATATAAATGAATTAGAATGGATCGTACGAATGAATTAGAATGGATACATTCGTGCGAATGAATTAGAATGGATCGGACAAATTCATTCGCACGGTCTATTCTAATTCATTCATACGATCCATTCTAATTCATTCGCTCGAATGTATCAATTCTAATTCATTCGTACGATCCATTCTAATTCATTCGTACGATCCATTCTAATTCATTCGCATGATCCATTCGTACGATCCATTCTAATCCATTCGTACGATCCATTCTAATTCATTCATACGATCCATTCTAATTCGTTCGTACAATCCATTCAAATTCATTCGTACGATCCATTCTATTTCATTCGCACGATCCATTCTAATTCATTCGTACGATCCATTCTAATTCATTCGAACGATCCATTCTAATTCATTCGCTCGAATGTATCCATTCTAATTCATTTGTACGATCCATTCTAATTCATTCGTACGATCCATTCTAATTCATTCGCATGATCCATTCGTACGATCCATTCTAATCCATTCGTACGATCCATTCTAATTCATTCATACGATCCATTCTAATTCGTTCGTACAATCCATTCAAATTCATTCGTACGATCCATTCTATTTCATTCGCACGATCCATTCTAATTCATTCGTACGATCCATTCTAATTCATTCGTACGATCCATTCTAATTCATTCGTATGATCCATTCTAATTTATTCGCACGAATGTATCCATTTTAATTCATTCGTATGATCCATTCTAATTCATTTGTGTGATCCATTCTAATTCATTCGTACGATCCATTCTAATTCATTCGTACGATCCATTCTAATCCATTCGCGCGATCCATTCTAATTCATTCGTACGATCCATTCTAATTCATTCGTACGATCCATTCTAATGAGTTAGTACATTTCATTCTAATTCATTCGCATAAATATATCCATTCTAATTCATTCGTACGATCCATTCTAATTCATTCGCACGATCCATTCTAATTCATTCGCATAAATATATCCATTCTAATTCATTCGTACGATCCATTCTAATTCATTCGTAAGATCCATTCTAATTCATTCGCACGATCCATTCTAATTCATTCGCACAAATGTATCCATTCTAATTCATTCGTACAATTCATTCTAATTCATTCATACAATCCATTCTAATTCATTCACATGATGTATTCTAATTCGCTCGTATGATCCATTCTCACAAATGTAACCTTTCTAATTCATTTGTACGATCCATTCTAATTCATTCGTACGATCCATTCTAATCCATTCGTACGATCCATTCTAATTCATTCGCACGAATGTAACCATTCTAATTCATTCGCACGAATGTATCCATTCTATCCATTCGTACGATCCATTCTAATTCATTCGCACGAATGTATCCATTCTAATTCATTTGCACGATCCATTCTAATTCATTCCTATGATCCATTCTAATTCGTTCATATGATCCATTCTAATTCATTCGCTCGAATGTATCCATTCTAACCATTCGTACGATCCATTCTAATTCATTCGTATGAATTTATCCTTTCTAATTGATTTATACGATCCATTCTAATTCGTTCATACGATCCATTCTAATTTATTCGTACGATCTATTCTAATTCATTCGTACGATCCATTCTAATTCATTCCTACGATCCATTCTAATTCATTCCTACGATCCATTCTGATTCATTCTCACAAATGTAACCTTTCTAATTCATTTGTACGATCCATTCTAATTCATTCCTACGATCCATTCTAATTCATTCCTACGATCTATTCTAATTCATTTGTACGATCCATTCTAATTCATTCGTACGATCTATTCTAATCCATTCGTAAGATCCATTCTAAGCCATTCGTACGATCCATTCTAATCCATTCGTACGATCCGTTCTAATTCATTCTCACAAATATAACCTTTCTAATTCATTTGTACGATCCATTCTAATTCATTCCTACGATCCATTCTAATTCATTCCTACGATCTATTCTAATTCATTCGTACGATCCATTCTAATGCATTCGTACGATTCATTCTAATTCATTCGCACGATCCGTTCTATTTCATTCGTACGATCCATTCTAATTCATTTCTATGATCCATTCTAATTCATTCGCACGAATGTATCCATTCTAATTCATTCGTACGATCCATTCTAATTCATTCGTACGATCCATTCTAATCAATTCGTATGATCCATTCTAGTTTATTGGCACAAATGTAACCATTCTAATTCATTCGTACGATCCATTCTAATTCATTCCTACAATCCATTCAAATTCATTCGTACGATTCATTCTAATTCATTCGTATGAGCTATTCTAATTCATTCGTACGATCCATTCTAATTCATTCGTACGATCAATTGTAATTCATTCATACGAACGAATTAGAATGGATCGTGCGAATGAATTAGAATGGATACATTCGTGAGAATGAATTAGAATGGATCGTACGAATGAATTAGAATGGATCATGCGAATGAATGAATGGATCGTGCGAATGAATTAGAATGGATCGTACGAATGCATTAGAATGGATACATTCGTGCGAATGAATTAGAATGGATCGTATGAATGAATTAGAATGGATCGTACGAATGAATTAGAATGGATCGTACAAATGAATTAGAAAGGTTACATTTGTGAGAATGAATTAGAATGGATCGTATGAATGAATTAGAATGGATCGTACGAATGGATTAGAATGGATCGTACGAACGAATTAGAATGGATCGTAGAATGAATTCGAATGGATACATTCGAGCGAATGAATTAGAATGGATCGTACGAATGAATTAGAATGGATCATAGGAATGAATTAGAATGGATCGTGCAAATGAATTAGAATGGATACATTCGTGCGAATGAATTAGAATGGATTATAGGAATGAATTAGAATGTATTGTACGAATGAATTAGAATAGATCGTGCGAATAAATTAGAATGGCTCATACGAATGAATTAGAATAGATATATTCATGCGAATGAATTAGAATGGATCGTACGAATGAATTAGAATGGATCGTGCGAATGAATTAGAATAGATCGTATGAACGAATTAGAATGGATCATACAAATGAATTAGAAAGGTTACATTCGTGAGAATGAATTAGAATGGATCGTACGAATGAATTAGAATGGATCATGTGAATGAATTTGAAAGGATCGTACGAATGAACTAGAAAGGTTACATTTGTGAGAATGAATTAGAATGGATCGTACGAATGAATTAGAGTGGATCGTACGAATGGATTAGAATGGATCGTACGAATAAATTAGAATGGATCATACAAATGAATTAGAAAGGTTACATTCGTGAGAATGAATTAGAAGGGATCGTACGAATGAATTAGAATGGATCATGCGAATGAATTTGAATAGATCGTACGAATGATATAGAATAGCTCATACGAATGAATTAGAATGAATCGTATGAATGAATTAGAATGGTTACATTCGTGCGAATGAATTAGAATAGATCATACGAATGAATTAGAATAGATCGTATGAATGAATTAGAATGGATCATACGAATAAATTAGAATGGATCGTGCGATTGAATTAGAATGGATCATACGAATGAATTAGAATAGATCGTTGGAATGAATTAGAATAGATCATACAAATGAATTAGAAAGGTTACATTTGTGAGAATAAATTAGAGCGGATCGTACGAATGAATTAGAATGGATCGTACGAATGGATTAGAATGGATCGTACGAATGAATTAGAATGGATCGTACAAATGAATTAGAAAGGTTACATTTGTGAGAATGAATTAGAATGGATCGTACGAATGAATTAGAATGGATCGTACGAATGAATTAGAATAGATCGTGCGAATGAATTAGAATTGATCATACGAATGAATTAGAATGGATCATATGAATGAATTAGAATGGTTACATTCGTGCGAATGAATTAGAATGGATCGTACGAATAAATTAGAATGGATCGTGCGATTGAATTAGAATGGATACATTCATGCAAATGAATTAGAATGGATCATACGAAAGAATTAGAATGGATCATACGAATGAATTAGAATGGAACGTACGAATGGATTAGAATGGATCGTACGAATGGATTAGAACGCATTGTACGAATGAATTAGAATAGATACATTTGTATGAATGAATTAGAATGGATATATTTGAACGAATAAATTAGAATGGATCATACGAATGAATTAGAATGGATCGTGCGAATGAATTAGAATGGATCTTGCGAATGAATTAGAATCGATCGTACGAATGAATTAGAATGGATCGTATGAATGAATTAGAATGGATCGTACGAATGAATTAAAATGGATACATTCGAGCGAATGAATTAGAATGGATACATTTGTGCGAATGAATCAGAATGGATCGTACGAATGAATTAGAATGGATCGTACGATGCAATCTAATTCATTCGTACAATGTGTTCTAATCCATTCGTACGATCCATTATAATTCATTCGTACGATCCATTCTAATTCATTCGTATGAATGTATCCATTCTAATTCATTCGTCCGATCCATTCTAATTCATTTGTATAATCCATTCTAATGCATTCGTACGATTCATTCTAATTCATTAGTATGATCCATTCTAATTCATTCCTACGATCTATTCTAATTCATTAGCATGAATGTAACCATTCTAATTCATTCGTACGATCCATTCTAATTCATTCCTACGATCCATTCTTATTCATTCGCATGAATGTATCCATTCTAATTCATTTGCACGATCCATTCTAATTCATTTCTATGATCTATTCTAATTCATTCGGTGGATCCATTCTAATTCATTCCTATGATCCATTCTAATTCATTTGTATGATCCATTCTAATTCATTCGTACGATCCATTCTGATCCATTCGTACGATCCATTCTAATCCATTCGTACGATCCATTCTAATCCATTCGTACGAACCATTCTAACTAATTAGAATGGATCGTACGAATGAATTAGAATGGATCATATGAATGAATAAGAATGGATCGTACGAATGAATTAGAATGGATCATGCGAATGAATTAGAATGGATACATTCGTACGAATGGATTAGATTGCATTGTACAAATGAATTTGAATGCATTCCAATTCATTCGTATGATCTAATTCTAATTCGTTCGTACGATCCATTCTAATTCATTCGCACGATCCATTCTAATTCATTCGTCCGATCCATTCTAATTCATTCGCACGAATGTATCCATTCTAATACATTCGTACAATCCATTCTAATTTATTCGCACGATCCATTCTAGTTCATTCGCACGATCCATTCTAATTCATTCGTACGATCCATTCTAATTTATTCGCTCGAATGTATCCATTCTAATTCATTCGTACGATCCATTCTAATTCATTCGTATGATCCATTCTAATCCATTCATAAGATCCATTCTAATTCATTCGTACAATGCGTTCTAATCCATTTGTACGATCCATTCTAATTCATTCGTACGATCCATTCTAATTCATTTGTACGATCCATTCTAATTCATTCGTACGATCCGTTCTAATTCATTCGTACGATCCATTCTAATCCATTCTAATTCATTCGCTCGAATGTATCCATTCTAATTCATTCGTACGATCCATTCTAATTCATTCGCACGATCCATTCTAATTCATTCGCACAATCCGTTCAAATTCATTCGCACAAACCATTCTAATTCATTCGCATGAATGTATCCATTCTAATTCATTCGTACGATCCATTCTAATTCATTCGCACGAATGTATCCATTCTAATGCATTTGTACGATTCATTCTAATTTATTCGCACGATCCATTCTAATTCATTCGTACGATCCATTCTTATTCATTCATACGATCCATTCTAATTCATTCGCACGATCCATTCTAATTCATTCGCACAATCCGTTCTAATTCATTCGCACAATCCATTCTAATTCATTCGCACGAATGTATCGATTCTAATTCATTCGTACGATCCATTCTAATTCATTCGTACGATCCATTCTAATTCATTCGCATGATCCATTCGTACGATCCATTCTAATCCATACATATGATCCATTCTAATTCATTCATACGATCCATTCTAATTCGTTCATACGATCCATTATAATTCGTTCGCACGAATGTAACCATTCTAATTCATTCGTACGATCCATTCTAATTCATTCCTACGATCCATTCTAATTCATTCGCATGAATGTATCCATTCTAATTCATTTGCACAATCCATTCTAATTCATTCCTATGATCCATTCTAATTCGTTCGTACGATCCATTCGAATTCATTCGTACGAATGAATTAGAATGGATCGTGCGAATGAATTAGAATAGATCGTATGAATGAATTAGAATGGATCGTACGAATGGATTAGAATGGATCGTATGAATGGATTGGAATGGATCGTACGAATGGATTAGAACGCATTATACGAATGAATTAGAATGGATACATTCATGCAAATGAATTAGAATGGATCGTACGAATGAATTAGAATGGATCATACGAATGAATTAGAATGGATCGTACGAATGAATTACAATAGATCATATGAATGAATTAGAATGGTTACATTCGTGCGAATGAATTAGAATGGATCGTACGAATGGATTAGAATGGATCGTATGAATGGATTAGACTGGATCGTACGAATGGATTAGAATGGATCGTATGAATGAATTAGAATGGATCGTACAAATGAATTAGAAAGGTTACATTTGTGAGAATGAATTAGAATGGATCGTACAAATGAATTAGAATGGATCGTGCGAATGAATTAGAATGGATCGTACGAATGAATTAGAATGGATATATTTATGCGAATGAATTAGAATGGATCGAACGAATGAATTCGAATGGCTACATTTGTGCGAATGAATTAGAATGGATCGTACGAATGAATTAGAATGGATCGTACCTGATGCAGCCGCCGCGGCGGACGAATGAATTAGAATGGATTGTACGAATGGATTAGAATGGATCATAGGAATGAATTAGAATAGATATATTCATGCGTACAATCCATTCTAATTCATTCTTTCGATCCATTCTAATTCATTCACGCAATCCATTCCAATTCATTCCTATGATCCATTCTAATTCATTCGTACGATCCGTTCTAATTCATTCTCACGAATGTATCCATTCTAATTCATTCGTACGATCCATTCTAATTCGTTCATACGATCCATTCTAATTCATTCTCACGAATGTAACCTTTCTAATTCATTCCTACGATCCATTCTAATTCATTCGTACTATCCATTCTAGTTCATTCGCACAAATGTATCCATTCTAATTCATTTGTACGATCCATTCTAATTCATTCGTACAATGCGTTCTAATCCATTCGTACAATCCATTCTAATTCATTCGAATGATCCATTCTAATCCATTCGTACGATCGATTCTAATTCATTCGCACGATCCATTCTAATTCATTCGCACGAATGTAACCATTCTAATCCATTCGTACGATCCATTCTAATTCATTCGTACGATCCATTCTAATTCATTCGCACGAATGTATCCATTTTAAGGCATTCGTACGATCCATTCGAATTCATTCGCACGACCCATTCTAATTTATTCGTATGATCCATTCTAATTCATTCGTACGATCCATTCTAATTCATTCGTATGATCCATTCTAACTTATTCGCACGAATGTATCCATTCTAATTCATTCGCACAATCCAATCTAAGTCAAACGTACGATTCATTCTAATTCATTCATATGATCCATTCTAATCCATTCGTACGATCCATTCTAATTCATTCGCACGAATGTATCCATTCTGATTCATTTGCACGATCCATTCTAATTCATTCGCATGAATGTATGTATCCATTCTAATTCATTCGTACGTTTCATTCTAATTCATTCGTACGATCCATTCTAATTCATTCGTACGATCCATTCTAATTCATTCGCACGAATGTAACCATTCGTACGATCCATTCTAATTCATTCGTATGAATGTATCCTTTCTAATTCATTTGCACGATCCATTCTAATTCGTTCATATGATCCATTCTAATTCATTTGTACGATCCATTCTAATTCATTCCTACGATCCATTCTAATTCATTCCTATGATCCATTCTAATTCATTCCTACGATCCATTCTGATTCATTCTCACAAATGTAACCTTTCTAATTCATTCCTACGATCCATTCTAATTCATTCCTACGATCTATTCTAATTCATTTGTACAATCCATTCTAATTTATTCGTACGATCCATTCTAATCCATTCGTACGATCCTTTCTAATCCATTCGTACGATCCATTCTAATTCATTCTCACAAATGTAACCTTTCTAATTCATTTGTACGTGTGGACGCGGAAAAAAGCGCGGGTCGTCTTTATTGCGAATCACACGAGATTACAATTGTGGCCGGGACCCGGGTTGCTCGGGTGTAGCGAGTCCGGGTTGCGGCGAGTTTTGATCAGGGGATTGTGGGAAAGATCTTCTGGGGGATCCCTTTGATCCGCGTCTCCACGTGGTGTTCGTGCGAGAGCTCTGAAGGGGCTGCCCAGGACAGGGGTTTTACAGGGAGAGGGTTTTGTAGAGGCTAAGGAATGTCCACCGTTGCTTTGTCCCTTCCGTGCTTCGCGCTTTCTCGGCTAGGGGGTTTTCGGCTTCGTTCCTCGGTCTTCGCGTCTTCCTCGTTCCTTGCTTGACCTCGGTGTCCTTGATCGTCGGTTCGCGGCGTCGATCTAGCTTTTGGCGTTGGCTTTGGCTTTGGCTTTTTGGCTTTGGCTTTGCTCCGGCGTGGCTCTGGCTTTTGCTTTGCTTCGGCGCTTGCACTTGGACATAGCTGGGAGAGACTTGCGATGCTTTCGTTCTTCCGGACTTCGCGTCGTATCGGCTAGAACGTGCGGTGCTTTTGCTCGTGGCCGGCGTAGTCGCTTGGCTTTGGCACTTGCGTTGCTTTGGCGCGGGCTTTACTGGGGCTTTGCTTTGGCTTCTTGCGTTGGCTAGCTTTGGCGTCAACTCGATCTTCTTCTTCGAACGACGTGGGCTACTTCTCCGGTGCTTCGACGGTTTACGTATCGACTGGACTTCTCTTCTTCTCCGGACTTCTTTGGCGTGATCGGAGTCGAAGAATGCTTTCGAAGATGGTGGGGGTAGCACCGATCTCCGTGCGACGGTTGTGGCGTCGGCTTTTGTTGATGAAGACGACGAGGGTAGTGACGGTCTCCGTGCGACGGTTGTAGCATCGGCTTTTGTTGATGAAGACGACGAGGGTAGCGACGGTCTCCGTGCGACGGTTGTAGCGTCGACTTTTGTTGATGAAGACGACGGGGTAGCGACGCTTCAGACGATCTGCTCCAAGCTTTCTTCTTCGTGGATGGGGCAGGCGTTAGTCGAAGACGACGGGGTGATGACGCTTCGCTTCTCTCCTCCGGGCTTTGGGGCTTGATCGGGATCGAGGATTTGTTGGAGCCGACGGGGTAGTGCCGCTCCTCTTCTTCTCCGGGCTTTTGGGCTTGATCGGAGTCGAAGCTTGTTGGAGACGACGGGGTAGTGCCGCTCCTCTTCTTCTCCGGGCTTTTGGGCTTGATCAGAGTCGAAGCTTGTTGGAGACGACGGGGTAGTGCCGCTCCTCTTCTTCTCCGGGCTTTTGGGCTTGATCGGAGTCGAAGCTTGTTGGAGACGACGGGGTAGTGCCGCTCCTCTTCTTCTCCGGGCTTTTGGGCTTGATCGGAGTCGAAACTGTTAGAGACGACGGGGTAGTGCCGTTCCTCTTCTTCTCCGGGCTTTTGGGCTTGATCGGAGTCGAAGCTTGTTGGAGACGACGGGGTAGTGCCGCTCCTCTTCTTCTCCGGGCTTTTGGGCTTGATCGGAGTCGAAGCTTGTTGGAGACGACGGGGTAGTGCCGCTCCTCTTCTTCTCCGGGCTTTTGGGCTTGATCGGAGTCGAAGCTTGTTGGAGACGACGGGGTAGTGCCGCTCCTCTTCTTCTCCGGGCTTTTGGGCTTGATCGGAGTCGAAGCTTATTGGAGACAACGGGGTAGTGCCGCTCCTCTTCTTCTCCGGGCTTTTGGGCTTGATCGGAGTCGAAGCTTGTTGGAGACGACGGGGTAGTGCCGCTCCTCTTCTTCTCCGGCCTTTGCTTCTGGCGTCTTCGGAGTCGAAGGGTTCTTCTTCTCCGAGCTTTCTTCTTCGTGCACGGAGTCGAAGGGATGATCTTCGTGTGCAAGGGTCTTCACATTGATGAGGACTTTCAGTAAGCCGATCCCTCGGGACAGGCTTGACTGTGCCTCGTGAAGCCTTGGGTCGATGAAGAAGCGTCTCCTCTTCTGCAGAGCTCTGGCGTTTCGTCTTCAATTTTCTGACCATTTTTTCCTTCCCCCACCCCCTCTATTTATAGGCAAAGAGGTGGGGAGAGAGATATGGGAACTCTTTAATTTTAAATCCCTTTTGTATCTCTCTCATAATTACCCGGATTTTATTCATCCATTGATGAAGGGAATAACATTTAGTTGTTTTCCTTTTCTGGCGGGTGCAATTATGGCTAGATTTTGCGCACGAAATCGATGGCGATCGGGCGCTTCGTCTTGTGCGTCGGATCGAGGGATCGGCGCAGATCCGCGTGTGTGCAGACGTCATACGCTACCTCCCCCCGCGCATGGCGGTATTTTTTCCTTTTCTTTCTTTTCTTTCCTTTTCTTTTCTTTCCTTTTTCTTTTCTTTCCTTTCTTTTCTTTCCTTTTTCTTTTCTTTCTTTTTTCTTTTCTTTCTTTTTTTCTTCCCTTTCCTTGCAGGGCCGGCCGGCCCCTCCATGGGGTTCGGTCCCCACTAGGGCCGGCCCTATAGGGTTCGGACCCTAGTAGGGGCCGGCCCCTCTTGGGGCGGGGTCCGAGTCCGTGTCGGCGCGCGCGAGTCGGGTCCGCGTGTCGGGTTTGCATCCACGTCGGCGCGAGCGAGTTGGGTCCGCGTGTCGGGTTTGCATCCGCGTCGGCACACGTAAGTCGGGTTCGGGTCCGACGAAATTCGTGTGTCTACAGTACGATCCATTCTATTTCATTCCTACGATCCATTCTAATTCATTCCTACGATCTATTCTAATTCATTCGTACGATCCATTCTAATGCATTCGTACGATTCATTCTAATTCATTCGCACGATCCATTCTAATTCATTCGTACGATCCATTCTAATTCATTCCTACGATCCATTCTAATTCATTCGCACGAATGTATCCATTCTAATTCATTCGTACGATCCATTCTAATCCATTCAGACGATCCATTCTAATTCATTCGCACGAATGTAACCATTCTAATTCATTCGTACGATCCATTCTAATTCATTCCTACGATCCATTCAAATTCATTCGTATGATTCATTCTAATTCATTCGTATGAGCTATTCTAATTCATTCGTACGATCCATTCTAATTCATTCGTACTATCCATTGTAATTCATTCATACGAATGAATTAGAATGGATCATGCGAATGAATTAGAATGGATCGTACCAATGAATTAGAATGGATCATGCGAATGAATGAATGGATCGTGCAAATAAATTAGAATGGATCGTACGAATGCATTAGAATGGATACATTCGTGCGAATGAATTAGAATGGATCGTACGAATGAATTAGAGTGGATCGTACAAATGGATTAGAATGGTTACTTTCGTGCGAATGAATTAGAATGGATCGTAGGAATGAATTAGAATGGATCATACGAATGGATTTGAATGGATCGTACGAATGGATTAGAATGGATTCGTACAATGCATTCTAATTCATTCGTACGATTTATTCAAATTCATTCGTATGAGCTATTCTAATTCATACGTACGATCCATTC
This sequence comes from Chamaelirium japonicum, assembly GCA_947650365.1. Classification (NCBI taxonomy): domain Eukaryota; kingdom Viridiplantae; phylum Streptophyta; class Magnoliopsida; order Liliales; family Melanthiaceae; genus Chamaelirium; species Chamaelirium japonicum. The sequence continues at coordinate 77,598,278 of OX393552.1, read as the reverse complement.
TAATGAATTAGTACGATTCAATCTAATTCATTCATACGATCCATTCTAATTTATTCGTACGATCCATTTTAATTCATTCACACGAATGTATCCATTCTAATGCATTCGTACGATCCATTCTAATTCATTCGTATGATCCATTCTAATTCATTCGTACGATCCATTCTAATTCATTCGTACGATCCATTCTAATTCATTCACACAAATGAATCCATTCTAATTCATTCGTACGATCCATTCTAATTCATTCGCATGATCCATTCATTTATTCGCATGATCCATTCTAATTCATTCGTACGATCCATTCTAATTCATTCTCATGAATGTATCCATTCTAATTCATTCGCATGATCCATTCTAATTCATTCGTATGAATGAATTACAATGGATCGTACGAATGAATTAGAATGGATCGTACGAATGAATTAGAATGGCTCATACGAATGAATTAGAATAAATCGTACGAATGAATTTGAATGGATCATATGAATGAATTAGAATGGATCGTACGAATGAATTAGAATGGTTACATTCATGCGAATGAATTAGAATGGATCGTACGAATGGATTAGAATGGATCGTACGAATGAATTAGAATGGATCATACGAATGAATTGGAATGGATACATTCGTGCGAATGAATTAGAATGGATCGTAGGAATGAATTAGAATGGATCGTACGAATGAATTAGAATGATTACATTCATGTGAATGAAATAGAATGGATCGTACGAATGAATTAGAAAGGATCGTGCGAACGAATTATAATTGATCATACGAATGAATTAGAATGGATCATACTAATGAATTAGAATGGATCGTATGAACAAATTAGAATGGATCGTACAAATGGATTAGAATGGATTGTACGAATGGATTAGAATGGATCGTACGAGTGAATTAGAATGGTTCGTGCGAATGAATTAGAATTCATCATACGAATGAATTAGAATGGATCGTACGAATGAATTAGAATGGATCATATGAAAGAATTAGAATGGATCGTGAGAATGAATTAGAAAGGATCGTACGAATGAATTAGAATGGATATATTCGTGCGAATGAATTATATTGCATCGTACGAATGAATTTGAATGGATTGTACGAATGAATTAGAATGGATCGTACGAATAAATTAGAATGGATCATGCGAATGAATTAGAATAGATCGTACGAATAAATTAGAATGGATCGTACGAATAAATTAGAATGGACCATACGAATGAATTAGAATAGATATATTCATGCGAATGAATTACAATGGATCGTATGAATGAATTAGAATGGATCGTGGTAATGAATTAGAATGGATCATACGAATGAATTAGAATGGATTATACGAATGAATTAGAATGGATACATTTGTGCAAATGAATTAGAATGGATCGTACAAATGAATTAGAATGGATCGTACGAATGAGTTAGAATGGATCGTGCGAAAGAATTAGAATGGATCGTACGAATGAATTAGATTGGATCCACCGAATGAGTTAGAATGGATCACACGATTGAATTAGAATGGATCGTACGAATGAATTAGAATGGATTGTATGAATGAATTAGAATGGATCGTACGAACGAATTAGAATGGATCGTATGAACGAATTAGAATGGATCGTACGAATGAATTAGAATGGATACATTCGAGCGAATGAATTAGAATGGATCGTACGAATAAATTAGAATGGATCGTACGAATGAATTAGAATAGATACATTCATGCAAATAAATTAGAATGGATCGTACGAATGAATTAGAATGGATCGTGCGAATGAATTAGAATGGATCGTACGATCCATTCTAATCCATTCGTACGATCCATTCTAATTCATTCGTATGATCCATTCTAATTCATTCGTACGATCCATTCTAATTCATTTGTATGAATGTATCCATTCTAATTCATTCGCACGATCCATTCTAATTTATTCGTACGATCCATTCTAATTCATTCGCATGAATGTAACCATTCTAATTCATTCATATGATCCATTCTAATTCATTCGTACGATCCATTCTAATTCATTCGTATGATCCATTCTAATTTGTTCGTACGATCCATTCTAATTCATTCGTACGATCCATTCTAATTCATTCGTATGATCCATTCTAATTCGTTCGTACGATCCATTCTAATTCGTTCGTATGATCCATTCTAATTCATTCGCACGATCCAATCTAATTCATTTGTACGATCCATTTTAATTCATTCGCATGATCCATTCTAATTCATTCGTACAATGCATTCTAATTCATTCGCTCGAATGTATCCTTTCTAATGCATTCGTACGATCCATTCTAATTCATTCGTACAATGCGTTCTAATTCATTCGCTCGAATGTATCCTTTCTAATTCATTCGTACGATCCATTCTAATTCATTCTCATGATCCATTCGTACGATCCATTCTAATCCATTCGTCCGATCTATTCTAATTCATTCATACGATCCATTCTAATTCGTTCGTACGATCCTTTCTAATTCGTTCGTACGATCCATTCTAATTCATTCGCACGATCCATTCTAATTCATTCATACGATCCATTCTAATTAATTCGCACGATCCATTCTAATTCAGTCGTATGAATGTATCCATTCTAATTTATTCGTTCAAATAAATCCATTCTAATTCATTAGTACGATCCATTCTAATTCATTCGCACGACCCATTCTAATTCATTCGTACGATCCATTCTAATTCATTCGTATGATCAATTCTAATTCATTCGTACAATCCATTCTAATTCAGTCGTATGGATATATCATACGAATGAATTAGAATGGATCATACGAATGAATTAGAATGGATCGTACGAATGAATTAGAATGGATCATACGAATGAATTAGAATGGATCGTACGGATGAATTAGAATGGATCATATGAATGAATTAGAATGGTTACATTCGTGCGAATAAATTAGAATGGATCGTACGAATGGATTAGAACGGATCGTACGAATGGATTAGAACGCATTGTACGAATAAATTAGAATAGATACATTTGTGCGAATGAATTAGATTGCATCGTACGAATGAATTTGAATGGATTGTACGAATGAATTAGAATGGATCGTACGAATGAATTAGAATGGATCTTGCGAATGAATTAGAATAGATCGTACGAATGAATTAGAATGGATCGTACGAATAAATTAGAATGGATCGTGCGAATGAATTAGAATGGATCGTACGAATGAATTAGAATGGATCCACCGAATGAGTTAGAATGGATCATACGAATGAATTAGAATGGATCGTACGAATGAATTAGAATGGATTGTGCGAATGAATTAGAATGGATCGTATGAATGAATAAGAATGGATCGTACGAATGAATTAGAATGGATCGTGCGAATGAATTAGAATGAATCGTACGAATGCATTAGAATGGATCGTACGAATGAATTAGAATTAATCGTACGAATGAATTAGAATAGATTGTGCGAATGAATTAGAATGGATCGTATGAATGATTAAGAATGGATAGTACGAATGAATTAGAATGGATCGTGCGATTGAATTAGGATGAATCGTGCGAATGCATTAGAATGGATACATTCTTGCGAATGAATTAGAATGGATCGTATGAATGAATTAGAATGGATCCACCGAATGAGTTAGAATGGATCATACGAATGAATTAGAATGGATCGTACGAATGAATTAGAATGGATTGTGCGAATGAATTAGAATGGATCGTATGAATGAATAAGAATGGATCGTACGAATGAATTAGAATGGATCGTGCGAATGAATTAGAATGAATCGTACGAATGCATTAGAATGGATACATTCGTGCGAATGAATTAGAATGGATCGTATGAATGAATTAGAATGGATCGTGCGAATGAATTAGAATGGATCGTACGAATGAATTTGAATGGATACATTTGTACGAATAAATTAGAATGGATTGTACGAATAAATTAGAATGGATTGTATGAAAAAATTAGAACGGATCGTACGAATGAATTAGAATTGATCGTGCGAATGAATTAGAATGGATACATTCTTGCGAATGAATTTGAATGGATCGTACGAATGGATCGTACGAATGAATTAGAATGGTTACATTCGTGCAAAGGAATTAGAATGGATCGTACGAATGAATTAGAATGGATACATTCGTGCGAATGAATTAGAATGGATCGTACAAATGAATTAGAATAGATCGTACGAATGAATTAAAATGGATCATGCGAATGAATTAGAATGGATTGTACGAATGAATTAGAATGGATACATTTGTGCGAATGAATTAGAATGGATCGTACGAATGAATTAGAATGGATCATATGAATGAATTAGAATGGTTACATTCGTGCGAATGAATTTGAATGGATTAGAATGGATTGTACGAATGGATTAGAACGATTGTACGAATGAATTAGAATAGATACATTTGTGCGAATGAATTAGATTGCATTGTACGAATGAATTTGAATGGATTGTACGAATGAATTAGAATGGATCGTACGAATGAATTAGAATGGATCATGCGAATGAATTAGAATAGATCGTACGAATGAATTAGAATGGATCGTGCGAATGAATTAGAATGGATCGTACGAATGAATTAGAATGGATCCACCGAATGAGTTAGAATGGATCATACGAATGAATTAGAATGGATCGTACGAATGAATTAGAATGGATTGTGCGAATGAATTAGAATGGATCGTATGAATGAATAAGAATGGATCGTACGAATGAATTAGAATGGATCGTACGAATGAATTAGAATGATTCGTATGAATGCATTAGAATGGATCGTACGAATGAATTAGAATGAATCGTACGATCCATTCTAATTCATTCGTACGATCCATTCTAATTCATTTGCACGAATGTATCCATTCTAATTCATTCGTACAATCAATTCTAATTCATTCGCACGATCCATTCTAATTCATTCGTATGATCCATTCTAATTCATTCCTACGATCTATTCTAATTCATTAGCTTGAATGTATCCATTCTAATTCATTCATTCGATCCATTCTAATTCATTCGTACGATCCATTCAAATTCATTTGCATGATCCATCCTAATTCATTCGTACGATCCATTCTAATTCATTCTCACGAATGTAACCTTTCTAATTCATCTGTATGATCCATTCTAATCCATTCGTACGATCCATTATAATCCATTCGTACGATCCATTCTAATCCATTCGTACGATCCATTCTAATTCATTCGTACGATCCATTCTAATTCATTCTCACAAATATAACCTTTCTAATTCATTTGTATGATCCATTCTAATTCATTCGTACGATCCATTCTAATCCATTCGTACGATCCATTCTAATCCATTCGTACGATCCATTCTAATTCATTTGCACGAATGTAACCATTCTAATTCATTCGTACGATCTATTTTAATTCATTCCTACGATCCATTCTAATTCATTCGCACGAATGTATCCATTCTAATTCATTTGCACGATCCATTCTAATTCATTTGCTCGAATATATCCATTCTAATTCGTTCGTACGATCCATTCTAATTCGTTCGTATGATCCATTCTAATTCATTCAGACGATCCATTCTAATTCATTTGTACGATCCATTTTAATTCATTCGCATGATCCATTCTAATTCATTCATATGATATATTCGTGCGAATGAATTAGAATGGATCGTACGAATGAATTAGAATGGATACTTTCGTGCGAATGAATTAGAATGGAATGTAAGAATGAATTAAAATGGATCGTACTAATGAATTAGAAGGGATCCATTCGTGCGAATGAATTAGAATGGATCGTACGAATGAATTAGAATAGATCGAGCGAATGAATTGGAATTGACCGTACGAATGAATTAGAATAGATTGTGCGAATGAATTAGAATGGATCGTACGAATGAATTAGAATGGATCTTGGGAATGAATTAGAATGGATTGTACGAATGAATTAGAATGGATCGTGCGAATGAATTAGAATAGATACATTTGTGCGAATGAATTAGATTGCATCGTACGAATGAATTTGAATGGATCATGTGAATGAATTAGAATGGATCGGACGAATGAATTAGAATGGAAACATTCGGGCGAATGAATTAGAATGGATCATACGAATGAATTAGAATGGATACATTCGTGCGAATGAATTAGAATGGATTGTACGAATGAATTAGAATGGATCGTACGAATGCATTAGAATGGATCGTGCAAATGAATTAGAATGGATACATTCGTGCGAATGAATTAGAATGGATCGTAGGAATGAATTAGAATCGATTGTACGAATGAATTAGAATGGTTACATTCGTGCGAATGAATTAGAATGGATCGTACGAATGGATTAGAATGGATCATACGAATGAATTAGAATGGATCGTACGAATGAATTAGAATGGATTGTGCGAATGGATTAGAATGGATCGTACGAATGAATTAGAATGGATCGTACGAATGAATTAGAATGGATCGTGCGAATGAATTAGAATTGATCTTACATACGAATTAGTTAGAATGGATCGTACGAATGAATTAGAGTGGATCGTACGAATGAATTAGAATGGATAGTGCGAATGAATTAGAATGGATCGTACGAATGAATTATAATGGATACATTCGTGCGAATGAATTAGAATGGATTGTGCGAATGAATTAGAACGGATCGTGCGAATTAATTAGAATGGATCGTACGAATGAATAAGAATGGATCGTACGAATGAATTAGAATGGATCGTACGAACGAATTAGAATGGATCATACGAACGAATTAGAACGGATCATACGAACGAATTAGAATGGATCATCTGAACGAATTAGAATAGATCGTACGAATGAATTAGAATGGATACATTCGAGCGAATGAATTAGAATGGATCGTACCAATGAATTATAATGGATCATAGGAATGAATTAGAATGGATCGTGCGAATGAATTAGAATGGATCGTACGAATGAATTAGAATGGATACATTCGTGCGAATGAACTAGAATGGATCGTACGAATGAATTAGAATGGATCTTGCGAATGAATTAGAATGGATAGTCCGAATGAATTAGAATGGATCGTACGAATGAATTAGAATTGATCGTACGAATGAATTAGAATGGATCGTACGAATAAATTAGAATGGATACATTTGTACGATGAATAAGAATGGAGCATACGAATGAATTAGAATGGAGCGTACGAATGAACTAGAATGGATACATTCGTGCGAATGAATTAGAATGGATCATATGAAAGAATTAGAATGGATCGTGCGAATAAATTAGAAAGGATCGTACGAATGAATTAGAATGGATATATTCGTGCGAATGAATTAGAATGGATCGTACGAATGAATTAGACTGGATCGTACGAATAAATTAGAATGGATATATTCGTGCGAATGAATTAGAATGGATCGTACGAATGAATTAGAATGGATCATACGAATGAATTAGAATGGATCGTACGAATTAATTAGAATGGATCATATGAATGAATTAGAATGGTTACATTCGTGCGAATGAATTAGAATGGATCGTACGAATGGATTAGAATGGATCGTACGAATGGATTAGAACGCATTGTACGAATGAATTAGAATAGATACATTTGTGCGAATGAATTAGATTGCATCGTACGAATGAATTTGAATGGATTGTACGAATGAATTAGAATGGATCGTACGAATGAATCATAATGGATCATGCGAATGAATTAGAATAGATCATACGAATGAATTAGAATGGATCGTACGAATAAAGTAAAATGGATCGTGCGAATGAATTAGAATGGATCGTACGAATGAATTAGAATGGATCCACCGAATGAGTTAGAATAGATCATACGAATGAATTAGAATGGATCGTACGAATGAATTAGAATGGATTGTGCGAATGAATTAGAATGGATCGTATGAATGAATAAGAATGGATCGAACGAATGAATTAGAATGGATCGTGCGAATGAATTAGAATGAATCGTACGAATGCATTAGAATTGATCGTACGAATGAATTAGAATGAATCGTACGAACGAATTAGAATGGATCGTATGAACGAATTAGAATGGATCGTATGAACGAATTAGAATGGATCATACGAATGAATTAGAATGGATACATTCGAGCGAATGAATTAGAATGGATCGTACGAATGAATTAGAATGGATCATAGGAATGAATTAGAATGGATCATGCAAATGAATTAGAATGGATACATTCGTGCAAATGAATTAGAATGGATCGTAGGAATGAATTAGAATAGATCGTACGAATGAATTAGAATGGTTACATTCGTGCGAATGAATTAGAATGGATCGTACGAATGGTTTAGAATGGATCGTACGAATGGATTAGAATGAATCGTACGAATGAATTAGAATAGATCGTACAAATGAATTAGAAAGGTTACATTTGTGAGAATGAATTAGAATGGATTATACGAATGGATTAGAATGGATCGTACGAATGGATTAGAATGGATCGTATGAATGGATTAGAATGGATCGTACGTATGGATTAGAATGGATCATACAAATGAATTAGAAAGGTTACATTCGTGAGAATGAATTAGAATGGATCGTACGAATGAATTAGAATGGATCATGCGAATGAATTTGAATGGATCATACGAATGAATTAGAATGGATCGAACGAATGAATTAGAATGGATACATTCGAGCGAATGAATTAGAATAGATCGTAGGAATGAATTAGAATGGATCATACAAATGAATTAGAATGGATCGTGCGAATGAATTAGAATGGATTGTACGAATGAATTAGAATGGATACATTCGTGTGAATGAATTAGAAGGGATCGGACGAATGAATTAGAATGGATCGTACGAATGAATTAGAATGGATCGTGCGAATGAATTAGAATGAATCGTACGAATGCATTAGAATGGATACATTCGTGCGAATGAATTGGAATGGATCGTACGAATGAATTAGAATGGATCGTGCGAATGAATTAGAATGGATCGCACGAATGAATTAGAATGGATCGTGCGAATGAATTAGAATGGATCGTACGAATGAATTAGAATGGATACATTTGTGCGAATGAATTAGAATGGATTGTACGAATGAATTAGAATGGATCGTGCGAATGAATTAGAATGGATTGTACGATTGAATTAGAATGGATACACTCGTGCGAATGAATTAGAATGGATCATACGAATTAATTAGAATGGATCGTACAAATGAATTAGAATGAATCATACGAATGGATTAGAATGGATCGTACGAATGGATTAGAATGGATCGTACAAATGGATTTGAATGGACCGTACGAATGGATTAGAATAGATCGTACGAATGGATTAGAATGGATCGTACGAATGAATTAGAATGGATCATGCGAATGAATTTGAATGGATCGTACAAATGAATTTGAATGGATTGTACGAATGAATTAGAATGGATCGAACGAATGAATTAGAATGGATACATTCGAGCGAATGAATTAGAATAAATCGTAGGAATGAATTAGAATGGATCATACGAATGAATTAGAATGGATCGTGCGAATGAATTAGAATGGATTGTACGAATGAATTAGAATGGATACATTCGTGCGAATGAATTAGAATGGATCGGACGAATGAATTAGAATGGATCGTACGAATGAATTAGAATGGATCGTGCGAATGAATTAGAATGAATCGTACGAATGCATTAGAATGGATCGTACGAATGCATTAGAATGGATTGTACGAATGAATTTGAATGGATTGTATGAATGAATTAGAATGGATCGTACGAATGAATTAGAATGGATCATACAAATGAATTAGAAAGGTTACATTCGTGAGAATGAATTAGAATGGATCGTACGAATGAATTAGAATGGATCATGCGAATGAATTTGAATGGATCGTACGAATGAATAAGAATGGATCGTACGAATGAATTAGAATGGATCGTACGAATGTATCCATTCTAATTCATTCGTACGATCCATTCTAATTCGTTCATATGATCCATTCTAATTCGTTCGTACGATCCATTCTAATTCGTTCGTACGATCCATTCTAATTCATTCGCACGATCCATTCTAATTCATTCGCACGATCTATTCTAATTCTTTCATATGATCCATTCTAATTTATTCGCATGAATGTATCCATTCTAGTTCATTCGTACGCTCCATTCTAATTCATTCGTACGCTCCATTCTTATTCATCGCACAGATGTATCCATTCTAATTCATTCGTACGATCCATTCTAATTCATTCGCACGATCGATTCTAATTCATTCGTATGATCCATTCTAATTCATTCGTACGATCCATTCTAATTCTTTCGTACGATCCATTCTAATTCATTCGCACGATCTATTCTAACTCATTCGTACAATCCATTCTGATTAATTCGTACGATCCATTCTAATTCATTCGCACTATCCATTCTAATTCATTCGTACGATCCATTCTAATTCATTCGTACGATCCATTCTAATTCATTTGTACGATCCATTCTAATTCATTCGCTTGAATGTATCCATTCTAATTCATTCGTATGATCCATTCTAATTCGTTCATACGATCCATTCTAATTCATTCGTACGATCCATTCTAATTCATTCGTACGATCCATTCTAATCCATTCGTACGATCCTTTCTAATTCATTCGTACAAATGAATTAGAATGGATCGTATGAATGAATAAGAATGGATCGTACGAATGAATTAGAATGGATCGTGCAAATGAATTAGAATAGATACATTCATGCGAATGAATTGGAATGGATTGTGCGAATGAATTAGAATGGATCGTACGAATGAATTAGAATGGATATATTTGAATGAATGAATTAGAATGGATCATACGAATGAATTAGAATGGATCGTACGAATGAATTAGAGTGGATCGTGCGAATGAATTAGAATCGATCGTACGAATGAATTAGAATAAATCATACGAATGAATTAAAATAGATACATTCATACGACTGAATTAGAATGGATCGTGCGAATTAATTAGAATGGATCGTACGAATGAATTTGAATGGATACATTTGTGCGAATGAATCTGAATAGATTGTATGAATGAATTACAATGGATCGTACGAATGAATTAGAATGGATCGTACGAATGAATTAGAATAGCTCATACGAATGAATTAGAATAAATCGTACGAATGAATTAGAATGGTTACATTCGTGCGATTGAATTAGAATAGATCGTACGAATGAATTAGAATGGATCGTACGAATAAATTAGAATGGATCGTGCGAATGAATTAGAATGGATCGTACGAATGAATTAGAATGGATCCACCGAATGAGTTAGAATGGATCATACGAATGAATTAGAATGGATCGTACGAATGAATTAGAATGGATTGTGCGAATGAATTAAAATGGATCGTATGAATGAATAAGAATGGATCGTGCGATTCTAATCCATTCGTACGATCCATTCTAATCTATTCTAATTCATTCGCACAAATGTATCCATTCTAATTCATTCTCACGAATGTAACCTTTCTAATTCATCTGTATGATCCATTCAAATTCATTCATACGAATGAATAGAATGGATCATCCGATCCATTCTAATTCATTCGGACAATCCATTCTAATTAGAATAGATCGCTCGAATGTATCCATTCCAATTCATTCGCACGATCCATTCTAAACCATTCATACGATCTATTCTAATTCATTCGCTCAAATATATCCATTCTAATTCATTCGTACAATCCATTCTAATGCATTCGTACGATCCATTCTAATTCATTCGTATGATCCATTCTAATTCATTCGCTCGAATGTATCCATTCTAATTCATTCGTACGATCCATTCTAATTCATTCATACGATCCATTCTAATTCGTTCGCACGATCCATTCTAATTCATTCGTACGATCTATTCTAATACATTCGCATGATCCATTCTAATTCATTCGTACGGTCCATTCTAATTCATTCATACAATCCATTCAAATTCATTCGTACGATGCAATCTAAATCATTCGCACAAATGTATCTATTCTAATTCATTCATACAATGCGTTCTAATCCATTCGTACGATCCATTCTAATCCATTCGTACGATCCATTCTAATTCATTCGCACGAATGTAACCATTCTAATTCAATCATATGATCCATTCTAATTCATTCGTACGATCCATTCTAATTCATTCGTATGATCCATTCTAATTCATTCGTACGATCCATTCTAATTCATTTGCATGAATGTATCCATTCTAATTTATTCGTACGGTCCAATCTAATTCATTCGTACGATCCATTCTAATTCATTCGCACGAATATATCCATTCTAATTCATTCGTACGATCCTTTCTAATTCATTCGCACGATCCATTCTAATTTTTTCATATGATCCATTCTAATTCATTCGCACGAATGTATCCATTCTAGTTCATTCGTACGCTCCATTCTAATTTATTCGTACGCTCCATTCTTATTCATCGCACAAATGTATCCATTCTAATTTATTCGTAAGATCCATTCAAATTCTATCGTATGATCCATTCTAATTCATTCGCACAAATGTATCAATTTTAATTCATTCGTACGATCCATTCTAATTTATTCATACGATCCATTCTAATTCATTCGCACGATCCATTCTAATTCATTCGTATGGTCCATTCTAATTCATTCGCATGAATATATCTATTCTAATTCATTCGTATTATCCAGTCTAATTTATTCGCACGACCTATTCTAATTCATTCGTACGATCCATTCTTATTCATTCGTACGATCCATTCTAATTCATTCGCATGAATGTATCATACGAATGAATTAGAATGGATCATGCGAATGAATTAAAATGGATCGTACGAATGAATTAGAATGGATCGTACAAATGAATTAGAAAGGTTACATTTATGAGAATGAATTAGAATGGATCGTACGAATGAATTAGAATGGATCGTACGAATGAATTAGAATGGATCGTACGAATGAATTAGAATGGATCATACAAATGAATTAGAAAGGTTACATTCGTGAGAATGAATTAGAATGGATCGTACGAATGAATTAGAAAGGATCATGCGAATGAATTTGAATGGATCGTACGAATGAATTAGAACGGATCGAACGAATGAATTAGAATGGATACATTCGAGCGAATGAATTAGAATAGATTGTTGGAATGAATTAGAATGGATCATATGAATGAATTAGAATGGATCGTGCGAATGAATTAGAATGGATTGTACGAATGAATTAGAATGGATACATTCGTGCGAATGAATTAGAATGGATCGAACGAATGAATTAGAATGGATCGTACGATTCATTCTAATTCGTTCGTACGATCCATTCTAATTCATTCGTATGATCCATTCTAACTCATTCGGTGGATCCATTCTAATTTATTCGTACGATCCATTCTAATTCATTCACACTATCCATTTTAATTCATTCGCACGATCCATTCTAATTCATTCGTACGATCCATTCTAATTCATTCGCATGAATGTATCCATTCTAATTCATTCGCACGAATGAATTAGAATGGATCGTACGAATGAATTAGAATGGATCGTACGAATGAATTAGAATGGATCGTGCGAATGAATTAGATTGGATTGTACGAATGTCTAATTCATTCGTACAATGCATTCTAATTCATTCGCACGATCCATTCTAATTCATTCGCACGATCCATTATAATCTATTCGTACGATCCATTCTAATCTATTCGTACGAATGGATTAGAAATGATACATTCGTACGAATGAATTAGAAAGGATCGTACGAATAAATTAGAATGGATCGTACGAATAAATTAGAATGGATCGTGCGAATGAATTTGAATGGATCGTACGAATGAATTAGAATGGATCCACCGAATGAGTTAGAATGGATCATACGAAAGAATTAGAATGGATCGTACGAATGAATTAGAATGGATTGTGCGAATGAATTAGAATGGATCGTATGAATGAATAAGAATGGATCGTACGAATGAATTAGAACGGATTGTGCGAATGAATTAGAATGAATCATACGAATGCATTAGAATGGATCGTACGAATGAATTAGAATGAATCGTACGATCCATTCTAATTCATTTGTCCGATCTATTCTAATTCATTCGCACGAATGTATCCATTCTAATTCATTCGTACAATCCATTCTAATTCATTCGCACGATCCATTCTAATTCATTCGTATGATCCATTCTAATTCATTCCTATGATCTATTCTAATTCATTCGCTCGAATGTATGCATTCTAATTCATTCGTACAATCCATTCTAATTCATTCGCACGATCCATTCTAATTCATTCGTATGATCCATTCTAATTCATTCCTACGATCTATTCTAATTCATTCGCTCGAATGTATCCATTCTAATTCATTCGTACAATCCATTCTATTTCATTCGTATGATCAATTCTAACTCATTCGGTGGATCCATTCTAATTCATTCGTACGATCCATTCTAATTCATTCGCACGATCCATTCTAATTTATTTGTACGATACATTCTAATTCATTCGTACGATCTATTCTAATTCATTCGTGAGAATGAATTAGAATGGATACATTTGTGCAAATGAATTAGAATAGATTAGAATGGATCGTACGAATGGATTAGAATCCATTCTAATTCATTCGCACGAATGTATCCATTCTAATTCATTCGTACAATCCATTCTAATTCATTCGCACGATCCATTCTAATTCATTCGTATGATCCATTCTAATTCATTCCTACGATCTATTCTAATTCATTCGCACGAATGTATCCATTCTAATTCATTCGCACGATCCATTCTAATTCATTCGTATGATCCATTCTAATTCATTCCTACGATCTATTCTAATTCATTCGCTCGAATGTATCCATTCTAATTCATTCGTTCGATCCATTCTAATTCATTCGTTCAATCCATTCTAATTCATTCGTACGATCCATTCAAATTTATTCGCATGATCTATTCTAATTCATTCGTACGATCTATTCTAATTCAATCGTATGATCCATTCTAATTCATTCGCACAAATGTATCCATTTTAATTCGTTTGTACGATCCATTCTAATTTATTCATACGATCCATTCTAAGTCATTCGCACGATCCATTCTAATTCATTCATACGATCCATTCTAATCTATTCGTACGAATGGATTAGAATGGATACATTCGTGTAATCCATTCTAATTCATTTGCACGATCCATTCTAATCCATTCGTACGTTCCATTCTAATCCATTCGTACGATCCATTCTAATTCATTCGTACGATCCATTCTAATTCATTCGCACAAATGTATCCATTCTAATTCATACGATCCATTCTAATTCGTTCATACGATCCATTCTAATTCATTCGCACGAATGTAACCATTCTAATTCATTCGTACGATCCATTCTAATTCATTCGTCCGATCCATTCAAATTCATTCGTACGATGCATTCTAATTCATTCGCACGATCTATTCTAATTCATTCGTACAATCCATTCTAATTCACTCGTACGATCCATTCAAATTATTCGCACTATCCATTCTAATCCATTCATACGATCCATTCTAATTCATTCGCACAAATGTAACAATTCTAAATCATTCATACGATCCATTCTTATTCATTCCTACGATCCATTCTAATTCATTCGCACGAATGTACCCATTCTAATTCATTTGCACGCTCCATTCTAATTCATTCCTATGATCCATTCTATTTCATTCGTACGATCCATTCTAATTCATTCGCTCGAATGTATCCATTCTAATTCATTCGTATGATCCATTCTAATTCATTTGCTCGAATGTATCCATTCTAATTCATTCGTACGATCCATTCTAATTCGTTCATACGATCCATTCTAATTGATTCGTACGATCCATTCTAATTCATTCGTACGATCCATTCTAATTCATTCGTACGATCCATTCTAATTCATTCGCACAAATGTATCTATTCTAATTCATTCGTATGATCCATTCCAATTCATTCGCACGATCCATTCTAATTCATTCGCGTGATCCATTCTATTTCATTCGCACGATCTATTCTAATTCATTCGTACGATCCATTCTAATTCATTCGTACGATCCATTCAAATTCATTCGCATGATCCATTCTAATTCATTCGTACGATCCATTCTAATTCATTCTCACGAATGTAACCTTTCTAATTGATTTGTATGATCCATTCTAATTCATTCGTACGATCCATTCTAATCCATTCGTACAATCAATTCTAATCCATTCGTACGATCCATTCTAATCCATTCGTACGGTCCATTCTAATTCATTCGTACGATCTATTCTAATTCATTCTCACAAATGTAACATTTCTAATTCATTCGTACGATCCATTCTAATCCATTCGTCCGATCCATTCTAATCCATTCGTACGATCCATTCTAATTCGTTCGTACGATCCATTCTTATTCATTCATACAATCCATTCTAATTCATTCGCACAAATGTATCCATTCTAATTTATTCGTACGATCCATTCAAATTCAATCGTATGATCCATTCTAATTCATTCGCACAAATGTCTCGATTCTAATTCATTCGTATGATCCATTCTAATTCATTCGTTGGATCCATTCTAATTCATTCGTACGATCCATTCAAATTCATTCGTACGATGCAATCTAATTCATTCGCACAAATGTATCTATTCTAATTTATTCGTACAATACGTTCTAATCCATTCGTACGATCCATTCTAATCTATTCGTACGATCCATTCTAATTCATTCGCACGAATGTAACCATTCTAATTCATTCATATGAACCATTCTAATTCATTCGTACGATCCATTCTAATTCATTCGCACGATCCATTCTAATTCATTTGTACGAATGTATCCATTCTAATTCATTCGCACGATCCATTCTAATGCATTCGTACGATTCATTCTAATTCATTCGTACGATCCATTCTAATCCATTCATACGATCCATTCTAATTCATTCGTAAGATCAATTCTAATTCATTCGCACGATCCATTCTAATCCATTCGTACGATCCATTCTAATTCATTTGTACGATCCATTCTAATTCATTCGTATGATCAATTCTAATTCATTCGCACGATCCATTCTAATCCATTCTAGTTCGTTCCTACGATCCATTCTAATTCATTCGCACGATCCATTCTAATTCATTCGTACGAATGAATTAGAGTGGATCGTGCAATCCATTCTAATTCATTCGCACAATCCATTCTAATTCATTCGTACGATCCATTCTAATTCATTCGTCCGATCCATTCTAATTCATTCGCACGAATGTATCCATTCTAATTCATTTGTATGATCCATTCTAATTAATTCGCACGAATGTAACCATTCTAATTCATTCGTATAATCCATTCTTATTCATTCATACGATCCATTCTAATTCATTCCTGCGATCCATTCAAATTCATTCGTACGATCCATTCTAATTCATTCGTACGATCCATTCTAATTCATTCATACGATCTATTCTAATTCATTCGCACGAATGTTTCCATTCTAATTCATTCGCACAATCCAACCTAATTCAAACGTACGATCTATTCTAATTCATTCGTACGATTCATTCTAATTCATTCGTATGAGCTATTCTAATTCATTCGTACGATCCATTAGACTGGATCGTGCGAATGAATAAGAATGGATCATACGAATGAATTAGAATGGATCGTACGAATTAATTTGAATGGATACATTCGTGCAAATGAATTAGAATGGATTGTATGAATGAGTTAGAATGGATCGTACGAATGAATTAGAATGGTTACATTCGTGCGAATGAATTAGAATGGATCGTACGAATGGATTAGAATGGATCGTACGAATGGATTAGAATGGATCGTACGAATGAATTAGAATGTATCGTACAAATGATTTACAAAGGTTACATTTGTGAGAATGAATTAGAATGGATCGTACGAATGAATTAGAATGGATCGTACGAATGGATTAGAATGGATCGTACGAATGGATCCGAATGAGTTAGAATGGATCCATTCTAATTCGTACGATCCATTCATACGAATGAATTAGAATGGATCTTACGAATGAATTAGAAGTGATAGTGCGAATTAATTAGAATGGATCGTACGAATGAACTAGAATGGATTGTACGAATGAATTAGAATAGATCGTGCGAATGAATTAGAATAGATCGTACGAAAGAATTAGAATGGATCGTACGAATGAATTAGAATGGATCATACGAATGAATTAGAATACATCATGTGAATGAATTAGAATGGATCGTATGTTTGAATTAGATTGGATTGTGTGAATGAATTAGAATGGATACATTCGTGCGAATAAATTAGAATAGATTGTATGAATAAGTTAGAATGGATCGTACGAATGAATTAGAATGGATACATTTGTACAAATGAATTAGAATGGATCGTACGAATGAATTAGAATGGATAGTGCGAATGAATTAGAACGGATCGTACGAATGAATTAGAATGGTTACATTCGTGCGAATGAATTAGAATAGATCGTATGAATGAATTAGAATGGATCGTACAAATGAATTAGAATGGATCGTGCGATTGAATTAGAATGGATACATTCTTGCGAATGAATTTGAATGGACCGTTCGAATGAATTAGAATGGATCGTGCGAATGAATTAGAATGGATACATTCATGCGAATGAATTAGAATGGATCGTATGAATGAATAAGAATGGATCGTACGAATGAATTAGAATGGATCGTGCGAATGAATTAGAATGAATCGTACGAATGCATTAGAATGGATCGTACAAATGAATTAGAATTAATCGTACGAATGAATTAGAATAGATTGTGCGAATGAATTAGAATGGATCGTATGAATGATTAAGAATGGATTGTACGAATGAATTAGAATGGATCGTGCGATTGAATTAGGATGAATCGTGCGAATGCATTAGAATGGATACATTCTTGCGAATGAATTAGAATGGATCGTATGAATGAATTAGAATGGATCCACCGAATGAGTTAGAATGGATCATACGAATGAATTAGAATGGATCGTACGAATGAATTAGAATGGATTGTGCGAATGAATTAGAATGGATCGTATGAATGAATAAGAATGGATCGTACGAATGAATTAGAATGGATCGTGCGAATGAATTAGAATGAATCGTACGAATGCATTAGAATGGATACATTCGTGCGAATGAATTAGAATGGATCGTATGAATGAATTAGAATGGATCGTGCGAATGAATTAGAATGGATCGTACGAATGAATTTGAATGGATACATTTGTATGAATAAATTAGAATGGATTGTACGAATGAATTAGAATGGATTGTATGAAAAAATTAGAACGGATCGTACGAATGAATTAGAATTGATCGTGCGAATGAATTAGAATAGATACATTCTTGCGAATGAATTTGAATGGATCGTACGAATGGATCGTACGAATGAATTAGAATGGTTACATTCGTGCAAAGGAATTAGAATGGATCGTACGAATGAATTAGAATGGATACATTCGTGCGAATGAATTAGAATGGATCGTACAAATGAATTAGAATAGATCGTACGAATGAATTAGAATGGATCATGCGAATGAATTAGAATGGATTGTACGAATGAATTAGAATGGATACATTTGTGTGAATGAATTAGAATGGATCGTACGAATGAATTAGAATGGATCATATGAATGAATTAGAATGGTTACATTCGTGCGAATGAATTTGAATGGATTAGAATGGATTGTACGAATGGATTAGAACGATTGTACGAATGAATTAGAATAGATACATTTGTGCGAATGAATTAGATTGCATTGTACGAATGAATTTGAATGGATTGTACGAATGAATTAGAATGGATCGTACGAATGAATTAGAATGGATCATGCGAATGAATTAGAATAGATCGTACGAATGAATTAGAATGGATCGTGCGAATGAATTAGAATGGATCGTACGAATGAATTAGAATGGATCCACCGAATGAGTTAGAATGGATCATACGAATGAATTAGAATGGATCGTACGAATGAATTAGAATGGATTGTGCGAATGAATTAGAATGGATCGTATGAATGAATAAGAATGGATCGTACGAATGAATTAGAATGGATCGTACGAATGAATTAGAATGATTCGTATGAATGCATTAGAATGGATCGTACGAATGAATTAGAATGAATCGTACGATCTATTCTAATTCATTCGTACGATCCATTCTAATTCATTCGCACGAATGTATCCATTCTAATTCATTCGTACAATCCATTCTAATTCATTCGCACGATCCATTCTAATTCATTCGTATGATCCATTCTAATTCATTCCTACGATCTATTCTAATTCATTAGCTTGAATGTATCCATTCTAATTCATTCATTCGATCCATTCTAATTCATTCGTACGATCCATTCAAATTCATTTGCATGATCCATTCTAATTCATTCGTACGATCCATTCTAATTCATTCTCACGAATGTAACCTTTCTAATTCATCTGTATGATCCATTCTAATCCATTCGTACGATCCATTATAATCCATTCGTACGATCCATTCTAATCCATTCGTACGATCCATTCTAATTCATTCGTACGATCCATTCTAATTCATTCTCACAAATATAACCTTTCTAATTCATTTGTACGATCCATTCTAATTCATTCGTACGATCCATTCTAATCCATTCGTACGATCCATTCTAATCCATTCGTACGATCCATTCTAATTCATTTGCACGAATGTAACCATTCTAATTCATTCGTACGATCTATTTTAATTCATTCCTACGATCCATTCTAATTCATTCGCACGAATGTATCCATTCTAATTCATTTGCACGATCCATTCTAATTCATTTGCTCGAATATATCCATTCTAATTCATTCGTACGATCCATTCTAATTCGTTCGTATGATCCATTCTAATTCATTCACACGATCCATTCTAATTCATTTGTACGATCCATTTTAATTCATTCGCATGATCCATTCTAATTCATTCATATGATATATTCGTGCGATTGAATTAGAATGGATCGTACGAATGAATTAGAATGGATACTTTCGTGCGAATGAATTAGAATGGAATGTAAGAATGAATTAAAATGGATCGTACTAATGAATTAGAAAGGATCCATTCGTGCGAATGAATTAGAATGGATCGTACGAATGAATTAGAATAGATCGAGCGAATGAATTGGAATTGACCGTACGAATGAATTAGAATAGATTGTGCGAATGAATTAGAATGGATCGTACGAATGAATTAGAATGGATCTTGGGAATGAATTAGAATGGATTGTACGAATGAATTAGAATTGATCGTGCGAATGAATTAGAATAGATACATTTGTGCGAATGAATTAGATTGCATCGTACGAATGAATTTGAATGGATCATGTGAATGAATTAGAATGGATCGGACGAATGAATTAGAATGGAAACATTCGGGCGAATGAATTAGAATGGATCATACGAATGAATTAGAATGGATACATTCGTGCGAATGAATTAGAATGGATTGTACGAATGAATTAGAATGGATCGTACGAATGAATTAGAATGGATACATTCGTTCGAATGGATTAGAATGGATCGTACGAATGAATTAGAATGGATCGTACGAATGAATTAGAATGGATCGTGCGAATGAATTAGAATTGATCTTACATACGAATTAGTTAGAATGGATCGTACGAATGAATTAGAGTGGATCGTACGAATGAATTAGAATGGATAGTGCGAATGAATTAGAATGGATCGTACGAATGAATTATAATGGATACATTCGTGCGAATGAATTAGAATGGATTGTGCGAATGAATTAGAACGGATCGTGCGAATTAATTAGAATGGATCGTACGAATGAATAAGAATGGATCGTACGAATGAATTAGAATGGATCGTACGAACGAATTAGAATGGATCATACGAACGAATTAGAACGGATCATACGAACGAATTAGAATGGATCGTATGAACGAATTAGAATAGATCGTACGAATGAATTAGAATGGATACATTCGAGCGAATGAATTAGAATGGATCGTACCAATGAATTATAATGGATCATAGGAATGAATTAGAATGGATCGTGCGAATGAATTAGAATGGATCGTACGAATGAATTAGAATGGATACATTCATGCGAATGAACTATAATGGATCGTACGAATGAATTAGAATGGATCGTGCGAATGAATTAGAATGGATAGTGCGAATGAATTAGAATGGATCGTACGAATGAATTAGAATGGATACATTCGTGCGAATGAATTAGAATGGATCGTACGAATGAATTAGAATGGATCGTACGAATAAATTAGAATGGATACATTTGTGCGATGAATAAGAATGGAGCATACGAATGAATTAGAATGGAGCGTACGAATGAACTAGAATGGATACATTCGTGCGAATGAATTAGAATGGATCATATGAAAGAATTAGAATGGATCGTGCGAATAAATTATAAAGGATCGTACGAATGAATTAGAATGGACATATTCGTGCGAATGAATTAGAATGGATCGTACGAATGAAACAGACTGGATCGTACGAATAAATTAGAATGGATATATTCGTGCGAATGAATTAGAATGGATCGTACGAATGAATTAGAATGGATCATACGAATGAATTAGAATGGATCGTACGAATGAATTAGAATGGATCATATGAATGAATTAGAATGGTTACATTCGTGCGAATGAATTAGAATGGATCGTACGAATGGATTAGAATGGATCGTACGAATGGATTAGAACGCATTGTACGAATGAATTAGAATAGATACATTTGTGCGAATAAATTAGATTGCATCGTACGAATGAATTTGAATGGATTGTACGAATGAATTAGAATGGATCGTACGAATGAATTATAATGGATCATGCGAATGAATTAGAATAGATCATACGAATGAATTAGAATGGATCGTACGAATAAAGTAAAATGGATCGTGCGAATGAATTAGAATGGATCGTACGAATGAATTAGAATGGATCCACCGAATGAGTTAGAATAGATCATACGAATGAATTAGAATGGATCGTACGAATGAATTAGAATGGATTGTGCGAATGAATTAGAATGGATCGTATGAATGAATAAAAATGGATCGAACAAATGAATTAGAATGGATCGTGCGAATGAATTAGAATGAATCGTACGAATGCATTAGAATTGATCGTACGAATGAATTAGAATGAATCGTACGAACGAATTAGAATGGATCGTATGAACGAATTAGAATGGATCGTATGAACGAATTAGAATGGATCATACGAATGAATTAGAATGGATACATTCGAGCGAATGAATTAGAATGGATCGTACGAATGAATTAGAATGGATCATAGGAATGAATTAGAATGGATCGTGCAAATAAATTAGAATGGATACATTCGTGCAAATGAATTAGAATGGATCGTAGGAATGAATTAGAATAGATCGTACGAATGAATTAGAATGGTTACATTCGTGCGAATGAATTAGAATGGATCGTACGAATGGTTTAGAATGGATCGTACGAATGGATTAGAATGAATCGTACGAATGAATTAGAATAGATCGTACAAATGAATTAGAAAGGTTACATTTGTGAGAATGAATTAGAATGGATTATACGAATGGATTAGAATGGATCGTACGAATGGATTAGAATAGATCGTATGAATGGATTAGAATGGATCGTACGTATGGATTAGAATGGATCATACAAATGAATTAGAAAGGTTACATTCGTGAGAATGAATTAGAATGGATCGTACGAATGAATTAGAATGGATCATGCGAATGAATTTGAATGGATCATACGAATGAATTAGAATGGATCGAACGAATGAATTAGAATGGATACATTCGAGCGAATGAATTAGAATAGATCGTAGGAATGAATTAGAATGGATCATACAAATGAATTAGAATGGATCGTGCGAATGAATTAGAATGGATTGTACGAATGAATTAGAATGGATACATTCGTGTGAATGAATTAGAATGGATCGGACGAATGAATTAGAATGGATCGTACGAATGAATTAGAATGGATCGTGCGAATGAATTAGAATGAATCGTACGAATGCATTAGAATGGATACATTCGTGCGAATGAATTGGAATGGATCGTACGAATGAATTAGAATGGATCGTGCGAATGAATTAGAATGGATCGCACGAATGAATTAGAATGGATCGTGCGAATGAATTAGAATGGATCGTACGAATGAATTAGAATGGATACATTTGTGCGAATGAATTAGAATGGATTGTACGAATGAATTAGAATGGATCGTGCGAATGAATTAGAATGGATTGTACGATTGAATTAGAATGGATACACTCGTGCGAATGAATTAGAATGGATCATACGAATTAATTAGAATGGATCGTACAAATGAATTAGAATGGATCATACGAATGGATTAGAATGGATCGTACGAATGGATTAGAATGGATCGTACGAATGGATTTGAATGGACCGTACGAATGAATTAGAATAGATCGTACGAATGGATTAGAATGGATCGTACGAATAAATTAGAATGGATCATGCGAATGAATTTGAATGGATCGTACGAATGAATTTGAATGGATTGTACGAATGAATTAGAATGGATCGAACGAATGAATTAGAATGGATACATTCGAGCGAATGAATTAGAATAAATCATAGGAATGAATTGGAATGGATCATACGAATGAATTAGAATGGATCGTGCGAATGAATTAGAATAGATTATACGAATGAATTAGAATGGATACATTCGTGCGAATGAATTAGAATGGATCGGACGAATGAATTAGAATGGATCGTATGAATGAATTAGAATGGATCGTGCGAATGAATTAGAATGAATCGTACGAATGCATTAGAATGGATCGTACGAATGCATTAGAATGGATTGTACGAATGAATTTGAATGGATTGTATAAATGAATTAGAATAGATCGTACGAATGAATTAGAATAGATCATACAAATGAATTAGAAAGGTTACATTCGTGAGAATGAATTAGAATGGATCGTACGAATGAATTAGAATGGATCATGCGAATGAATTTGAATGGATCGTACGAACGAATAAGAATGGATCGTACGAATGAATTAGAATGGATCGTACGAATGTATCCATTCTAATTCATTCGTACGATCCATTCTAATTCGTTCATATGATCCATTCTAATTCGTTCGTACGATCCATTCTAATTCGTTCGTACGATCCATTCTAATTCATTCGCACGATCCATTCTAATTCATTCGCACGATCTATTCTAATTCTTTCATATGATCCATTCTAATTTATTCGCATGAATGTATCCATTCTAGTTCATTCGTACGCTCCATTCTAATTCATTCGTACGCTCCATTCTTATTCATCGCACAGATGTATCCATTCATATTCATTCGTACGATCCATTCTAATTCATTCGCACGATCGATTCTAATTCATTCGTATGATCCATTCTAATTCATTCGTACGATCCATTCTAATTCTTTCGTACGATCCATTCTAATTCATTCGCACGATCTATTCTAACTCATTCGTACAATTTATTCTGATTAATTCGTACGATCCATTCTAATTCATTCGCACTATCCATTCTAATTCATTCGTACGATCCATTCTAATTCATTCGTACGATCCATTCTAATTCATTTGTACGATCCATTCTAATTCATTCGCTTGAATGTATCCATTCTAATTCATTCGTATGATCCATTCTAATTCGTTCATACGATCCATTCTAATTCATTCGTACGATCCATTCTAATTCATTCGTACGATCCATTCTAATCCATTCGTACGATCCTTTCTAATTCATTCGTACAAATGAATTAGAATGGATCGTATGAATGAATAAGAATGGATCGTACGAAAGAATTAGAATGGATCGTGCAAATGAATTAGAATAGATACATTCGTGCGAATGAATTGGAATGGATTGTGCGAATGAATTAGAATGGATCGTACGAATGAATTAGAATGGATATATTTGAATGAATGAATTAGAATGGATCATACGAATGAATTAGAATGGATCGTACGAATGAATTAGAGTGGATCGTGCGAATGAATTAGAATCGATCGTACGAATGAATTAGAATAAATCATACGAATGAATTAAAATAGATACATTCATACGACTGAATTAGAATGGATCGTGCGAATTAATTAGAATGGATCGTACGAATGAATTTGAATGGATACATTTGTGCGAATGAATCTGAATAGATTGTATGAATAAATTACAATGGATCGTACGAATGAATTAGAATGGATCGTACGAATGAATTAGAATAGCTCATACGAATGAATTAGAATAAATCGTACGAATGAATTAGAATGGTTACATTCGTGCGATTGAATTAGAATAGATCGTACGAATGAATTAGAATGGATCGTACGAATAAATTAGAATGGATCGTGCGAATAAATTAGAATGGATCGTACGAATGAATTAGAATGGATCCACCGAATGAGTTAGAATGGATCATACGAATGAATTAGAATGGATCGTACGAATGAATTAGAATGGATTGTGCGAATGAATTAAAATGGATCGTATGAATGAATAAGAATGGATCGTGCGATTCTAATCCATTCGTACGATCCATTCTAATCTATTCTAATTCATTCGCACAAATGTATCCATTCTAATTCATTCTCACGAATGTAACCTTTCTAATTCATCTATATGATCCATTCAAATTCATTCATACGAATGAATAGAATGGATCGTCCGATCCATTCTAATTCATTCGGACAATCCATTCTAATTAGAATAGATCGCTCGAATGTATCCATTCTAATTCATTCGCACGATCCATTCTAAACCATTCATACGATCTATTCTAATTCATTCGCTCAAATATATCCATTCTAATTCATTCGTACAATCCATTCTAATGCATTCGTACGATCCATTCTAATTCATTCGTATGATCCATTCTAATTCATTCGCTCGAATGTATCCATTCTAATTCATTCGTACGATCCATTCTAATTCATTCATACGATCCATTCTAATTCGTTCGCACGATCCATTCTAATTTATTCGTACGATCTATTCTAATACATTCGCATGATCCATTCTAATTCATTCGTACGGTCCATTCTAATTCATTCATACAATCCATTCAAATTCATTCGTACGATGCAATCTAAATCATTCGCACAAATGTATCTATTCTATTTCATTCGTACAATGCGTTCTAATCCATTCGTACGATCCATTCTAATCCATTCGTACGATCCATTCTAATTCATTCGCACGAATGTAACCATTCTAATTCAATCATATGATCCATTCTAATTCATTCGTACGATCCATTCTAATTCATTCGTATGATCCATTCTAATTCATTCGTACGATCCATTCTAATTCATTTGCATGAATGTATCCATTCTAATTTATTCGTACGGTCCAATCTAATTCATTCGTACGATCCATTCTAATTCATTCGCACGAATATATCCATTCTAATTCATTCGTACGATCCTTTCTAATTCATTCGCACGATCCATTCTAATTCTTTCATATGATCCATTCTAATTCATTCGCACGAATGTATCCATTCTAGTTCATTCGTACGCTCCATTCTAATTTATTCGTACGCTCCATTCTTATTCATCGCACAAATGTATCCATTCTAATTTATTCGTACGATCCATTCAAATTCTATCGTATGATCCATTCTAATTCATTCGCACAAATGTATCAATTTTAATTCATTCGTACGATCCATTCTAATTTATTCATACGATCCATTCTAATTCATTCGCACGATCCATTCTAATTCATTCGTATGGTCCATTCTAATTCATTCGCATGAATATATCTATTCTAATTCATTCGTATTATCCAGTCTAATTTATTCGCACGACCTATTCTAATTCATTCGTACGATCCATTCTTATTCATTCGTACGATCCATTCTAATTCATTCGCATGAATGTATCATACGAATGAATTAGAATGGATCATGCGAATGAATTAAAATGGATCGTACGAATGAATTAGAATGGATCGTACAAATGAATTAGAAAGGTTACATTTGTGAGAATGAATTAGAATGGATTGTACGAATGAATTAGAATGGATCGTACGAATGAATTAGAATGGATTATACAAATGAATTAGAAAGGTTACATTCGTGAGAATGAATTAGAATGGATCGTACGAATGAATTAGAAAGGATCATGCGAATGAATTTGAATGGATCGTACGAATGAATTAGAATGGATCGAACGAATGAATTAGAATGGATACATTCGAGCGAATGAATTAGAATAGATCGTTGGAATGAATTAGAATGGATCATATGAATGAATTAGAATGGATCGTGCGAATGAATTAGAATGGATTGTACGAATGAATTAGAATGGATACATTCATGCGAATGAATTAGAATGGATCGAACGAATGAATTAGAATGGATCGTACGATTCATTCTAATTCGTTCGTACGATCCATTCTAATTCATTCGTATGATCCATTCTAACTCATTCGGTGGATCCATTCTAATTTATTCGTACGATCCATTCTAATTCATTCACACTATCCATTTTAATTCATTCGCACGATCCATTCTAATTCATTCGTAGGATCCATTCTAATTCATTCGCACGAATGTATCCATTCTAATTCATTCGCACGAATGAATTAGAATGGATCGTACGAATGAATTAGAATGGATCGTACGAATGAATTAGAATGGATCGTGCGAATGAATTAGAATGGATTGTACGAATGTCTAATTCATTCGTACAATGCAGTCTAATCCATTCGTACGATCCATTCTAATTCATTCGCACGATCCATTCTAATTCATTCGCACGATCCATTATAATCTATTCGTACGATCCATTCTAATCTATTCGTACGAATGGATTAGAAATGATACATTCGTACGAATGAATTAGAATGGATCGTACGAATAAATTAGAATGGATCGTACGAATAAATTAGAATGGATCGTGCGAATGAATTTGAATGGATCGTACGAATGAATTAGAATGGATCCACCGAATGAGTTAGAATGGATCATACGAAAGAATTAGAATGGATCGTACGAATGAATTAGAATGGATTGTGCGAATGAATTAGAATGGATCGTATGAATGAATAAGAATGGATCGTACGAATGAATTAGAACGGATCGTGCGAATGAATTAGAATGAATCATACGAATGCATTAGAATGGATCGTACGAATGAATTAGAATGAATCGTACGATCCATTCTAATTCATTTGTCCGATCTATTCTAATTCATTAGCACGAATGTATCCATTCTAATTCATTCGTACAATCCATTCTAATTCATTCGCACGATCCATTCTAATTCATTCGTATGATCCATTCTAATTCATTCCTATGATCTATTCTAATTCATTCGCTCGAATGTATGCATTCTAATTCATTCGTACAATCCATTCTAATTCATTCGCACGATCCATTCTAATTCATTCGTATGATCCATTCTAATTCATTCCTACGATCTATTCTAATTCATTCGCTCGAATGTATCCATTCTAATTCATTCGTACGATCCATTCTATTTCATTCGTATGATCAATTCTAACTCATTCAGTGGATCCATTCTAATTCATTCGTACGATCCATTCTAATTCATTCGCACGATCCATTCTAATTTATTTGTACGATCCATTCTAATTCATTCATACGATCTATTCTAATTCATTCGTGAGAATGAATTAGAATGGATACATTTGTGCAAATGAATTAGAATAGATTAGAATGGATCGTACGAATGGATTAGAATCCATTCTAATTCATTTGTATGATCCATTCTAATTCATCGCACGATCCATTCTAATTCATTCGCTCGAATGTATCCATTCTAATTCATTCGTACGATCCATTCTAATGCATTCGTACGATCCATTCTAATTCATTCGTCCGATCCATTCTAATTCATTCGCACGAATGTATCCATTCTAATTCATTCGTACAATCCATTCTAATTCATTCGCACGATCCATTCTAATTCATTCGTATGATCCATTCTAATTCATTCCTACGATCTATTCTAATTCATTCGCTTGAATGTATCCATTCTAATTCATTCGTTCGATCCATTCTAATTCATTCGTTCAATCCATTCTAATTCATTCGTACGATCCATTCAAATTTATTCGCATGATCTATTCTAATTCATTCGTACGATCTATTCTAATTCAATAGTATGATCCATTCTAATTCATTCGCACAAATGTATCCATTTTAATTCGTTTGTACGATCCATTCTAATTTATTCATACGATCCATTCTAAGTCATTCGCACGATCCATTCTAATTCATTCATACGATCCATTCTAATCTATTCGTACGAATGGATTAGAATGGATACATTCGTGTAATCCATTCTAATTCATTTGCACGATCCATTCTAATCCATTCGTACGTTCCATTCTAATCCATTCGTACGATCCATTCTAATTCATTCGTACGATCCATTCTAATTCATTCGCACAAATGTATCCATTCTAATTCATACGATCCATTCT
Organism: Chamaelirium japonicum; assembly: GCA_947650365.1. Classification (NCBI taxonomy): domain Eukaryota; kingdom Viridiplantae; phylum Streptophyta; class Magnoliopsida; order Liliales; family Melanthiaceae; genus Chamaelirium; species Chamaelirium japonicum. The sequence goes on along the minus strand of OX393552.1, from coordinate 77,567,832 downwards.
AATTCGTTCATACGATCCATTCTAATTCATTCGCACGAATGTAACCATTCTAATTCATTCGTACGATCCATTCTAATTCATTCATCCGATCCATTCAAATTCATTCGTACGATGCATTCTAATTCATTCGCACGATCTATTCTAATTCATTCGTACAATCCATTCTAATTCACTCGTACGATCCATTCAAATTATTCGCACTATCCATTCTAATCCATTCATACGATCCATTCTAATTCATTCGCACAAATGTAACAATTCTAATTCATTCGTACGATCCATTCTTATTCATTCCTACGATCCATTCTAATTCATTCGCACGAATGTACCCATTCTAATTCATTTGCACGCTCCATTCTAATTCATTCCTATGATCCATTCTATTTCATTCGTACGATCCATTCTAATTCATTCGCTCGAATGTATCCATTCTAATTCATTCGTATGATCCATTCTAATTCATTCGCTCGAATGTATCCATTCTAATTCATTCGTACGATCCATTCTAATTCGTTCATACGATCCATTCTAATTGATTCGTACGATCCATTCTAATTCATTCGTACGATCCATTCTAATTCATTCGTACGATCCATTCTAATTCATTCGCACAAATGTATCCATTCTAATTCATTCGTATGATCCATTCCAATTCATTCGCACGATCCATTCTAATTCATTCGCGTGATCCATTCTATTTCATTCGCACGATCTATTCTAATTCATTCGTACGATCCATTCTAATTCATTCGTATGATCCATTCTAATTCATTCGTACGATCCATTCAAATTCATTCGCATGATCCATTCTAATTCATTCGTACGATCCATTCTAATTCATTCTCACGAATGTAACCTTTCTAATTGATTTGTATGATCCATTCTAATTCATTCGTACGATCCATTCTAATCCATTCGTACAATCAATTCTAATCCATTCGTACGATCCATTCTAATCCATTCGTACGGTCCATTCTAATTCATTCGTACGATCTATTCTAATTCATTCTCACAAATGTAACATTTCTAATTCATTCGTACGATCCATTCTAATCCATTCGTCCGATCCATTCTAATCCATTCGTACGATCCATTCTAATTCGTTCGTACGATCCATTCTTATTCAATCATACGATCCATTCTAATTCATTCGCACAAATGTATCCATTCTAATTTATTCGTACGATCCATTCAAATTCAATCGTATGATCCATTCTAATTCATTCGCACAAATGTATCCATTCTAATTCATTCGTATGATCCATTCTAATTCATTCGTTCGATCCATTCTAATTCATTCGTACGATCCATTCAAATTCATTCGTACGATGCAATCTAATTCATTCGCACAAATGTATCTATTCTAATTTATTCGTACAATACGTTCTAATCCATTCGTACGATCCATTCTAATCTATTCGTACGATCCATTCTAATTCATTCGCACGAATGTAACCATTCTAATTCATTCATATGAACCATTCTAATTCATTCGTACGATCCATTCTAATTCATTCGCACGATCCATTCTAATTCATTTGTACGAATGTATCCATTCTAATTCATTCGCACGATCCATTCTAATGCATTCGTACGATTCATTCTAATTCATTCGTACGATCCATTCTAATCCATTCGTACGATCCATTCTAATTCATTCGTAAGATCAATTCTAATTCATTCGCACGATCCATTCTAATCCATTCGTACGATCCATTCTAATTCATTTGTACGATCCATTCTAATTCATTCGTATGATCAATTCTAATTCATTCGCACGATCCATTCTAATCCATTCTAATTCGTTCCTACGATCCATTCTAATTTATTCGCACGATCCATTCTAATTCATTCGTACGAATGAATTAGAGTGGATCGTGCAATCCATTCTAATTCATTCGCACAATCCATTCTAATTCATTCGTACGATCCATTCTAATTCATTCGTCCGATCCATTCTAATTCATTCGCACGAATGTATCCATTCTAATTCATTTGTATGATCCATTCTAATTCATTCGCACGAATGTAACCATTCTAATTCATTCGTATAATCCATTCTTATTCATTCATACGATCCATTCTAATTCATTCCTGCGATCCATTCAAATTCATTCGTACGATCCATTCTAATTCATTCGTACGATCCATTCTAATTCATTCATACGATCTATTCTAATTCATTCGCACGAATGTTTCCATTCTAATTCATTCGCACAATCCAACCTAATTCAAACGTACGATCTATTCTAATTCATTCGTACGATTCATTCTAATTCATTCGTATGAGCTATTCTAATTCATTCGTACGATCCATTAGTCTGGATCGTGCGAATGAATAAGAATGGATCATACGAATGAATTAGAATGGATCGTACGAATTAATTTGAATGGATACATTCGTGCAAATGAATTAGAATGGATTGTATGAATGAGTTAGAATGGATCGTACGAATGAATTAGAATGGTTACATTCGTGCGAATGAATTAGAATGGATCGTACGAATGGATTAGAATGGATCATACGAATGGATTAGAATGGATCGTACGAATGAATTAGAATGTATCGTACAAATGATTTAGAAAGGTTACATTTGTGAGAATGAATTAGAATGGATCGTACGAATGAATTAGAATGGATCGTACGAATGAATTAGAATAGATCGTACGAATGGATTAGAATGGATCGTACGAATAGATCCGAATGAGTTAGAATGGATCCATTCTAATTCGTACGATCCATTCATACGAATGAATTAGAATGGATCGTACGAATGAATTAGAATGGATAGTGCGAATTAATTAGAATGGATCGTACGAATGAATTAGAATGGATTGTACGAATGAATTAGAATAGATCGTGCGAATGAATTAGAATGGATCGTACGAAAGAATTAGAATGGATCGTACGAATGAATTAGAATGGATCATACGAATGAATTAGAATACATCATGTGAATGAATTAGAATGGATCGTATGTTTGAATTAGATTGGATTGTGTGAATGAATTAGAATGGACACATTCGTGCGAATAAATTAGAATAGATTGTATGAATGAATTAGAATGGATCGTACGAATGAATTAGAATGGATACATTTGTACAAATGAATTAGAATGGATCGTACGAATGAATTAGAATGGATAGTGCGAATGAATTAGAACGGATCGTACGAATGAATTAGAATGGTTACATTCGTGCGAATGAATTAGAATAGATCGTATGAATGAATTAGAATGGATCGTACAAATGAATTAGAATGGATCGTGCGATTGAATTAGAATGGATACATTCTTGCGAATAAATTTGAATGGACTGTTCGAATGAATTAGAATGGATCGTGCGAATGAATTAGAATGGATACATTCATGCGAATGAATTAGAATGGATCGTATGAATGAATAAGAATGGATCGTACGAATGAATTAGAATGGATCGTGCGAATGAATTAGAATGAATCGTACGAATGCATTAGAATGGATCGTACGAATGAATTAGAATTAATCGTACGAATGAATTAGAATAGATTTTGCGAATGAATTAGAATGGATCGTATGAATGATTAAGAATGGATAGGACGAATGAATTAGAATGGATCGTGCGATTGAATTAGGATGAATCGTGTGAATGCATTAGAATGGATACATTCTTGCGAATGAATTAGAATGGATCGTATGAATGAATTAGAATGGATCCACCGAATGAGTTAGAATGGATCATACGAATGAATTAGAATGGATCGTACGAATGAATTAGAATGGATTGTGCGAATGAATTAGAATGGATCGTATGAATGAATAAGAATGGATCGTGCGAATGAATTAGAATGAATCGTACGAATGCATTAGAATGGATACATTCGTGCGAATGAATTAGAATGGATCGTATGAATGAATTAGAATGGATCGTGCGAATGAATTAGAATGGATCGTACGAATGAATTTGAATGGATACATTTGTATGAATAAATTAGAATGGATTGTACGAATGAATTAGAATGGATTGTATGAAAAAATTATAACGGATCGTACGAATGAATTAGAATTGATCGTGCGAATGAATTAGAATAGATACATTCTTGCGAATGAATTTGAATGGATCGTACGAATGGATCGTACGAATGAATTAGAATGGTTACATTCGTGCAAAGGAATTAGAATGGATCGTACGAATGAATTAGAATGGATACATTCGTGCGAATGAATTAGAATGGATCGTACAAATGAATTAGAATAGATCGTACGAATGAATTAGAATGGATCATGCGAATGAATTAGAATGGATTGTACGAATGAATTAGAATGGATACATTTGTGCGAATGAATTAGAATGGATCGTACGAATGAATTAGAATGGATCATATGAATGAATTAGAATGGTTACATTCGTGCGAATGAATTTGAATGGATTAGAATGGATTGTACGAATGGATTAGAACGATTGTACGAATGAATTAGAATAGATACATTTGTGCGAATGAATTAGATTGTATTGTACGAATGAATTTGAATGGATTGTACGAATGAATTAGAATGGATCGTACGAATGAATTAGAATGGATCATGCGAATGAATTAGAATAGATCGTACGAATGAATTAGAATGGATCGTGCGAATGAATTAGAATGGATCGTACGAATGAATTAGAATGGATCCACCGAATGAGTTAGAATGGATCATACGAATGAATTAGAATGGATCGTACGAATGAATTAGAATGGATTGTGCGAATGAATTAGAATGGATCGTATGAATGAATAAGAATGGATCGTACGAATGAATTAGAATGGATCGTACGAATGAATTAGAATGATTCGTATGAATGCATTAGAATGGATCGTACGAATGAATTAGAATGAATCGTACGATCCATTCTAATTCATTCGTACGATCCATTCTAATTCATTCGCACGAATGTATCCATTCTAATTCATTCGTACAATCCATTCTAATTCATTCGCACGATCCATTCTAATTCATTCGTATGATCCATTCTAATTCATTCCTACGATCTATTCTAATTCATTAGCTTTAATGTATCCATTCTAATTCATTCATTCGATCCATTCTAATTCATTCGTACGATCCATTCAAAATCATTTGCATGATCCATTCTAATTCATTCGTACGATCCATTCTAATTCATTCTCACGAATGTAACCTTTCTAATTCATCTGTATGATCCATTCTAATCCATTCGTACGATCCATTATAATCCATTCGTACGATCCATTCTAATTCATTCGTACGATCCATTCTAATTCATTCTCACAAATATAACCTTTCTAATTCATTTGTACGATCCATTCTAATTCATTCGTACGATCCATTCTAATCCATTCGTACGATCCATTCTAATCCATTCGTACGATCCATTCTAATTCATTTGCACGAATGTAACCATTCTAATTCATTCGTACGATCTATTTTAATTCATTCCTACGATCCATTCTAATTCATTCGCACGAATGTATCCATTCTAATTCATTTGCATGATCCATTCTAATTCATTTGCTAAAATATATCCATTCTAATTCATTCGTACGATCCATTCTAATTCGTTCGTATGATCCATTCTAATTCATTCACACGATCCATTCTAATTCATTTGTACGATCCATTTTAATTCATTCGCATGATCCATTCTAATTCATTCATATGATATATTCGTGCGAATGAATTAGAATGGATCGTACGAATGAATTAGAATGGATACTTTCGTGCGAATGAATTAGAATGGAATGTAAGAATGAATTAAAATGGATCGTACTAATGAATTAGAAGGGATCCATTCGTGCGAATGAATTAGAATGGATCGTACGAATGAATTAGAATAGATCGAGCGAATGAATTGGAATTGACCGTACGAATGAATTCGAATAGATTGTGCGAATGAATTAGAATGGATCGTACGAATGAATTAGAATGGATCTTGGGAATGAATTAGAATGGATTGTACGAATGAATTAGAATGGATCGTGCAAATGAATTAGAATAGATACATTTGTGCGAATGAATTAGATTGCATCGTACGAATGAATTTGAATGGATCATGTGAATGAATTAGAATGGATCGTACGAATGAATTAGAATGGAAACATTCGGGCGAATGAATTAGAATGGATCATACGAATGAATTAGAATGGATACATTCGTGCGAATGAATTAGAATGGATTGTACGAATGAATTAGAATGGATCGTACGAATGAATTAGAATGGATACATTCGTTCGAATGGATTAGAATGGATCGTATGAATGAATTAGAATGGATCGTACGAATGAATTAGAATGGATCGTGCGAATGAATTAGAATTGATCTTACATACGAATTAGTTAGAATGGATCGTACGAATGAATTAGAGTGGATCGTACGAATGAATTAGAATGGATAGTGCGAATGAATTAGAATGGATCGTACAAATGAATTATAATGGATACATTCGTGCGAATGAATTAGAATGGATTGTGCGAATGAATTAGAACGGATCGTGCGAATTAATTAGAATGGATCGTACGAATGAATAAGAATGGATCGTACGAATGAATTAGAATGGATCGTACGAACGAATTAGAATGGATCATACGAACGAATTAGAACGGATCATACGAACGAATTAGAATGGATCGTATGAACGAATTAGAATAGATCGTACGAATGAATTAGAATGGATACATTCGAGCGAATGAATTAGAATGGATCGTACCAATGAATTATAATGGATCATAGGAATGAATTAGAACGGATCGTGCGAATGAATTAGAATGGATCGTACGAATGAATTAGAATGGATACATTCATGCGAATGAACTAGAATGGATTGTACGAATGAATTAGAATGGATCGTGTGAATGAATTAGAATGGATAGTGTGAATGAATTAGAATGGATCGTACGAATGAATTAGAATGGATACATTCGTGCGAATGAATTAGAATGGATCGTACGAATGAATTAGAATGGATCGTACGAATAAATTAGAATGGATACATTTGTGCGATGAATAAGAATGGAGCATACGAATGAATTAGAATGGAGCGTACGAATGAACTAGAATGGATACATTCGTGCGAATGAATTAGAATGGATCATATGAAAGAATTAGAATGGATCGTGCGAATAAATTAGAAAGGATCGTACGAATGAATTAGAATGGACATATTCGTGCGAATGAATTAGAATGGATCGTACGAATGAATTAGACTGGATCGTACGAATAAATTAGAATGGATATATTCATGCGAATGAATTAGAATGGATCGTACGAATGAATTAGAATGGATCATACGAATGAATTAGAATGGATCGTACGAATGAATTAGAATGGATCATATGAATGAATTAGAATGGTTACATTCGTGCGAATGAATTAGAATGGATCGTACGAATGGATTAGAATGGATCGTACGAATGGATTAGAACGCATTGTACGAATGAATTAGAATAGATACATTTGTGCGAATGAATTAGATTGCATCGTACGAATGAATTTGAATGGATTGTACGAATGAATTAGAATGGATCGTACGAATGAATTATAATGGATCATGCGAATGAATTAGAATAGATCATACGAATGAATTAGAATGGATCGTACGAATAAAGTAAAATGGATCGTGCGAATGAATTAGAATGGATCGTACGAATGAATTAGAATGGATCCACCGAATGAGTTAGAATAGATCATACGAATGAATTAGAATGGATCGTACGAATGAATTAGAATGGATTGTGCGAATGAATTAGAATGGATCGTATGAATGAATAAGAATGGATCGAACGAATAAATTAGAATGGATCGTGCGAATGAATTAGAATGAATCGTACGAATGCATTAGAATTGATCGTACGAATGAATTAGAATGAATCGTACGAACGAATTAGAATGGATCGTATGAACGAATTAGAATGGATCGTATGAACGAATTAGAATGGATCATACGAATGAATTAGAATGGATACATTCGAGCGAATGAATTAGAATGGATCGTACGAATGAATTAGAATGGATTATAGGAATGAATTAGAATGGATCGTGCAAATGAATTAGAATGGATACATTCGTGCAAATGAATTAGAATGGATCGTAGGAATGAATTAGAATAGATCGTACGAATGAATTAGAATGGTTACATTCGTGCGAATGAATTAGAATGGATCGTACGAATGGTTTAGAATGGATCGTACGAATGGATTAGAATGAATCGTACGAATGAATTGGAATAGATCGTACAAATGAATTAGAAAGGTTACATTTGTGAGAATGAATTAGAATGGATTATACGAATGGATTAGAATGGATCGTACGAATGGATTAGAATGGATCGTATGAATGGATTAGAATGGATCGTACGTATGGATTAGAATGGATCATACAAATGAATTAGAAAGGTTACATTCGTGAGAATGAATTAGAATGGATCGTACGAATGAATTAGAATAGATCATGCGAATGAATTTGAATGGATCATACGAATGAATTAGAATGGATCGAACGAATGAATTAGAATGGATACATTCGAGCGAATGAATTAGAATAGATCGTAGGAATGAATTAGAATGGATCATACAAATGAATTAGAATGGATCGTGCGAATGAATTAGAATGGATTGTACGAATGAATTAGAATGGATACATTCGTGTGAATGAATTAGAATGGATCGGACGAATGAATTAGAATGGATCGTACGAATGAATTAGAATGGATCGTGCGAATGAATTAGAATGAATCGTACGAATGCATTAGAATGGATACATTCGTGCGAATGAATTGGAATGGATCGTACGAATGAATTAGAATGGATCGTGCGAATGAATTAGAATGGATCGCACGAATGAATTAGAATGGATCGTGCGAATGAATTAGAATGGATCGTACGAATGAATTAGAATGGATACATTTGTGCAAATGAATTAGAATGGATTGTACGAATGAATTAGAAAGGATCGTGCGAATGAATTAGAATGGATTGTACGAATGAATTAGAATGGATACACTCGTGCGAATGAATTAGAATGGATCATACGAATTAATTAGAATGGATCGTACAAATGAATTAGAATGGATCATACGAATGGATTAGAATGGATCGTACGAATGGATTAGAATGGATCGTACGAATGGATTAGAATGGACCGTACGAATGAATTAGAATAGATCGTACGAATGGATTAGAATGGATCGTACAAATGAATTAGAATGGATCATGCGAATGAATTTGAATGGATCGTACGAATGAATTTGAATGGATTGTACGAATGAATTAGAATGGATCGAACGAATGAATTAGAATGGATACATTCGAGCGAATGAATTAGAATAAATCGTAGGAATGAATTAGAATGGATCATACGAATGAATTAGAATGGATCGTGCGAATGAATTAAAATGGATTGTACGAATGAATTAGAATGGATACATTCGTGCGAATGAATTAGAATGGATCGGACGAATGAATTAGAATGGATCGTACGAATGAATTAGAATGGATTGTGCGAATGAATTAGAATGAATCGTACGAATGCATTAGAATGGATCGTACGAATGCATTAGAATGGATTGTACGATTGAATTTGAATGGATTGTATGAATGAATTAGAATGGATCGTACGAATGAATTAGAATGGATCATACAAATGAATTAGAAAGGTTACATTTGTGAGAATGAATTAGAATGGATCGTACGAATGAATTAGAATGGATCATGCGAATGAATTTGAATGGATCGTACGAATGAATAAGAATGGATCGTACGAATGAATTAGAATGGATCGTACGAATGTATCCATTCTAATTCATTCGTACGATCCATTCTAATTCGTTCATATGATCCATTCTAATTCGTTCGTACGATCCATTCTAATTCGTTCGTACGATCCATTCTAATTCATTCGCACAATCCATTCTAATTCATTCGCATGATCTATTCTAATTCTTTTATATGATCCATTCTAATTCATTCGCATGAATGTATCCATTCTAGTTCATTCGTACGCTCCATTCTAATTCATTCGTACGCTCCATTCTTATTTATCGCACAGATGTATCCATTCTAATTCATTCGTACGATCCATTCTAATTCATTCGCACGATCGATTCTAATTCATTCGTATGATCCATTCTAATTCATTCGTACGATCCATTCTAATTCTTTCGTACGATCCATTCTAATTCATTCGCACGATCTATTCTAACTCATTCGTACAATCCATTCTAATTAATTCGTACGATCCATTCTAATTCATTCGCACTATCCATTCTAATTCATTCGTACGATCCATTCTAATTCATTCGTACGATCCATTCTAATTCATTTGTACGATCCATTCTAATTCATTCGCTTGAATGTAACCATTCTAATTCATTCGTATGATCCATTCTAATTCGTTCATACGATCCATTCTAATTCATTCGTACGATCCATTCTAATTCATTCATACGATCCATTCTAATCCATTCGTACGATCCATTCTAATTCATTCGTACAAATGAATTAGAATGGATCGTATGAATGAATAAGAATGGATCGTACGAATGAATTAGAATGGATCGTGCAAATGAATTAGAATAGATACATTCATGCGAATGAATTGGAATGGATTGTGCGAATGAATTAGAATGGATCGTACGAATGAATTAGAATGGATATATTTGAATGAATGAATTAGAATGGATCATACGAATGAATTAGAATGGATCGTACGAATGAATTAGAGTGGATCGTGCGAATGAATTAGAATCGATCGTACGAATGAATTAGAATAAATCATACGAATGAATTAAAATAGATACATTCATACGACTGAATTAGAATGGATCGTGCGAATTAATTAGAATAGATCGTACGAATGAATTTGAATGGATACATTTGTGCGAATGAATCTGAATAGATTGTATGAATGAATTAAAATGGATCGTACGAATGAATTAGAATGGATCGTACGAATGAATTAGAATAGCTCATACGAATGAATTAGAATAAATCATACGAATGAATTAGAATGGTTACATTCGTGCGATTGAATTAGAATAGATCGTACGAATGAATTAGAATGGATCGTACGAATAAATTAGAATGGATCGTGCGAATGAATTAGAATGGATCGTACGAATGAATTAGAATGGATCCACCGAATGAGTTAGAATGGATCATACGAATGAATTAGAATGGATCGTACGAATGAATTAGAATGGATTGTGCGAATGAATTAAAATGGATCGTATGAATGAATAAGAATGGATCGTGCGATTCTAATCCATTCGTACGATCCATTCTAATCTATTCTAATTCATTCGCACAAATGTATCCATTCTAATTCATTCTCACGAATGTAACCTTTCTAATTCATCTGTATGATCCATTCAAATTCATTCATACGAATGAATAGAATGGATCGTCCGATCCATTCTAATTCATTCGGACAATCCATTCAAATTAGAATAGATCGCTCGAATGTATCCATTCAAATTCATTCGCACGATCCATTCTAAACCATTCATACGATCTATTCTAATTCATTCGCTCAAATATATCCATTCTAATTCATTCGTACAATCCATTCTAATACATTCGTACGATCCATTCTAATTCATTCGTATGATCCATTCTAATTCATTCGCTCGAATGTATCCATTCTAATTCATTCGTACGATCCATTCTAATTCATTCATACGATCCATTCTAATTCGTTCGCACGATCCATTCTAATTCATTCGTACGATCTATTCTAATACATTCGCATGATCCATTCTAATTCATTCGTACGGTCCATTCTAATTCATTCATACAATCCATTCAAATTCATTCGTACGATGCAATCTAAATCATTCGCACAAATGTATCTATTCTAATTCATTCGTACAATGCGTTCTAATCCATTCGTACGATCCATTCTAATCCATTCGTACGATCCATTCTAATTCATTCGCACGAATGTAACCATTCTAATTCATTCATATGATCCATTCTAATTCATTCGTACGATCCATTCTAATTAATTCGTATGATCCATTCTAATTCATTCGTACGATCCATTCTAATTCATTTGCATGAATGTATCCATTCTAATTTATTCGTACGGTCCAATCTAATTCATTCGTACGATCCATTCTAATTCATTCGCACGAATATATCCATTCTAATTCATTCGTACGATCCTTTCTAATTCATTCGCACGATCCATTCTAATTCTTTCATATGATCCATTCTAATTCATTCACACGAATGTATCCATTCTAGTTCATTCGTACGCTCCATTCTAATTTATTCGTACGCTCCATTCTTATTCATCGCACAAATGTATCCATTCTAATTTATTCGTACGATCCATTCAAATTCTATCGTATGATCCATTCTAATTCATTCGCACAAATGTATCCATTTTAATTCATTCGTACGATCCATTCTAATTTATTCATACGATCCATTCTAATTCATTCGCACGATCCATTCTAATTCATTCGTATGGTCCATTCTAATTCATTCGCATGAATATATCTATTCTAATTCATTCGTATTATCCAGTCTAATTTATTCGCACGACCAATTCTAATTCATTCGTACGATCCATTCTTATTCATTCGTACGATCCATTCTAATTCATTCGCATGAATGTATCATACGAATGAATTAGAATGGATCATGCGAATGAATTAAAATGGATCGTACGAATGAATTAGAATGGATCGTACAAATGAATTAGAAAGGTTACATTTGTGAGAATGAATTAGAATGGATCGTACGAATGAATTAGAATGGATCGTACGAATGAATTAGAATGGATCATACAAATGAATTAGAAAGGTTACATTCGTGAGAATGAATTAGAATGGATCGTACGAATAAATTAGAATGGATCATGCGAATGAATTTGAATGGATCGTACGAATGAATTAGAATGGATCGAACGAATGAATTAGAATGGATACATTCGAGCGAATGAATTAGAATAGATCGTTGGAATGAATTAGAATGGATCATATGAATGAATTAGAATGGATCGTGCGAATGAATTAGAATGGATTGTACGAATGAATTAGAATGGATACATTCGTGCGAATGAATTAGAATGGATCGAACGAATGAATTAGAATGGATCGTACGATTCATTCTAATTCGTTCGTACGATCCATTCTAATTCATTCGTATGATCCATTCTAACTCATTCGGTGGATCCATTCTAATTTATTCGTACGAACCATTCTAATTCATTCACACTATCCATTTTAATTCATTCGCACGATTCATTCTAATTCATTCGTACGATCCATTCTAATTCATTCGCACGAATGTATCCATTCTAATTCATTAGCACGAATGAATTACAATGGATCGTACGAATGAATTAGAATGGATCGTACGAATGAATTAGAATGGATCGTGCGAATGAATTAGAATGGATTGTACGACTGTCTAATTCATTCGTACAATGCATTCTAATCCATTCGTACGATCCATTCTAATTCATTCGCACGATCCATTCTAATTCATTCGCACGATCCATTATAATCTATTCGTACGATCCATTCTAATCTATTCGTACGAATGGATTAGAAATGATACATTCGTACGAATGAATTAGAATGGATCGTACGAATAAATTAGAATGGATCGTACGAATAAATTAGAATGGATCGTGCGAATGAATTTGAATGGATCGTATGAATGAATTAGAATGGATCCACCGAATGAGTTAGAATGGATCATACGAATGAATTAGAATGGATCGTACGAATGAATTAGAATGGATTGTGCGAATGAATTAGAATGGATCGTATGAATGAATAAGAATGGATCGTACGAATGAATTAGAACGGATCGTGCGAATGAATTAGAATGAATCATACGAATGCATTAGAATGGATCGTACGAATGAATTAGAATGAATCGTACGATCCATTCTAATTCATTCGTCCGATCTATTCTAATTCATGCGCACGAATGTATCCATTCTAATTCATTCGTACAATCCATTCTAATTCATTCGCACGATCCATTCTAATTCATTCGTATGATCCATTCTAATTCATTCCTATGATCTATTCTAATTCATTCGCTCGAATGTATGCATTCTAATTTATTCGTAGAATCCATTCTAATTCATTCGCACGATCCATTCTAATTCATTCGTATGATCCATTCTAATTCATTCCTACGATCTATTCTAATTCATTCGCTCGAATGTATCCATTCTAATTCATTCGTACGATCCATTCTATTTCATTCGTATGATCCATTCTAACTCATTCGGTGGATCCATTCTAATTCATTCGTACGATCCATTCTAATTCATTCGCACGATCCATTCTAATTTATTTGTACGATCCATTCTAATTCATTCGTACGATCTATTCTAATTCATTCGTGAGAATGAATTAGAATGGATACATTTGTGCAAATGAATTAGAATAGATTAGAATGGATCGTACGAATGGATTAGAATCCATTCTAATTCATTTGTATGATCCATTCTAATTCATCGCACGATCCATTCTAATTCATTCGCTCGAATGTATCCATTCTAATTCATTCGTACGATCCATTCTAATGCATTCGTACGATCCATTCTAATTCATTTGTCCGATCCATTCTAATTCATTCGCACGAATGTATCCATTCTAATTCATTCGTACAATCCATTCTAATTCATTCGCACGATCTATTCTAATTCATTCGTATGATCCATTCTAATTCATTCCTACGATCTATTCTAATTCATTCGCTCGAATGTATCCATTCTAATTCATTCGTTCGATCCATTCTAATTCTTTCGTTCAATCCATTCTAATTCATTCGTACGATCCATTCAAATTTATTTGCATGATCTATTCTAATTCATTCGTACGATCTATTCTAATTCAATCGTATGATCCATTCTAATTCATTCGCACAAATGTATCCATTTTAATTCGTTTGTACGATCCATTCTAATTTATTCATACGATCCATTCTAATTCATTGGCACGATCCATTCTAATTCATTCATACGATCCATTCTAATCTATTCGTACGAATGGATTAGAATGGATACATTCGTGTAATCCATTCTAATTCATTTGCACGATCCATTCTAATTCATTCGTATGATCCATTCTAATCCATTCGTACGATCCATTCTAATTCATTCGTACGATCCATTCTAATTCATTCGCACAAATGTATCCATTCTAATTCATACGATCCATTCTAATTCGTTCATACGATCCATTCTAATTCATTCGCACGAATGTAACCATTCTAATTCATTCGTACGATCCATTCTAATTCATTCGTCCGATCCATTCAAATTCATTCGTACGATGAATTCTAATTCATTCGCACGATCTATTCTAATTCATTCGTACAATCCATTCTAATTCACTCGTACGATCCATTAAAATTATTCGCACTATCCATTCTAATCCATTCATACGATCCATTCTAATTCATTCGCACAAATGTAACAATTCTAATTCATTCGTACGATCCATTCTAATTCATTCCTACGATCCATTCTAATTCATTCGCACGAATGTACCCATTCTAATTCATTTGCACGCTCCATTCTAATTCATTCCTATGATCCATTCTATTTCATTCGTACGATCCATTCTAATTCATTCGCTCGAATGTATCCATTCTAATTCATTCGTATGATCCATTCTAATTCATTCGCTCGAATGTATCCATTATAATTCATTCGTACGATCCATTCTAATTCGTTCATACGATCCATTCTAATTCATTCGTACGATCCATTCTAATTCATTCGTACGATCCATTCTAATTCATTCGTACGATCCATTCTAATTCATTCGCACAAATGTATCCATTCTAATTCATTCGTATGATCCATTCCAATTCATTCGCACGATCCATTCTAATTCATTCGCGTGATCCATTCTATTTCATTCGCACGATCTATTCTAATTCATTCGTACGATCCATTCTAATTCATTCGTACGATCCATTCTAATTCATTCGTACGATCCATTCAAATTCATTCGCATGATCCATTCTAATTCATTCGTACGATCCATTCTAATTCATTCTCACGAATGTAACCTTTCTAATTTATTTGTATGATCCATTCTAATTCATTCGTACGATCCATTCTAATCCATTCGTACGATCAATTCTAATCCATTCGTACGATCCATTCTAATCCATTCGTACAGTCCATTCTAATTCATTCGTACGATCTATTCTAATTCATTCTCACAAATGTAACATTTCTAATTCATTCGTACGATCCATTCTAATCCATTCGTCCGATCCATTCTAATCCATTCGTACGATCCATTCTAATTCGTTCGTACGATCCATTCTTATTCATTCATACGATCCATTCTAATTCATTCGCACAAATGTATCCATTCTAATTTATTCGTACGATCCATTCAAATTCAATCGTATGATCCATTCTAATTCATTCGCACAAATGTATCCATTCTAATTCATTCGTATGATCCATTCTAATTCATTCGTTCGATCCATTCTAATTCATTCGTACGATCCATTCAAATTCATTCGTACGATGCAATCTAATTCATTCGCACAAATGTATCTATTCTAATTTATTCGTACAATACGTTCTAATCCATTCGTACGATCCATTCTAATCTATTCGTACGATCCATTCTAATTCATTCGCACGAATGTAACCATTCTAATTCATTCATATGAACCATTCTAATTCATTCGTACGATCCATTCTAATTCATTCGCACGATCCATTCTAATTCATTTGTACGAATGTATCCATTCTAATTCATTCGCACGATCCATTCTAATGCATTCGTACGATTCATTCTAATTCATTCGTACAATCCATTCTAATCCATTCGTACGATCCATTCTAATTCATTCGTAAGATCAATTCTAATTCATTCGCACGATCCATTCTAATCCATTCGTACGATCCATTCTAATTCATTTGTACGATCCATTCTAATTCATTCGTATGATCAATTCTAATTCATTCTCACGATCCATTCTAATCCATTCTAATTCGTTCGTACGAACCATTCTAATTCATTCGCACGATCCATTCTAATTCATTCGTACGAATGAATTAGAATGGATCGTGCAATCCATTCTAATTCATTCGCACAATCCATTCTAATTCATTTGTACGATCCATTCTAATTCATTCGTCCGATCCATTCTAATTCATTCGCACGAATGTATCCATTCTAATTCATTTGTATGATCCATTCTAATTCATTCGCACGAATGTAACCATTCTAATTCATTCGTATAATCCATTCTTATTCATCATACGATCCATTCTAATTCATTCCTGCGATCCATTCAAATTCATTCGTACGATCCATTCTAATTCATTCGTACGATCCATTCTAATTCATTCATACGATCTATTCTAATTCATTCGCACGAATGTTTCCATTCTAATTCATTCGCACAATCCAACCTAATTCAAACGTACGATCTATTCTAATTCATTCGTACGATTCATTCTAATTCATTCGTATGAGCTATTCTAATTCATTCGTACGATCCATTAGACTGGATCGTGCGAATGAATAAGAATGGATCATACGAATGAATTAGAATGGATCGTACGAATTAATTTGAATGGATACATTCGTGCAAATGAATTAGAATGGATTGTATGAATGAGTTAGAATGGATCGTACGAATGAATTAGAATGGTTACATTCGTGCGAATGAATTAGAATGGATCGTACGAATGGATTAGAATGGATCGTACGAATGGATTAGAATGGATCGTACGAATGAATTAGAATGTATCGTACAAATGATTTAGAAAGGTTACATTTGTGAGAATGAATTAGAATGGATCGTACGAATGAATTAGAATGGATCGTATGAATGGATTAGAATGGATCGTACGAATGGATCCGAATGAGTTAGAATGGATCCATTCTAATTCGTACGATCCATTCATACGAATGAATTAGAATGGATCGTACGAATGAATTAGAATGGATAGTGCGAATTAATTAGAATGGATCGTACGAATGAATTAGAATGGATTGTACGAATGAATTAGAATAGATCGTGCGAATGAATTAGAATGGATCGTACGAAAGAATTAGAATGGATCGTACGAATGAATTAGAATGGATCATACGAATGAATTAGAATACATCATGTGAATGAATTAGAATGGATCATATGTTTTAATTAGATTGGATTGTGTGAATGAATTAGAATGGATACATTCGTGCGAATAAATTAGAATAGATTGTATGAATGAATTAGAATGGATCGTACGAATGAATTAGAATGGATACATTTGTACAAATGAATTAGAATGGATCGTACGAATGAATTAGAATGGATAGTGCGAATGAATTAGAACGGATCGTACGAATGAATTAGAATGGTTACATTCGTGCGAATGAATTAGAATAGATCGTATGAATGAATTAGAATGGATCGTACAAATGAATTAGAATGGATCGTGCGATTGAATTAGAATGGATACATTCTTGCGAATGAATTTGAATGGACCGTTCGAATGAATTAGAATGGATCGTGCGAATGAATTAGAATGGATACATTCATGCGAATGAATTAGAATGGATTGTGAATGAATTAGAATAGATCGTGCAAATGAACTAGAATGGATCATACGAATGAATTAGAATGCTTACATTCATGCAAATGAATCAGAATGAATCGTATGAATGAATTAGAATGGATCGTATGAATGAATTAGAATGGATCGTACGAATGAATTAGAATGGATCGTACGAATGAATTAGAATGGATCGTGCGAATGAATTAGAATGGTTACATTCGTGCGAATGAATTAGAATGGATCGTACGAATGGATTAGAATGGATCATACGAATGGATTAGAATGGATCGTACGAATAAATTAGAATGGATCATAGGAATGATTTATAATGGATCATGCAAATTAATTAGAATGGATACATTCGTGCGAATGAATTAGAATGGATCATAGGAATGAATTAGAATGGATCGTACGAATGAATTAGAATGGTTACATTCGTGCGAATGAATTTGAATGGATCATACGAATGGATTAGAATGGATCGTACGAATGGATTAGAATGGATCGTACGAATGAATTAGAATGGATCGTACAAATGAATTAGAAAGGTTACATTTGTGAGAATGAATTAGAATGGATTGTACGAATGGATTAGAATGGATCGTACGAATGGATTAGAATGGATCGTACGAATGAATTAGAATGGATCATACGAATGAATTAGAATGGATACATTTGTGACGACCAAGATCCAATAGGCCAATAGCCAAGAGCCAAGACTCCTGAGGCGGGAATGCCAAGATGGATGAGGTGAGGTGAGGTGAGGTGAGGTGTACAAGGCCATGAGTTAGCCCCACATCGCCTGGAGAGAAGGAGATCCTGAGCTACTTATATAATTTCCCCTCCCAAATATAGAAGACGCGTTTTAAAACCGTGCGCCGCTACGGAATTCTTAAGAACTCCGTAGTTAAGCATGCTCGGGCGAGAGTAGTACTAGGATGGGTGACCACCCTGGGAAATTCTCGTGCGGGCATGGGCAAAGCAGACAAAATCTTGTGTGTTTGGGGCGGATGTTACAACATTTGTACGAATGGATTTGAATGGATACATTTGTGCGAATGAATTAGAATAGATTAGAATGGATCGTACGAATGGATTAGAATTCATTCTAATTCATTTGTATGATCCATTCTAATCCATTCGTACGATCCATTCTAATTCATTCGTACGATCCATTCTAATTCATTCTCATAAATGTAACCTTTCTAATTTATTTGTATGATCCATTCTAATTCATTCGTACGATCCATTCTAATCCATTCGTACGATCCATTCTTATTCGTTCATACGATCCATTCTAATTCGTTCGTATGATTCATTCTAATTCATTCGTACGATGCAATCTAATTCATTCGCACAAATGTATCTATTCTAATTCATTCATACAATGCATTCTAATCCATTCATATGATCCATTCGTGCGAATGAATTAGAATGGATCGGACGAATGAATTAGAATGGTTCGTGCGAATGAAATAGAATGGATCGTACGAATGAATTAGAATCGTGCGAATGAATAAGAATGGATTGTACGAATGAATTAGAATGGATCGTGCGAATGAATTAGAATGGATCGTATGAATGAATACATCATGTTAATGAATTAGAATGGATCGTATGTTTGAATTAGATTGGATTGTGAGAATGAATTAGAATGGATACATTCGTGCGAATGAATTAGAATAGATCGTGCGAATGAATTAGAATGGATCTTGAGAATGAATTAGAATGGATCGTGCGAATGAATTTGAATGGATCGTGCGAATGAATTCGAATGGATCGTACGAATGGATTAGAATGGATCGTACGAATGGATTAGAATGGATCGTACGAATGGATTAGAATGGATCGTACGAATGCATTAGAATGGATATATTTGTGCGAATGAATTAGAATGGATCATAAGATTGAATTTGAATGGATCGTACGAATGAATTAGAATGGATATATTCGTGCGAATGAATTAGAATGGATCATAGGAATGAATTAGAATGGATCGTACGAATGAATTAGAATGGTTACATTCGTGCGAATGAATTAGAATGGATCGTACGAATGGATTAGAATGGATCGTACGAATGGATTAGAATGGATCGTACGAATGAATTAGAATGGATCGTACAAATGAATTAGAAAGGTTACATTTGTGAGAATGAATTAGAATGGATCGTACGAATGAATTAGAATGGATCGTACGAATGGATTAGAATGGATCGTACGAACGGATTAGAATGGATCGTACGAATGGATTAGAATGGATCGTATGAATGAATTAGAATGGATCATACGAATGAATTAGAATGGATACATTTGTGAGAATGAATTAGAATGGATACATTTGTGCAAATGAATTAGAATAGATTAGAATGGATCGTACAAATGGATTAGAATCCATTCTAATTCATTTGTATGATCCATTCTAATTCATCGCACGATCCATTCTAATTCGTTTGAATTAGATTGGATTGTGCGAATGAATTGGAATGGATACATTCATGCGAATGAATTAGAATAGATCGTATGAAGGAATTAGAATGGATCGTATGAATGATTAGAATGGATCGTACGAATGAATTAGAATGGATCGTACGAATGAATTAGAATGGATACATTCGTGCGAATGAATAGAATGGATCGGACGAATGAATTAGAATGGATCGAGCGAATGAATTAGAATGGATTGTACGAATGAATTAGAATGGTTACATTCGTGCGAATAAATTAGAATGGATAGTACGAATGGATTAGAATGGATCGTACGAATGGATTAGAATGGATCGTACGAATGAATTAGAATAGATCGTACAAATGAATTAGAAAGGTTACATTTGTGAGAATGAATTAGAATGGATCGTACGAATGAATTAGAATGGATCATACGAATGGATTAGAATGGATCGTATGAATGGATTAGAATGGATTATACGAATGGATTAGAATGGATCGTACGAATGAATTAGAATGGATCATACGAATGAATTAGAATAGATACATTTGTGAGAATGAATTAGAATGGATACCTTTGTGCGAATGAATTAGAATAGATTAGAATGGATCGTATGAATGGATTAGAATCCATTCTAATTCATTTGTATGATCCATTCTGATTCATTGCACGATCCATTCTAATTCATTCGCTCTATCCATTCTAATTCATTCGTCTGATCCATTCTAATTCATTCGCACGAATGTACCCATTCTAATTCATTCGTACGATCCATTCTAATTCATTCGTACGATCCATTCTAATCATTCGTACGATCTATTCTAATTCATTCATACGATCTATTCTAATTCATTCGCACGAATGTATCCATTCTAATTCATTCGCACAATCCAATCTAATTCAAACGAATTAGAATGGATCGTGCGATGAATTAGAATGGATCATACAAATGAATTAGAATGGATTCTAATCCATTCGTACGATCCATTCTAATCTATTCTAATTCATTCGCACAAATGTATCCATTCTAATTCATTCTCACAAATGTATCCATTCTAATTCATTCGTATGATCCATTCTAATTCATTCGTACGATTCATTCTAATCCATTCGTACGATCCATTCTAATCCATTCATACGATCTATTCTCATTCATTCTCACAAATGTAACCTTTCTAATTCATTTGTACGATCCATTCTAATTCATTCGTACGATCCATTCTAATCCTTTCGTACGATCCATTCTAATTCATTCGCACGAATGTAATCATTCTAATTCATTCGTACGATCCATTCTAATTCATTCCTACGATCCATTTTTATTCATTCGCACGAATGTATCCATTCTAATTCATTCGCACGATCCATTCTAATTCATTCCTATGATCCATTCTAATTCATTCGTATGATACATTCATACGACTGAATTTGAATGGATTGTTCGAATGAATTAGAATTGATCATACAAATGAATTAGAATGGATCGTACGAATGAATTAGAATGGATCGTGCGAATGAATTAGAATGGATCGTTCGAATGAATTAGAATGGATATTTGAAAGAATTAGAATGGATCGTGCGAATGAATTAGAAAGGATCGTACGAATGAATTAGAATGGATATATTCGTGCGAATGAATTAGATTGCATTGTACGAATGAATTAGAATGGATCGTACGAATGAATTAGAATGGATCGAACGAATGAATTAGAATGGATACATTCGAGCGAATGGATTAGAATAGATCGTAGGAATGAATTAGAATGGATCATACGAATGAATTAGAATGGATCGTGCGAATGAATTAGAATGGATTGTACGAATGAATTAGAATGGATACATTCGTGCGAATGAATTAGAATGGATCGGACGAATGAATTAGAATGGATCATACGATCCATTCTAACTCATTTGTATGATCCATTCTAATTCATTCGTACGATCCATTCTAATCCATTCGTACGATACATTCTAATCCATTCGTACGATCAATTTTAATCCATTCGTACGATCCTTTCTAATTCATTCGTATGATCCATTCTAATTCATTCTCACAAATGTAACCTTTCTAATTCGTTTGTACGATCCATTCTAATTCATTCGTATGATCCATTCTAATCCATTCGTATGATCCATTCTAATCCATTCGTACGATCCATTCTAATTCATTCGCACGAATGTAACCATTCTAATTCATTCGTACGTTCCATTCTAATTCATTCCTATGATCCATTCTAATTCATTCGCACGAATGTATCCGTTCTAATTCATTTGCACGATCCATTCTAATTCATTCCTATGATCCATTCTAATTCATTCGTACGAATTGATTGTACGAATGAATTAGAATTGATCATACGAATGATTTAGAATGGATCGTACGAATGAATTAGAATGGATCGTGCGAATGAATTAGAATGGATCGTACGAATGAATTAGAATGGATATATTTGAACGAATAAATTAGAATGGATCGTACGAACGAATTAGAATGGATCGTACGAATGCATTAGAATGGATCGTACGAATGAATTAGAATGGATACATTCGAGCGAATGAGTTACAATGGATCGTGTGATGAATTAGAATGGATCATAGAAATGAATTAGAATGGATTCTAATCCATTCGTACGATCCATTCTAATCTATTCTAATTCATTCGCATAAATGTATCCATTCTATTTCATTCTCACGAATGTAACCTTTCTAATTCATTTGTATGATCCATTCTAATGCATTCGTACGATCCATTCTAATCCGTTCATTCATACGAATGAATTAGAATGGTTACATTCGTGCGAATGAATTAGAATAGATCGTACGAATAAATTAGAATGGATCGTACGAATGAATTAGAATGGATCGTGCGAATGAATTAGAATAGATCGTACGAATTAATTAGAATGGATCGTACGAATGAATTAGAATCGATATATTCGTGCGAATGAATTAGAATGGATCGTGCGAATGAATTAGAATGGATCATACGAATGAATTAGAGTAGATACATTTGTGAGAATGAATTAGAATGGATCGTATGATCCATTCTAATTCATTCGTACGATCCATTCAAATTCATTCGCATGATCCATTCTCATTCATTCGTACGATCCATTCTAATTCATTCTCAAAAATGTAACCTTTCTAATTCATTTTTATGATCCATTCTAATTCATTCGTACGATACATTCTAATCCATTCGTACGATCCATTCTAATTCATTCAAACGATCCATTCAAATTCTTTCGTACGATCCATTCTAATTAATTGGCACGATCTATTCTAATTCATTCGTACAATCCATTCTAATTCATTCGTACGATCCATTCTAATTCATTTGCACTATCCATTCTAATTCATTCGCACGATCCATTCTAATTCATTCGTACGATCCATTCTAATTCATTCGTATGATCAATTCTAATTCATTCGTACAATCCATTCTAATTCAGTCGTATGAATGTATCATACGAATGAATTAGAATGGATCATAGGAATGAATTAGAATGGATCGTGCAAATGAATTAGAATGAATACATTCGTGCGAATGAATTAGAATGGATCGTAGGAATGAATTAGAATGGATCGTACGAATGAATTAGAATGGTTACATTCGTGCGAATGAATTAGAATGGATCGTACGAATGGATTCGAATGGATCGTACGAATGGATTAGAATATATCGTACGAATGAATTAGAATGGACCGTACAAATGAATTAGAAAGGTTACATTTTTGAGAATGAATTAGAATGGATCGAACGAATGAATTAGAATGGATCGTACGAATGGATTAGAGTGGATCGTACGAATGGATTAGAATGGATCGTACGAATGGATTAGAATGGATCGTACTAATGAATTAGAATGGATCGTACGAATGAATTAGAATGGATACATTTGTGAGAATGAATTAGAATGGATACATTTGTGCGAATGAATTAGAATAGATTAGAATGAATCGTACGAATGGATTAAAATCCATTCTAATTCATTTGTATGATCCATTCTAATTCATCGCACGATCCATTCTAATTCATTCGCTCGATCCATTCTAATTCATTCGTTCGATCCATTCTAATTCATTCGCACGAATGTATGCATTCTAATTCATTCGTACGATCCATTCTAATTCATTCGCACGATCCATTCTAATTCATTTGTACGAATGTATCCATTCTAATTCATTCGCACGATCCATTCTAATTCATTCGCACGATCCTATCTAATTCATTCGTACGATCCATTCTAATTCATTTGCATGAATGTATCCATTCTAAGTCATTCGTACGATCCATTCCAATTCATTCGTATGATCCATTCTAATTCATTCATGCAATCCATTCTAATTCATTCATACGATCCATTCTAACTCATTCATATGATCCATTCTAATTCATTCGTATGAATGTATGTATCCATTCTAGTTCATTCGCACGAATGTATCCATTCTAATTCATTCGTATGATCCATTCTAATTCATTCGCACGAATGTATCCATTCTAATGCATTCGTACGATCCATTCTAATTCATTCGCACGATCCATTCTAATTCATTCGTACGATCCATTCTAATTCATTCGTATGATCCATTCTAACTCATTCGGTGGATCCATTCTAATTCATTCGTACGATCCATTCTAATTCATTCGCACGATGCATTCTAACTCATTCGTACGATCCATTCTAATTCATTTGTATGATCCATACTAATTTATTTGCACGAATATAAAATCCATTCTAACTCATTCGCATAAATGTATCCATTCTAATTCATTCGTACGATCCATTCTAATTCATTTGTATGATCTATTCTAATTCATTCGCACGAATGTAACCATTCTAATTCATTCGTATGATTCATTCCAATTCATTCGTATGAGCTATTCTAATTTATTTGTACGATCCATTCTAATTCATTCGCACAAATGTATCCATTCTAATTCATTCGTTCGATCCATTCTAATTCATTCGAATAAATATATCCATTGTAATTCATTCGTACGATCTATTCTAATTCATTCGCACGATCCATTCTAATTCATTCGCACAAATGTATCCATTCTAATTCATTCGTACAATCCATTCTAATTCATTCGCACGATCCATTCTAATTCATTCGTACGATCCATTCTATTTCATTCGTATGATCAATTCTAATTCATTCGTACAATCCATTCTAATTTAGTCGTATGAATGTATCATACGAATGAATTAGAATAGATATATTCATGCAAATGAATTAGAATGGATCGTACGAATGGATTAGAATGGATCGTGCGAATGGATTAGAATGGATCATACGAATGGATTAGAATGGATCGTAAGAATGAATTAGAATGGATCGTACAAATGAATTAGAAAGGTTATATTTGTGAGAATGAATTAGAATGGATCGTACGAATGAATTAGATTGGATCGTACGAATGGATTAGAATAGATCGTACGAATGAATTAGAATGGATCGTACGAATGAATTAAAATAGCTCATACGAATGAATTAGAATGGATCGTACGAATGAATTAGAATGGATCGTACGAATGAATTAGAATGGATACATTTGTGCGAATGAATTAGAATGGATCGTATATTCGTGCAAATAAATTAGAATGGATCGTACAAATGAATTAGAATGGATCGTATGAATGAGTTAGAATGGATCGTGCGAATGAATTAGAATGGATCGTACGAATGAATTAGAATGGATCCACCGAATGAGTTAGAATGGATCATACGAATGAATTAGAATGGATCATACGAATGAATTAGAATGGATCATGCGAATGAATTAGAATGGATCGTACGAATGCATTAGAATGGATACATTCGTGCGAATGAATTAGAATGGATCATACGAATGAATTAGAATGGATACGTTCTAATTCATTCATACGATCCATTCTAATTCGTTTATACGATCTATTCTAATTCATTCGCACGATCCATCCTAATTCATTCGTACGATCTATTCTAATTCATTCGCATGATCCATTCTAATTCATTCATACGATCCATTCTAATTCATTCGTACGATCCATTCTAATTCATTCGTACAATCCATTCAAATTCATTCATACGATGCAATCTAATTCATTCGCACAAATGTATCTATTCTAATTCATTCGTACAATGCGTTCTAATCCATTCGTACGATCCATTCTAATCCATTCGTACGATCCATTCTAATTCATTCGCACGAATGTAACCATTCTAATTTATTCATATGATCCATTCTAATTTATTTGTACGATCCATTTTAATTCATTCGTATGATCCATTCTAATTCATTCGAACGATCCATTCTAATTCATTTGCATGAATGTATCCATTCTAATTTATTCGTACGATCCATTCTAATTCATTCGCACGAATATATCAATTCTAATTCATTCGTACGATTCTTTCTAATTCATTCACACGATCCATTCTATTTCTTTCATATGATCCATTCTAATTCATTCGCACGAATGTATCCATTCTATTTCATTCGTACGCTCCATTCTAATTCATTCGTACACTCCATTCTTATTCATCGCACAAATGTATCCATTCTAATTTATTCGTACGATCCATTCAAATTTAATCGTATGATCCATTCTAATTCATTCTCACAAATGTATCCATTTTAATTCATTCGTACGATCCATTCTAATTTATTCATACGATCCATTCAAATTCATTCGCCCGATCCATTCTAATTCATTCGTACGATCCATTCTAATTCTTTCATATGAATATATCTATTCTAATTCATTCGTATGATACATTCTAATTTATTCGCACGATCTATTCTAATTCATTCGTACGATCCATTCTAATTCATTCATACGATCCATTCTAATTCATTCGCACGAATGTATCATACGAATGAATTAGAATGGATCATGCGAATGAATTAAAATGAATCGTACGAATGAATTAGAATGGATCGTACAAATGAATTAGAAAGATTACATTTGTGAGAATGAATTAGAATGGATCGTACGAATGAATTAGAATGGATCGTACGAATGGATTAGAATGGATCGTACGAATGAATTAGAATGGATCTTACAAATGAATTAGAAAGGTTACATTCGTGAGAATGAATTAGAATGGATCGTAAAAATGAATTAGAATGGATCAAGCGAATGAATTTGAATGGATCGTACGAATGAATTAGAATGGATCAAACGAATGAATTAGAATGGATACATTCGAGCGAATGAATTAGAATAGATCGTAGGAATGAATTAGAATGGATCATACGAATGAATTAGAATGGATCATGCGAATGAATTAGAATGGATTGTACGAATGAATTAGAATGGATACATTCGTGCGAATGAATTAGAATGGATCGGACGAATGAATTAGAATGGATCGTACGATTCATTCTAATTCGTTTGTACGATCCATTCTTATTCATTCGTATGATCCTTTCTAACTCATTCGGTGGATCCATTCTAATTCATTCGTACGATCCATTCTAATTCATTCGCACTATCCATTCTAATTCATTCGTACGATCCATTCTAATTCATTCGCACGAATATATCCATTCTAATTCATTTGTACGATCCATTCTAATTCATTCGTACAATGCGTTATAATCCATTCGTACGATCCATTCTAATTCATTCCTATGATCCATTCTAATTCATTCGAACGATCCATTCTAATTCATTCGCTCGAATGTATCCATTCTAATTCATTCGTACGATCCATTCTAATTCGTTCATACGATCCATTCTAATTAGTTCGTACGATCCATTCTAATTCATTCGCACGATCCATTCTAATCCATTCGTACGATCCATTCTAATTCATTCGTACAAATGAATTAGAATGGATCGTATGAATGAATAAGAATGGATCGTACGAATGAATTAGAATGGATCGTGCGAATGAATTAGAATGAATCGTACGAATCCATTAGAATGGATACATTCGTGCGAATGAATTAGAATGGATCGTACGAATGAATTAGAATAGATCATACAAATGAATTAGAAAGGTTACATTCGTGAGAATGAATTAGAATGGATTGTACGAATGAATTAGAATGGATCATGCGAATGAATTTGAATGGATCGTACGAATGAATTAGAATGGATCGAACGAATGAATTAGACTGGATACATTCGAGCGAATGAATCAGAATAGATCGTAGGAATGAATTAGAATGGATCGTGCGAATGAATTAGAATGAATCGTACGAATGAATTAGAATGGATCGTATGAATGAATTAGAATGGATCGTACGAATGAATTAGAATGGATCGTATGAATCAATTAGAATGGATTGTACGAATGAATTAGAATGGATCGAACGAATGAATTAGAATGGATACATTCGAGCGAATGAATTAGAATGGATCGTAGGAATGAATTAGAATGGATCATACGAATGAATTAGAATGGATCGTGCGAATGAATTGGAATGTATTGTACGAATGAATTAGAATGGATACATTCGAGCAAATGAATTAGAATAGATCGTTGGAATGAATTAGAACGGACCATACGAATGAATTAGAAAGGATCGTGTGAATTAATTAGAATGGATTGTACGAATGAATTAGAATGGATACATTCGTGCGAATGAATTAGAATGGATCGAACGAATGAATTAGAATGGATCGTTTGAATGAATTAGAATGGATCGTACGAATGAATTAGAATGGATCGAACGAATGAATTAGAATGGATACATTTTTGCGAATGAATTAGAATAGATCGTAGGAATGAATTAGAATGGATCATACGAATGAATTAGAATGGATCGTGCGAATGAATTAGAATGGATTGTACGAATGAATTAGAATGGATACATTCGAGCGAATGAATTAGAATAGATCGTTGGAATGAATTAGAATGGATCATACGAATGAATTAGAATGGATCGTGCGAATTAATTAGAATGGATTGTACGAATGAATTAGAATGGATACATTCGTGCGAATGAATTAGAATGGATCGTACGAATGAATTAGAATTGATCGTGCGAATGAATTAGAATGGATACATTCTTGCGAATGAATTTGAATGGATCAAACGAATGGATCGTACGAATGAATTAGAATTGTTACATTCGTGCAAATGAATTAGAATGGATCGTACGAATAAATTAGAATGGATACATTCGTGCGAATGAATTAGAATGGATCATACAAATGAATTAGAATGGATCGTACGAATGAATTAGAATGGATTGTACGAATGAATTAGAATGGATACATTTGTGCGAATGAATTAGAATAGATCGTGCGAATGAATTAGAATGGATCGTACGAATGAATTAGAATGGATATATTTATGCGAATGAATTAGAATGGATCGAATGAATGAATTAGAATGGATACATTTGTGCGAATGAATTAGAATGGATCGTACGAATGAATTAGAATGGATTGTATGAATGAATTAGAATGGATACATTCGAGCGAATGAATTAGAATGGATCGAACGAATGAATTAGAATGGATCATAGGAATGAATTAGAATGGATCGTGCAAATGAATTAGAATGGATACATTCGTGCGAATGAATTAGAACGGATCGTACGAATAAATTAGACTGGATCATAGGAATGAATTAGAACGGATCGTGCAAATGAATTAGAATGGATACATTCGTGCGAATGAATTAGAATGGATCGTAGGAATGAATTAGAATGGATCGTTCGAATGAATTAGAATGGATACATTTGTGCGAATGAATTAGAATGGATCGTGCGAATGAATTAGAATGGATCGTACGAATGAATTAGAATGGATCGTACGAATGAATTAGAATGGATCGTACGAACGAATTAGAATGGATCGTACGAATGAATTAGAATGGAAACATTCGAGCGAATGAATTAGAATGGATCGTACGAATGAATTAGAATGGATCATAGGAATGAATTAGAATGGATCGTGCAAATGAATTAGAATGGATACATTCGTGCGAATGAATTAGAATGGATCATAGGAATGAATTAGAGTGGATCGTACGAATGAATTAGAATGGTTACATTCGTGCGAATGAATTAGAATAGATCGTACGAATGGATTAGAATGGATCGTACGAATTGATTAGAATGGGTCATACGAATGAATTAGAATAGATCATACAAATGAATTAGAAAGGTTACATTTGTTAGAATGACTTAGAATGGATCGTACGAATGAATTAGAATGGATCGTACGAATGGATTAGAATGGATCGTACGAATGAATTAGAATGGATATATTTGTGCGAATGAATTAGAATAGATCGTATGAATGAATTAGAATGGATCGTACGAATGCATTAGAATGGATCGTACGAATGAATTAGAATGGATACATTCGAGCGAATGAATTAGAATGGATCGTGCGATGAATTTGAATGGATCATACAAATGAATTAGAATGGATTCTAATCCATTTGTACGATCCATTCTAATCTATTCTAATTCATTCGCACAAATGTATCCATTCTAATTCATTCTCACAAATGTAACCTTTCTAATTAATTTGTATGATCCATTCTAATGCATTCGTACGATCCATTCTAATCCATTCGTAGGATCCATTCTAATCCATTCATTCGTACGAATGAATTTGAATGGTTACATTCGTGCGAATGAATTAGAATAGATCGTACGAATGGATTAGAATGGATCGTACGAATGAATTAGAATGGAACGTACAAATGAATTAGAAAGGTTACATTTGTGAGAATGAATTAGAATGGATCGTACGAATGGATTAGAATGGATCGTACGAATGGATTAGAATGGATCGTACGAATGAATTAGAATGGATCGTACAAATGAATTAGAAAGGTTACATTCATGAGAATGAATTAGAATGGATCGTACGAATGAATTAGAATGGATCATGCGAATGAATTTGAATGGATCGTACGAATGAATTAGAATGGATCGAACGAATGAATTAGAATGGATACATTCGAGCGAATGAATTAGAATGGATCGTACGAATAAATTAGAATGGATTGCACGAATGAATTAGAATGGATCGTGCGAATGAATTAGAATGGATCATACGAATGAATTAGAATGGATCGTACGAATAAATTAGAATGGATATATTTGTGCGAATGAATTAGAATGGATCGTGCGAATGAATTAGAATGGATCATACGAATGAATTAGAATGGATACATTTGTGAGAATAAATTAGAATGGATCGTACAATCCATTCAAATTCATTCGTACGATCCATTCAAATTCATTCGCATGATCCATTCTAATTCATTCGTACGATCCATTCTAATTCATTCTCACGAATGTAACCTTTCTAATTCATTTGAATGATCCATTCTAATTCATTCGTACGATCCATTCTAATCCATTCTTACGATCCATTCTAATTCATTCGAACGATCCATTCAAATTCTTTCGTACGATCCATTCTAATTCATTCGCACGATCTATTCTAATTCATTCATACAATCCATTCTAATTCATTCGTACGATCCATTCTAATTCATTCGCACTATCCATTCTAATTCATTCGTACGATCCATTCTAATTCATTCGTACAAATGTATCCATTCTAATTCATTCGTACGATCCATTCTAATTCATTCATACAATCTATTCTAATTTATTTGCATGAATGTATCCATTCTAATTCATTCGCACAATCCAATCTAATTTAAACGTACGATCCATTCTAATTCATTCACATGATGTATTCTAATTCATTTGTACGATCCATTCCAATTCATTTGTACGATCCATTTTAATTCATTTGTATGACTCATTCTAATGCATTCGTACGATTCATTCTAATTCATTCGCACGATCCATTCTAATTCATTCGTACGATCCATTCTAATTCATTCGTCCGATCCATTCTAATTCATTCGCACGAATGTAACCATTCTAATTCATTCGTACAATCCATTCTAATTTATTCGCACGATCCATTCTAATTCATTCATATGATCCAATCTAATTCATTCCTACGATCTATTCTAATTCATTCGCTCGAATGTATCCATTCTAATTCATTCGCACGATCCATTCTAATTCATTCGTACGATCCATTCTAATTCATTCGTACAATCCATTCTAATTCATTCGTATGATCCATTCTAATTCATTCCTACGATCTATTCTAATTCATTCGCTCGAATGTGTCCATTCTAATTCATACGTTCTATCCATTCTAATTCATTCATACGATCCATTCAAATTCATTCGCATGATCCATTCTAATTCATTCGTACGATCCATTCTAATTCATTCTCACGAATGTAACCTTTCTAATTCATTTGTATGATCCATTCTAATTCATTCGTACGATACATTTGTGCGAATGAATTAGAATGGATCGTAGGAATGAATTAGAATGGATCGTGCGAATGAATTAGAATGGATCGTGCGAATGAATTAGAATGGATCGTACGAATGAATTAGAATGAATTGTATGAATGAATAAGAATGGATCGTACGAATGAATTAGAATGGATCGTATGAATGAATTAGAATGGATAGTGCGAATGAATTAGAATGGATCGTACGAATAAATTAGAATGGATCCACCAAATGAGTTAGAATGGATCATACGAATGAATTAGAATGGATCGTACGAATGAATTAGAATGGATTGTGCGAATGAATTAGAATGGATCGTATGAATGAATAAGAATGGATCGTACGAATGAATTTGAATGGATCGTGCGAATGAATTCGAATGAATCGTACGAATGCATTAGAATGGATCGTACGAATAAATTGGAATGGATCGTACGAACGAATTAGAATGGATCGTATGAACGAATTAGAATGGATCGTACGAATGAATTAGAATAGATACATTCGAGCGAATGAATTAGAATGGATCGTACGAATGAATTAGAATGGATCATAGGAATGAATTAGAATGGATACATTCGTGTGAATGAATTAGAATGGATCATAGGAATGAATTAGAATGGATCGTACGAATAAATTAGAATGGATCGTGCGAATGAATTAGATTGGATCGTACGAATGAATTAGAATGGATCCACCGAATGAGTTAGAATGGATCATACGAATGAATTAGAATGGATCGTACGAATGAATTTGAATGGATCATACGAATGAATTAGAATGGATCGTATGAATGAATAAGAATGGATCGTACGAATGAATTATAATGGATCGTGCGAATGAATTAGAATGAATCGTACGAATGCATTAGAATGGATCGTACGAATGAATTAGAATGAATCATACGATCCATTCTAATTCATTCGTCCGATCCATTCTAATACATTCGCACGAATGTATCCATTCTAATTCATTCGTACAATCCATTCTAATTCATTCGCACGATCCATTCTAATTCATTCGTATAATCCATTCTAATTCATTCCTACGGTCTATTCTAATTCATTCGCTCGAATGTTTCCATTCTAATTCATTCGTACAATCCATTCTAATTCATTCGCACGATCCATTCTAATTCATTCGTATGATCCATTCTAATTCATTCGTACGATCCATTCTAATTCATTCGTATGATCCATTCTAACTCATTCGCACAAATGTATCCATTCTAATTCATTCGTACGATTCATTCTAATTCATTCGCACGATCCATTCTAATTCATTCGTACGATCCATTCTAATTCATTCGTACGATCCATTCTAATTCATTCGCACAAATGTATCCATTCTAATTCATTCGTACGATCCATTCTAATTCATTCGCACGATCCATTCTAATTCATTCGTACGATCCATTCTAATTCATTCGCACGATCCATTCTAATTCATTCGTACGATCCTTTTCTAATACATTCGTACGATCCGTTCTAATTCATTCGTATGATCCATTCTAATTCATTTGTACGATCCATTCTAATTCATTTGCATGAATGTATCCATTCTAATTCATTCGCACGATCCATTCTAGTTCAGTCGTATGAATGTATCCATTTTAATTCATTCATACGATCCATTCTAATTCATTCGTACGATCTAATTCATTCGTACGATCCATTCTAATTCATTCGTACGATCGATTCTAATTCATTCGCACGATCCATTCTAATTCATTCGTACGATCCATTCTAATTCATTCGTATGATCCATTCTAATTTATTCGTTCAAATATATCACTTTTAATTCATTCGAACGATCCATTCTAATTCATTCGCACGATCCATTCTTATTCATTCGTACGATCCATTCTAATTCATTCGTACGATCCATTCTAATTCATTTGCATGATCCATTCTAATTCATTCGTACGATCTATTCTAATTTATTCGCACGAATGTATCCATTCTAATGCATTCATACGATTCATTCTAATTCATTCGAATGATCCATTCTAATTCATTCGTATGATCCATTCTAATTCATTTGTATGATCCATTCTAATTCATTGGTATGATCCATTCTAATCCATTCGTATGATCCATTCTAATCTATTCGTACGATCCATTCTAATTCATTCGTATGAATGTATCCATTCTAATTTATTCGTACGATCCAGTCTAATTCATTCGTACGATCCATTCTAATTCATTCGCACGAATGTATCCATTCTAATTCATTCGTACGATCCATTCTAATTCATTCGTATGATCCATTCTAATTCATTCGCACGATCCATTCAAATTCATTCGCACGATCCATTCTAATTCATTCGTACGATGCATTCTAATTCATTCATACGATCTATTCTAATTCATTCGCACGAATGTATCCATTCTAATTCATTCGCACAATCCAATCTAATTCAAACGTATGATCCATTCTAATTCATTCACATGATGTATTCTAATTCATTCGTATGACCCATTCTAATTCATTCGTATGATTCATTCTAATTCATTCGTACGATCCATTCTAATTCATTCGCACAAATGTATCCATTATAATTCATTCGTATGATCCATTCTAATTCATTCGCACGATCCATTCTAATTCATTTGTATGAATGTATCCATTCTTATTCATCCGCACGATCCATTCTAATTCATTCGGACGATCCACTCTAATTCATCCGTATGATCCATTCTAATTCATTCGTACGATCCATTATAATTCATTTGCATGAATGTATCCATTTTAATTCATTCGTACGATCCATTCCAATTCATTCATATGATCCATTCTAATTCATTCATGCAATCCATTCTAATTCATTCATACGAACCATTCTAACTCATTCATACGATCCATTCTAATTCATTCGCATGAATGTATATATCCATTCTAATTTATTCGCACGAATGTATCCATTCTAATTAATTCGTACAATCTATTCTAATTCAATCGCAAGATCCATTCTAATTCATTCGTACGATCCATTATAATTCATTCGTACGATCCATTCTAATTCATTCGCACGATCCATTCTAATTCATTCGTACAAACGTATCCATTCTAATTCATCCATACGATCAATTCTAATTCATTCGTACGATCCATTCTAATTCATTCGCACGATCCATTCTAATTCATTCGTACAAATGTATCCATTCTAATTCATTCGTACGATCCATTCTAATTCATTCGTACGATCCATTATAATTCATTCACACAAATGTATCCATTTTAATTCATTTGTACGATCCATTCTAATTCATTCGCACGATCCATTCTAATTCATTCGTAAGATCCATTCTAATTCATTCGCACGATCCATTCTAATTCATTCGTACGATCCATTCTAATTCATTAGCACGAATGTATCCATTCTAATGCATTCGTACGATTCATTCTAATTCATTCGCACGATCCATTCTAATTCATTCGTACGATCCATTCTAATTCATTCGTCCGATCCATTCTAATTCATTCGCACGAATATATCCATTCTAATTCATTTGTACAATCCATTCTAATTCATTCGCACGATCAATTCTAATTCATTCCTACGATCTTTTCTAATTCAATCGCTCAAATCTATCCATTCTAATGCATTCGTACGATTTATTCTAATCCATTCGTACGATCCATTCTAATTCATTCTCACAAATGTACGTAACCTTTCTAATTCATTTGTACGATCCATTCTAATCCATTCGTATGATCCATTCTAATCCATTCGTACGATCCATTCTAATTCATTCGCACGAATGTAACCATTCTAATTCATTCGTACGATCCATTCTAATTCATTCGTACGATCCATTCTAATTCATTTGTACGAATGTATCCATTCTAATACATTCGCACGATCCATTCTAATTCATTCGCACGATCCATTCTAATTCATTCGTATGATCCATTCTAATTCATTCGTACTATCCATTCTAATTCATTCGCACAAATGTATCCATTCTAATTCATTCGTACGATCCATTCTAATTCATTCGCACGATCCATTCTAATTCATTCGTACGATCCATTATAATTCATTCGCACGATCCATTCTAATTCATGCGTACGATCCATTCTAATTCATTCGCACGAACGTATCCATTCTAATGCATTCGTACGATCCATTCTAATTCATTCGTACGATCCATTCTAATCCATTCTTACGATCCATTCTTATTCATTCGTACGATCCATTCTAATTCATTCCCACAAATGTAACCTTTCTAATTCATTTGTATGATCCATTCTAATTCATTCGTACAATCCATTCTAATTCATTCGTACGATCCATTCTAATTCATTCGTATGATCCATTCTAATTTATTTGTTAAAATATATCCATTCTAATTCATTCGTACGATCCATTCGAATTCATTCGCACGATCCATTCTAATTCATTCGTACGATCCATTCTAATTCATTTGTATGATCAATTCTAATTCATTCGTACAATCCATTCTAATTCAGTCGTATGAATGTATCATACGAATGAATTAGAATGGATCATGCGAATGAATTAAAATGGATCGTACAAAAAAATTAGAATGGATCGTGCGAATGAATTAGAATGGATCGTATGAATGAATTAGAATGGATCGTACGAATGAATTAGAATGGATCGTGCGAATGAATTAGAATGGATCGTACGAATGAATTAGAATGGATATATTTGAATGAATAAATTAGAATGGATCATACGATTGAATTAGATTGGATCATACGAATGAATTAGAATGGATCGTACGAATAGATTAGAATGGATCGTACGAATGGATTAGAATGGATCGTACGAATGAATTAGAATGGATCATACAAATGAATTATAGTGGATATATTTGTGCGAATGAATTAGAATGGATCGTACAAATGAATTAGAATGGATCGTACGAATGAATTAGAATGGATCGTACGAATGAATTAGAATGGTTCGTGCGAATGAATTAGAATGGATCGTATGAATGAATTAGAATGGAAACATTTGTGCGAATGAGTTAGAATGGATCATACGAATGAATTAGAATGGATCGTACGAATGAATTAGAATGGATCGTACGAATGAATTAGAATGGATCGTACGAATGAATTAGAATGGATCGTACAAACGAATTAGAATGGATCGTACGAACGAATTAGAATGGATCATATAAATGAATTAGAATGGATCGTACTGATGGATTAGAATGGATCGTATGAATGGATCATGCGAATGAATTAGAATGGATCGTACGAATGAATTAGAATGGATCGTACGAATAAATTAGAATGGATCGTACGAATGAATTAGAATGGATCATAGGAATGAATTAGAATGGATCGTGCAAGTGAATTAGAATGGATACATTCGTGCGAATGAATTAGAATGGATCGTAGGAATGAATTAGAATAGATCGTACGAATGGATTGGAATGGATTAGAATGGATCGTACGAATGAATTAG
Source organism: Chamaelirium japonicum (assembly GCA_947650365.1). Lineage (NCBI taxonomy): Eukaryota > Viridiplantae > Streptophyta > Magnoliopsida > Liliales > Melanthiaceae > Chamaelirium > Chamaelirium japonicum. The sequence continues at coordinate 77,529,094 of OX393552.1, read as the reverse complement.
AATGGATCGTACAAATGAATTAGAAAGGTTAGATTTGTGAGAATGAATTAGAATGGATCGTACGAATGAATTAGAATGCATCGTACGAATGGATTGGAATGGATCGTACGAATGGATTAGAATGGATCGTACGAATGAATTAGAATGGATCATACAAATGAATTAGAAAGGTTACATTCGTGAGAATGAATTAGAATGGATCGTACGAATGAATTAGAATGGATCATAGGATTGAATTAGAATGTATCGTGCAAATGAATTAGAATGGATACATTCGTGCGAATGAATTAGAATGGATCGTACGAATGAATTAGAATGGATCGTACGAATGAATTAGAATGGTTCCATTCGTGCGAATGAATTAGAATGGATCGTACGAATGGATTTGAATGGATCGTACGAATGGATAAGAATGGATCGTATGAATGAATTAGAATGGATCGTACAAATGAATTAGAAAGGTTACATTTGTGAGAATGAATTAGAATGGATCGTACGAATGGATTAGAATGGATCGTACGAATGGATTAGAATGGATCGTACGAATGAATTAGAATAGATCATACAAATGAATTAGAAAGGTTACATTCGTGAGAATGAATTAGAATGGATCGTACGAATGAATTAGAATGGTTCATGCGAATGAATTTGAATGGATCGTATGAATGAATTAGAATGGATCGAACAAATGAATTAGAATGGATACATTCGAGCGAATGAATTAGAATAGATCGTAGAAATGAATTAGAATGGATCGTACGAACGAATTAGAATGGATCGTACGATCTAATTCATTTGTACGATCTAATTCATTCGTACGATCCATTCTAATTCATTCGTACGATCGATTCTAATTCATTCGCACGATCCATTCTAATTCATTTGTACGATCCATACTTATTCATTCGTATGATCCATTCTAATTTATTTGTTCAAATATATCCATTCTAATTCATTCGTACGATCCATTCTAATTCATTCGCACGATCCATTCTTATTCATTCATACGATCCATTCTAATTCATTCGTACGATCCATTCTAATTCATTCGCACGATCCATTCTAATTCATTCGTGCGATCCATTCTAATTCATTCGCATGATCCATTCTAATTTATTCGTACGATCAATTCTAATTCATTCGTACAATCTATTCTAATTCATTCGTACGAATGTAACCATTCTAATTCATTCGTACAATTCATTCTAATTCATTCGAATGAGCTATTCTAATTCATTCATACGATCCATTCTAATTCATTCGTACGATCCATTGTAATTCATTCATACAATCCATTTAGATTCATTCGCACAAATGTATCCATTCAAATTCATTCGTTCGATCCATTCTAATTAATTCGCACGATCCATTCTAATTCAGTCGTATGAATGTATCCATTTTAATTCATTCGTACGATCCATTCTAATTCATTCGTATGATCTAATTCATTCGTAGGATCCTTTCTAATTCATTCGTACGATCGATTCTAATTCATTCGCACGATCCATTCTAATTCATTCGTACGATCCATTCTAATTCATTCGTATGATCCATTCTAATTTATTTGTTCAAATATATCCATTCTAATTCATTCGTACGATCCATTTTAATTCATTCGCACGATCCATTCTAATTCATTCGCACGAATGTATCCATTCTAATTCATTTGCACGATCCATTCTAATTCATTCCTATGATCCATTCTAATTCATTCGTATGATCCATTCTAATTCATTCATCCGATCCATTAAAATTCATTCGTATGATCAATTCTAATTCATTCGTATAATCAATTCTAATTCATTCGCACGATCCATTCTAATTCATTCGCACGATCCATTCTAATTCATTCGTACGATCCATTCAAATTCATTCGTACGATCCATTCTAATTCATTCGTATGATCAATTCTAATTCATTCACACGATCCATTCTAATTCATTCGTACAATCCATTCTAATTCATTCGTACAATCAATTCTAATTCATTCGTACGATCCATTCTAATTCATTCGCTCGAATGTATCCATTCTAATTCATTCTAATTCATTCGTACAATCCATTCTAATGCATTCGTACGATCCATTCTAATTCATTCGCACGAACGTAACCATTCTAATTCATTCATACGATCCATTCTAATTCATTCGTACGATCCATTCTAAGTCATTCGTATGATCCATTCTAATTCATTCGTACGATCTATTCTAATTCATTTGCATGAATGTATCCATTCTAATTCATTCGTACGATCCATTTTAATTCATTTGTATGATCAATTCTAATTCATTCGTACGATCCATTCTAATTCATTCGTACGATTCATTTTAATTTATTCATACGATCCATTCTAATTCATTCCTATGATCTATTCTAATTCATTCGTATGATCCATTCTAATTCATTCGTACGAATGAATTAGAATGGATCGTATAAACGAATTAGAATGGATTGTACGAATGAATTAAAATGGATACATTCGTGCGAATGAATTAGAATAGATCGTACGAATGAATTAGAATGGATTGTACGAATGGATTAGAATGGATCGTACGAATGCATTAGAATGGATCATACGAATGAATTAGAATGGATCGTACGAATAAATTAGAATGGATCATGCGAATGAATTTGAATGGATCGTACAAATGAATTAGAATGGATCGAACGAATGAATTAGAATGGATACATTCGAGCGAATGAATTAGAATAGATCGTAGGAATGAATTAGAATGGATATATTTGTGCGAATGAGTTAGAATGGATCATACGAATGAATTAGAATGGATCGTACGAACGAATTAGAATGGATCATACGAATGAATTAGAATGGATCGTGCGAATGAATTAGAATGGATTGTACGAATGAATTAAAATGGATACATTCGAGCGAATGAATTAGAATAGATCGTAGTAATGAATTAGAATGGATCATACGAATGAATTAGAATGGATCGTGCGAATGAATTAGAATGGATTGTACGAATGAATTAGAATGGATACATTCGTGCGAATAAATTAGAATGGATATGATGAATGAATTAGAATGGATCGTACGATTCATTCTAATTCATTCGTACGAATGTATCCATTCTAATTCATTCGTACGATCCATTCTAATTCATTCGCACGATCCATTCTAATTCATTCGTACGATCTATTCTAATTCATTCGTACGATCCATTCTAATTCGTTCGTACGATCCATTCTAAAATGAGTTAGAATGGATCATACGAATGAATTAGAATGGATCGTACGAATGAATTAGAATGGATTGTGCGAATGAATTAGAATGGATCATATGAATGAATAAGAATGGATCGTACGAATGAATTAGAATGGATCATACGAATGAATTAGAATGGATCGTACAATTGAATTAGAAAGGTCACATTTGTGAGAAATTAGAAAGGTTACATTTGTGAGAATGAATTAGAATGGATACATTTGTGCGAATGAATTAGAATAGATTAGAATGGATCGTACGAATGGATTAGAATCCATTCTAATTCATTTGTATGATCCATTATAATTCATCGCACAATTCATTCTAATTCATTCGCTCGAATTATCTATTCTAATTCATTCGTACGATCCATTCTAATGCATTCGTACGATCCATTCTAATTCATTCGTATGATCCATTCTAATTCATTCGTATGATCTATTCTAATTCATTCGCACGAATGTAACCATTCTAATTCATTCGTACGATTCATTCTAATTCATTCGTATGAGCTATTCTAATTTATTCGTACAATCCATTCTAATTCATTCGTACGATCCATTCTAATCCATTCGTACGAATGTATCCATTCAAATTCATTCGTACGATCCATTCTAATCCATTCGTACGATCCATTCTAATTCATTCGCACGATCCATTCTAATTCCTTTGCACGAATGTATCCATTCTAATTCATTTGCACGATCCATTCTAATTCATTCGTACGATCCATTCTAATTCATTCGTACGATTTACTCTAATTCATTCTCACGAATGTAACCTTTCTAATTCATTTGTATGATCCATTCTAATCCATTCGTATGATCCATTCGCTCGAATGAATTAGAATGAATCGTACGAATGAATTAGAATGGATACATTCGACCGAATGAATTAGAATGGATCATACGAATATATTAGAATGGATCGTGCGAATGAATTAGAAAGGTTACATTTGTGAGAATGAATTAGAATGGATCGTACGAATGAATTAGAATGGATCGTATGAATGGATTAGAATGGATCGTACGAATGGATTAGAATGGATCGTATGAATAAATTAGAATGGATCATACAAATGAATTAGAAAGGTTACATTCATGAGAATGAATTAGAATGGATCGTACGAATGAATTAGAATGGATCATGCGAATGAATTTGAATGGATCATACGAATGAATTAGAATGGATCGAACGAATGAATTAGAATGGATACATTCGAGCGAATGAATTAGAATAGATCGTAGGAATGAATTAGAAAGGACCATACGAATGAATTAGAATGGATCGTACGAATGCATTAGAATGGATCGTACGAATGCATTAGAATGGATACATTCGTGTGAATGAATTAGAATGGATCGTACGAATGAATTAGAATGAATTGTGCGAATGAATTAGAATGGATCGTGCGAATGAATTTGAATGGATCGTACGAATGAATTAGAATGCATAGAACAAATGAATTAGAAAGGTTACATTTGTGAGAATGAATTAGAATGGATCGTACGAATGAATTAGAATGGATTGTACGAATGAATTAGATTGCATCGTATGATCCATTCTAATTCATTCGCTCGAATGTATCCATTCCAATTCATTCGTACGATCCATTCTAATTCATTCTCACGAATGAAACCATTCTAATTCATTCGTACGATCCATTCTAATTCATTCCTACGATCCATTCTAATTCATTCGCACGAATATATCCATTCTAATTCATTTGCACGATCCATTCTAATTCATTCCTATGATCCATTCTAATTCATTCGTACGATCCATTCTAATTCATTCGCTCGAATGTATCCTTTCTAATTCATTTGTATGATCCATACTAATTCATTCGTACGATCCATTCTAATCCATTCGTACGATCCATTCTAATCCATTCGTACGATCCATTCTAATTTATTCGCACGAATGTAACCATTCTAATTCATTCGTACGATCCATTCTAATTCATTCGCATGATCCATTCAAATTCATTGGCATGATCCATTCTAATTCATTCGTACGATCCATTCTAATTCATTCTCACGAATGTAACCTTTCTAATTCATTTGTACGATCCATTCTAATTCATTCGTACGATCAAATTCATTCGTATGATCCATTCTAATTCATTCGTACGATCGATTCTAATTCATTCGCACGATCCATTCTAATTCATTCGTGCGAATGAATTAGAATGGATCATACGAATGAATTAGAATGGTTACATTCGTGCGAATGAATTAGAATGGATCGTACGAATGAATTAGAATGGATCATAGGAATGAATTAGAATGGATCCACCGAATGAGTACGAATGAATTAGAATGGATCATATAAATGAATTAGAAAGGTTACATTCAAGAGAATGAATTAGAATGGATCGTACGAATGAATTAGAATGGATCATGCGAATGAATATGAATGGATCGTACGAATGAATTAGAATGGATCAAACGAATGAATTAGAATGGATACATTCGTGCGAATTAATTAGAATAGATCGTAGGAATGAATTAGAATGGGTCATACGAATGAATTAGAATGGATCGTGCGAATGAATTAGAATGGATCGTACGAATGAATTAGAATGGATCGAACGAATGAATTAGAATGGATACATTCGTGCGAATGAATTAGAATGGATTGTACGAATGAATTAGAATGGATCGTATAAATGAATTAGAAAGGTTACATTTGTGAGAATGGATCGTACGAATGAATTACAATGAATCATACGAATGAATTAGAATGGATCATACGAATGAAATAGAATACATCATATGAATGAATTAGAATGGATCGTACGTTTGAATTAGATTGGATTGTGCGAATGAATTAGAATGGATACATTCGTTCGAATGAATTAGTATAGATCGTATGAATGAATTAGAATGGATCGTACGAATGAATTAGAATGGATCGTGCGACTGAATTTGAATGGATCGTGCGAATGAATTAGAATGGATCATACGAATAAATTAGAATGGATCGTACGAATGAATTAGAATGGATCGTACGAATGAATTAGAACGGATCGTGCGAATGAATTAGAATGAATCGTACCAATGCGTTAGAATGGATCGTACCAATGAATTAGAATGGATACCTTCGTATAAATGAATTAGAATGGATCGTGCGAATGAATTTGAATGGATTGTAAGAATGAATTAGAATGGATCATAAGAATGAATTAGAATGGTTACATTCGTGCGAATGAATTAGAATGGATCGTACGAATGGATTAGAATGGATCATACGAATGGATTAGAACGCATTGTACGAATGAATTAGAATAGATATATTTGTGCGAATGAATTAGATTGCATCGTGTGAATGAATTAGAATGGATCGTAAGAATGAATTAGAATGGATCGTGCGAATGAATTAGAATGGGTCGTACGAATGAATTAGAATGGATCGTGCGAATAAATTAGAATGGATCGTACGAATGAATTATAATGGATCCACCGAATGAGTTAGAATGGATCATACGAATGAATTAGAATGGATCGTACGAATGAATTAGAATGGATTGTACGAATGAATTAGAATAGATCATACGAATGGATTAGAACGCATTGTACGAATGAATTAGAATAGATACATTTGTGCGAATGAATTAGAATGGATCGTATGAATGAATAAGAATGGATCGTACGAATGAATTAGAATAGATTGTGCGAATGAATTAGAATGGATCGTACGAATGAATTAGAATTGATTGTGCGAATGAATTAGAATGGATCGTACGAATGAATTAGAATAGATTGTACGAATGAATTAGAATAGATCGTGCAAATGAATTAGAATGGATCGTATGAAAGAATTAGAATGGATCGTACGAATGCATTAGAATGGATCGTACGAATGAATTAGAATGAATCGTACGATCCATTCTAATTTATTCATCCGATCCATTCTAATTCATTCGCACAAATGTATCCATTCTAATTCATTCGTACAATCCATTCTAATTCATTCGCACGATCCATTCTAATTCATTCATATGATCCATTCTAATTCATTCCTACGATCTATTCTAATTCATTCGCTCGAATGTATCCATTCTAATTCATTCGTTTGATCCATTCTAATTCATTCGTTTGATCCATTCTAATTCATTCGTACGATCCATTCAAATTCATTCGCATGATCCATTCTAATTCATTCATACGATCCATTCTAATTCATTCTCACGAATGTAACTTTTCTAATTCATTTGTATGATCCATTCTAATTCATTCGTACGATCCATTCTAATTCATTCGCATGAATGTATCCATTCTAATTCATTCGCACAATCCAATCTAATTCATTCATACGATCCATTCTAATCCATTCGTACGATCCATTGTAATTCATTCATATAATCCATTCAGATTCATTCGCACAAATGTATCCATTCAAATTCATTCGAATGATCCATTCTAATTAATTCGCACAATCCATTCTAATTCAGTCGTATGATCCATTCTAATTCATTCGTATGAATGTAACCATTCTAATTCATTCGTACGATCCATTCTAATTCATTCGTATGAGCTATTCTAATTCATTCGTACGATCCATTCTAATCCATTCGTACGATCCATTCTAATCCATTCGTACGATCCATTCTAATTCATTCGCATGATCCATTCTAATTCATTCGTACGATCCATTCTAATTCATTCTCACGAATGTAACCATTCTAATTCATTTGTATGATCCATTCTAATTCATTCGTACGATCCATTCTAATCCATTCGTACGAATGACTTAGAAAGGTTACATTTTTGAGAATGAATTAGAATGGATCGTACGATCCATTCTAATTCATTCGTATGATCAATTCTAATTCATTCGCACGATCCATTCTAATTCATTCGTATGATCCATTCTAATTCATTCGCACGAATGTAACCATTCTAATTCATTCGTACGATCCATTCTAATTCATTCCTACAATCCATTCAAATTCATTCGTATGATCAAATCTAATTTATTCGCACGATCCATTCTAATTCATTCGTACGATCCATTCTTATTCATTCGCACGAATGCAACCATTCTAATTCATTCGTACGATCGATTCTAATTCATTCCTACGATACATTCTAATTCATTCGCACGAATGTATCCATTCTAATTCATTTGCACGATCCATTCTAATTCATTCCTATGATCCATTCTAATTCATTCGTACGATCCATTCTAATTCATTCGCTCTAATGTATCCATTCTAATTCATTCGTACGATCCATTCAAATTCGTTCGTACGATCCATTCTACCTCGTTCGTACAATCCATTCTAATTCATTCGCACGATCCATTCTAATTCATTCGCACGATTCATTCTAATTCATTCTCACGAATGTAACCTTTCTAATTCATTTGTATGATCCATTCTAATTCATTCGTACGATCCATTCTAATCCATTCGTACGATCCATTCTAATCCATTCGTACGATCCATTCTAATCCATTCGTACGATCCATTCTAATTCATTCTCACAAATATAACCTTTCTAATTCATTTGTACGATCCATTCTAATTCATTCGTACGATCCATTCAAATCCATTCGTACGATCCATTCTAATCCATTCGTAAGATCCATTCTAATTCATTCGCACGAATGTAACCATTCTAATTCATTCGTACGATCCATTTTAATTCATTCGTACGATCCATTCTAATTAATTCGCACAAATGTATCCATTCTAAGTCATTCGTACGATCCATTCTTATTCATTCATACGATCCATTCTAATTCATTTGTACGAATGAATTAAAATGGATCGTACAAATGAATTAGAATGGATCGTGCGAATGAATTAGAATGGATCGTACGAACGAATTAGAATGGATCGTACGAACGAATTAGAATGGATCGTATGAACGAATTAGAATGGATCGTACGAATGAATTAGAATGGATACATTCGAGCGAATGAATTAGAATGGATCGTACGAATGAATTAGAATGGATCATAGGAATGAATTAGAATGGATCGTGCAAATGAATTAGAATGGATACATTCGTGCGAATGAATTAGAATGGATCGTAGGAATGAATTAGAATCGATTGTACGAATGAATTAGAATGGTTACATTCGTGCGAATGAATTAGAATGGATCGTACGAATGGATTAGAATGGATCATAGGAATGAATTAGAATGGATCGTACGAATGAATTAGAATGGATCGTACAAATGAATTAGAAAGGTTAAATTTGTGAGAATGAATTAGAATGGATCGTACGATTCATTCTAATTCATTCGTACGATCCATTCAAATTCATTCGCACGATCCTTTCTAATTCATTCGTATGATTCATTCTAATTCATTCGTACGATCCATTCTAATTCATTCGCACAAATATATCCAATCTAATTCATTCGTACGATCCATTCTAATTCATTCGTACGAATAAATTACAAAGGATCGTACGAATGAGTTAGAATGGATTGTACGAATGAATTAGAATGGATACATTCGAGCGAATGAATTAGAATGGATCGTACGAATGAATTAGAATGGATCGTGCAAATGAATTAGAATGAATCAAACGATCCATTCTAATTCATTCTTACGATCCATTCTAATCCATTCTTACGCTCTATTCTTATTCATTCGTACGATCCATTCTAATTAATTCGTACGATCCATTGTAATGCATTCGTTCGATCCATTCTAATTTATTCGTACGATCCATTCTAATTCATTCCTATGATCCATTCTAATTCATTCGTACGATCCATTGTAATTCATTCGCTCGAATGTATCCATTCTAATTCATTCGTACAATCCATTCTAATTCATTAATGAATTAGAATAGATACATTTGTGCGAATGAATTAGAACGGATCGTACGAATGAATTAGAATGAATCATACGAATAAATTAGAATGGATCGTGCGAATGAATTTGAATGGATCGTACGAATGAATTAGAATGAATCGTACGATCCAATCTAATTCATTCTCACAAATGTAACCTTTCTAATTCATTCGTACGATCCATTCTAAATTCATTCGTCCGATCCATTCTAATCCATTCATACGATCCATTCTAATCCATTCGTACGATCCATTCTAATTCATTCGCACGAATGTAACCATTCTAATTCATTCGTACGATCCATTCTAATTCATTCCTACGATCCATTCTAATTCATTCGCACGAATGTATACATTCTAATTCATTTTCACAATCCATTATAATTCATTCCTATGATCCATTCTAATTCATTCGTACGGTCCATTCTAATTCATTCGCTCGAATGTATCCATTCTAATTCATTTGTACGATCCATTCTAATGCGTTCATACGATCCATTCTAATTCGTTCGTACGATCCATTCTAATTCATTAGTACGATCCATTCTAATTCATTTACACGAATGTATCCATTCTAATGCATTCTTACGATTCATTCTAATTCATTCGTACGATCCATTCTAATTTATTCGCACGATCCATTCTAATTCATTCGCACAATCCATTCTAATCCATTCGTACGATCCATTCTAATTCATTCGTACAAATGAATTAGAATGGATCGTACGAATGAATAAGAATAGATCATATGAATGAATTAGATTGGATCGTGCGAATGAATTAGAATGAATCGTACGAATGCAATAGAATGGATACATTCGTGCGAATGAATTAGAATGGATCGCACGAATGGATTAGAATGGATCATACGAATGGATTAGAATGGATTGGACGAATGAATTTAGAATGGATCGTACGAATGAATTAGAAAGGTTACATTTGTGAGAATGAATTAGAATGGATCGTACGATTCATTCAAATTCATTCGTACGATCCATTCAAATCCATTCGCACGATCCATTCTAATCCATTCGTACGATCCATTCTAAATTCATTCATACGATCCATTCTAATTCATTCGCACGAATGTAACCATTCTAATTCATTCGTGCGATTCATTCTAATTCATTCGTACGATCCATTCAAATTCATTCGCATGATCCATTCTAATTCATTTGTACGATCCATTCAAATTCAATCGTATGATCCATTCTAATTCGTTCGCACAAATGTATCCATTTTAATTCAGTCATACGATCCATTCTAATTTATTCATACGTTCCATTCTAATTCATTCGCACGATCCATTCTAATTCATTCGTACGATCCATTCTAATCCATTCGTACGAATGGATTAGACTGGATACATTCGTGCAATCCATTCTAATTCGTTTGCACGATCCATTCTAAACCATTCATACGATCCATTCTAATCCATTCGTATGATCCATTCTAATTCATTCGTATGATCCATTCTAATTCATTTGCATGAATATATCCATTCTAATTCATTCGTAAGATCCATTCCAATTCATTCGTATGATCCATTCTATGTCATTCATGCAATCCATTCTAGTTCATTCATACGATCCATTCTAACTCATTCATACGATCCATTCTAATTCATTCGCACTATCCATTCTAATTCATTCGTACAATCCATTCTAATTCATTCGTACGTTCCATTCTAATTCATTCGTACAAATGTATCCATTCTTATTCATTCGTACGATCCATTCTAATTCATTCCTACGATCCATTCTAATTCATTCGCACGAATGTATCAATTCTAATTCATTTGCACGATCCATTCTAATTCATTCCTATGATCCATTCTAATTCATTCGTACGATCCATTCTAATTCATTCGCACGAATGTATCCATTCTAATTCATTTGCACGATCCATTCTAATTCATTCCTATGATCCATTCTAATTCATTCATACGATCCATTCTAATTCATTCGCTCGAATGTATCCATTCTAATTCATTCGTCCGATCCATTCAAATTCATTCGTACGATGCATTCTAATTCATTCGCACGATCTATTATAATTCATTCGTACAATCCATTCTAATTCATTCGTACGATCCATTCTAATTCATTCGTACAATCCATTCAGATTCATTCGCACAAATGTATCCATTCAAATTCATTCGTACGTTGCTTTTTGATCCTTCGATGTCGGCTCTTCCTATCATTGGGAAGCAGAATTCACCAAGTGTTGGATTAGAATTGATCATACGAATGAATTAGAATGGATCGTACGAATGAATTAGAATGGATCGTGCGAATGAATTAGAATGGATCGTAGGAATGAATTAGAATGGATCATACGAATAAATTAGAATGGATCGTGCGAATGAAATAGAATGGATTAATTAGAACGGATTGTACGAATGAATTAGAATGGATCGTGCGAATAAATTAGAATGGATCGCACGATCGTTCTAATTCATTCGCATGATCCATTCTAAATTAGAATGGATCGTACGAATGAATTAGAATGGATCCACCGAATGAGTTAGAATGGATCATATGAATGAATTAGAATGGATCGTATGAAAGAATTAGAATGGATTGTGCGAATGAATTAGAATGGATCGTATGAATGAATAAGAATGGATCGTGCGAATGAATTAGAATGGATCGTACGAATGAATTATAATGGATCGTGCGAATAAATTAGAAACATTCGTGCGAATGAATTAAAATGAATTAGAATGGATCATACGAATGAATTAGAATGGATCGTGCAAATGAATTAGAATGGATACATTCGTGCGAATGAATTAGAATGTATCCTAGAAATAAATTAGAATGGATCGTACGAATGAATTAGAATGGTTGCATTCGTGCGAATGAATTAGAATGGATCGTACGAATGAATTAGAATGGATCGTGCGAATGAATTAGAATTGATTATACGAATGAATTAGAATGGATTGTACGAATGAATTAGAATGGATACATTTGTGCGAATGAATTAGAATGGATCGTGCGAATGAATTAGAATGGATTGTACGAATGAATTATAATGGATACATTCGTACGAATGAATTAGAATGGATCGTACGAATGAATTAGACTGGATCGTACGAATAAATTAGAATGGATACATTCGTGCGAATAAATTAGAAAGGATCAAACACACGATCCATTCTAATTCATTCGTACGATCCATTCTAATTCATTCCTACAATCTATTCTAATTCATTCGCTCGAATGTATCCATTCTAATTCATTCGTTCGATCCATTCTAATTCATTCGTACGATCCATTCAAATTCATTCGCATGATCCATTCTAATTCATTCGTACAATCCATTCTAATTCAATCGTATGATCCATTCTAATTCATTCGCACAAATGTATCCATTTTTATTCATTCGTACGATCCATTCTAATTTATTCGTATGATCCATTCTAATTCATTCGTACGATCCATTCTAATTTATTCATAAGATCCATTCTAATTTGTTCGTACGATCTATTCTAATTTGTTCATACGATCCATTCTAATTCATTCGCATAATCCATTCTAATTCATTTGTACGATCCATTTTAATTCATTCGCATGATCCATTCTAATTCATTCGTACGATCCATTCTAATTCATTCACACGAATGTATCTATTCTAATTCATTTGCACGATCCATTCTAATTCATTCCTATGATCCATTCTAATTCATTCGTACGATCCATTCTAATTCATTCGTACGATCCATTCTAATTCGTTCATACGATCCATTCTAATTCGTTCGTACGATCCATTCTAATTCGTTCATACGATCCATTCTAATTCATTCGCACGATCCATTCTAATTCATTCGCACGATCCATTCTAATTCATTCTTACGAATGTAACCTTTCTAATTCATTTGTATGATCCATTCTAATTCATTCGTACGATCCATTCTAATCCATTCGTACGATCCATTCTAATTCATTTGCACGATTCATTCTAATTCATTCCTATGATCCATTCTAATTCATTCGTACAATCCATTCTAATTCATTCGCTCGAATGTATCCATTCTAATTCATTCGTATGCTCCATTCTATTTCATTCGTACGATCCATTCTAATTCATTCTCACGAATGTAACCTTTCTAATTCATTTGTATGTATCCATTCTAATTCATTCGTACGATCCATTCTAATTCATTCGCACGATCCATTCTAATTCATTCGTACGATCCATTCTAATTCATTCGCACGATCCATTCTAATTCATTCGTACGATCCATTCTAATTCATTCGCACGAATGTATCCATTCTAATGTATTCGTACGATTCATTCTAATTCATTCGCACGATCCATTCTAATTCATTCGTACGATCCATTCTAATTCATTCGTCCGATCCATTCTAATTCATTCACACGAATGTATCCATTCTAATTCATTCGTACAATCCATTCTAATTCATTCACACGATCCATTCTAATTCATTCGTATGATCCATTCTAATTCATTCCTACGATCTATTCTAATTCATTCGCTCGAATGTATCCATTCTAATTCATTCGTTCGATCCATTCTAATTCATTTGTACGATCCATTCTAAATCATTCGTATGATCCATTCTCTAATTCATTCGTATAATCGATTCTAATTCATTCCTACGATCTATTCTAATGCATTCGCTCGAATGTATCCATTCTAATTCATTCGTTCGATCCATTCTAATTCATTCGTACGATCCATTCAAATTCATTCGCATGATCCATTCTAATTCATTCGTACGATCCATTCTAATTCATTGTCACGAATGTAACCTTTCTAATTCATTTATATGATCCATTCTAATTTATTCGCACGATCTATTCTCATTCATTCGTACGATCCATTCTAATTCATTCGTACGATCCATTCTAATTCATTCTAATTCATACGAATGAATTAGAATGAATCGTACGAATGAATGAGAATGGATCGTACGAATGAATTAGAATGGATACATTTGTGCGAATGAATTAGAATGGATCGTATATTCGTGCAAATAAATTAGAATGGATCATACAAATGAATTAGAATGGATCGTATATTCGTGCAAATAAATTAGAATGGATCGTACAAATGATTTAGAATGGATCGTACGAATGAGTTTGAATGGATCGTGCGAATGAATTAGAATGGATCGTACGAATGAATTAGAATGGATCCACCGAATGAGTTAGAATGGATCATACGAATGAATTAGAATGGATCATACGAATGAATTAGAATGGATCATGCAAATGAATTAGAATGGATTGTACGAATGCATTAGAATGGATACATTCGTGCGAATGAATTAGAATGGATCATACGAATGAATTAGAATGGATACGTTCTAATTCATTCGTACGATCCATTCTAATTCGTTTATACGATCTATTCTAATTCGTTCGCACGATCCATTCTAATTCATTCGTACGATCTATTCTAATTCATTCGCATGATCCATTCTAATTCATTCGTACGATCCATTCTAATTCATTCGTACAATCCATTCAAATTCATTCGTACGATGCAATCTAATTCATTCGCACAAATGTATCTATTCTAATTCATTCGTACAATGCGTTCTAATCCATTCGTACGATCCATTCTAATCCATTCTAATTCATTCGCACGAATGTAACCATTCTAATTTATTCATATGATCCTTTCTAATTTATTCGTACGATCCATTTTAATTCATTCGTATGATCCATTCTAATTCATTCGAACGATCCATTCTAATTCATTTGCATGAATGTATCCATTCTAATTTATTCGTACGATCCAGTCTAATTCATTCGTACGATCCATTCTAATTCATTCGCACGAATATATCCATTGTAATTCATTCGTACGATCCTTTCTAATTCATTCGCACGATCCATTCTATTTCTTTCATATGATCCATTCTGATTCATTCGCACGAATGTATCCATTCTAGTTCATTCGTACGCTCCATTCTAATTCATTCGTACGCTCCATTCTTATTCATCGCACAAATGTATCCATTCTAATTTATTCGTACGATCCATTCAAATTCAATCGTATGATCCATTCTAATTCATTCGCACAAATGTATCCATTTTAATTCATTCGTACGATCCATTCTAATTTATTCATACGATCCATTCAAATTCATTCGCACGATCCATTCTAATTCATTCGTACGATCCATTCGAATTCTTTTGTATGAATATATCTATTCTAATTCATTCGTATGATATATTCTAATTTATTCGCACGATCTATTCTAATTCATTCGTACGATCCATTCTAATTCATTCATACGATCCATTCTAATTCATTCGCACGAATGTATCATACGAATGAATTAGAATGGATCATGCGAATGAATTAAAATGGATCGTACGAATGAATTAGAATGGATCGTACAAATGAATTAGAAAGCTTACATTTGTGAGAATGAATTAGAATGGATCGTACGAATGAATTAGAATGGATCGTACGAATGTATTAGAATGGATCGTACGAATGAATTAGAATGGATCATACAAATGAATTAGAAAGGTTACATTCGTGAGAATGAATTAGAATGGATCGTACAAATGAATTAGAATGGATCAAGCGAATGAATTTGAATGGATCGTACGAATGAATTAGAATGGATCGAACGAATGAATTAGAATAGATACATTCGAGCGAATGAATTAGAATAGATCGTAGAAATGAATTAGAATGGATCATACGAATGAATTAGAATGGATCGTGCGAATGAATTAGAATGGATTGTACGAATGAATTAGAATGGATACATTCGTGCGAATGAATTAGAATGGATCAGACGAATGAATTAGAATGGATCGTACGATTCATTCTAATTCGTTTGTATGATCCATTCTAATTCATTCGTATGAGCCATTCTAACTCATTCGGTGGATCAATTCTAATTCATTCGTACGATCCATTCTAATTCATTCGCACTATCCATTCTAATTCATTCGCACGATCCATTCTAATTCATTCGTACGATCCATTCTAATTCAATCGCACGAATGTATCCATTCTAATTCATTTGTACGATCCATTCTAATTCATTCGTACAATGCGTTATAATTCATTCGTACGATCCATTCTAATTCATTCCTATGATCCATTCTAATTCATTCGAACGATCTATTCTAATTCATTCGCTCAAATGTATCCATTCTAATTCATTCGTACGATCCATTCTAATTCGTTCATACGATCCTTTCTAATCCATTCGTACGATCCATTCTAATTCATTCGCACGATCCATCCTAATCCATTCGTACGATTCATTCTAATTCATTCGTACAAATGAATTAGAATGGATCATATGAATGAATAAGAATGGAACGTACGAATGTATTAGAATGGATCGTGCGAATGAATTAGAATGAATCGTACGAATGCATTAGAATGGATACATTCGTGCGAATGAATTAGAATGAATCGTACGAATGAATTAGAATAGATCATACAAATAAATTAGAAAGGTTATATTCGTGAGAATGAATTAGAATGGATCGTACGAATGAATTAGAATGGATCATGCGAATGAATTTGAATGGATCGTACGAATGAATTAGAATGGATCGAACGAATGAATTAGACTGGATACATTCGAGCGAATGAATTAGAATAGATCGTAGGAATGAATTAGAATGGATCGTGCGAATGAATTAGAATGAATTATACGAATGAATTAGAATGGATCGTACGAATGAATTAAAATGGATCGTGCGAATGAAGTAGAATGGATCGTATGAATGAATTAGAATGGATCGTACGAATGAATTAGAATGGATCGAACGAATGAATTAAAATGGATACATTCGAGCGAATGAATTAGAATAGATCGTAGGAATGAATTAGAATGGATCATACGAATGAATTAGAATGGATCGTGCGAATGAATTAGAGTGTATTGTACGAATGAATTAGAATGGATATATTCGAGCGAATGAATTAGAATAGATCGTTGGAATGAATTAGAATGGATCATACGAATGAATTAGAATGGATCGTGCGAATTGATTAGAATGGATTGTACGAATGAATTAGAATGGATACATTCGTGCGAATGAATTAGAATGGATCGAACGAATGAATTAGAATGGATCGTATGAATGAATTAGAATGGATCGTACGAATGAATTAGAATGGATCGAACGAATGAATTAGAATGGATATATTCGAGCGAATGAATTAGAATAGATCGTAGGAATGAATTAGAATGGATCATACGAATGAATTAGAATGGATCGTGCGAATGAATTAGAATGGATTGTACGAATGAATTAGAATGGATACATTCGAGCGAATGAATTAGAATAGATCGTTGGAATGAATTAGAATGGATCATACGAATGAATTAGAATGGATCGTGCGAATTAATTAGAATGGATTGTACGAATGAATTAGAATGGATACATTCGTGCAAATGAATTAGAATGGATCGTACGAATGAATTAGAATTGATCATGCGAATGAATTAGAATGGATACATTCTTGCGAATGAATTTGAATGGATCGTACGAATGGATCGTACGAATGAATTAGAATTGTTACATTCATGCAAATGAATTAGAATGGATCGTACGAATAAATTAGAATGCATACATTCGTGCGAATGAATTAGAATGGATCGTACAAATGAATTAGAATGGATCGTACGAATGAATTAGAATGGATTGTACGAATGAATTAGAATGGATACATTTATGCGAATGAATTAGAATGGATCGTGCGAATGAATTAGAATGGATCGTACGAATGAATTACAATGGATATATTTATGCGAATGAATTAGAATGGATCGAACGAATGAATTAGAATGGATACATTTGTGCGAATGAATTAGAATGGATCGTACGAATGAATTAGAATGGATTGTACAAATGAATTAGAATGGATACATTCGAGCGAATGAATTAGAATGGATCGAACGAATGAATTACAATGGATCATAGGAATGAATTAGAATGGATCGTGCAAATGAATTAGAATGGATACATTCGTGCGAATGAATTAGAATGGATCGTACGAATAAATTAGAATGGATCATAGGAATGAATTAGAACGGATCGTGCAAATGAATTAAAATGGATACATTCGTGCGAATGAATTAGAATGGATCGTAGGAATGAATTAGAATGGATCGTTCGAATGAATTAGAATGGATACATTTGTGCGAATGAATTAGAATGGATCGTGCGAATGAATTAGAATGGATCGTACGAACGAATTAGAATGGTTCGTACGAATAAATTAGAATGGAAACATTCGAGCGAATGAATTAGAATGGATCGTACGAATGAATTAGAATGGATCATAGGAATGAATTAGAATGGATCGTGCAAATGAATTATAATGGATACATTCGTGCAAATGAATTAGAATGGATCATAGGAATGAATTAGAGTGGATCGTACGAATGAATTAGAATGGTTACATTCGTGCGAATGAATTAGAATAGATCGTACGAATGGATTAGAATGGATCGTATGAATTGATTAGAATGGTTCATACGAATGAATTAGAATAGATCATACAAATGAATTAGAAATGTTACATTTGTTAGAATGAATTAGAATGGATCGTACGAATGAATTAGAATGGATCATACGAATGGATTAGAATGGATCGTACGAATGAATTAGAATAGATATATTCTTGCGAATGAATTAGAATGGATCGTACGAATGAATTAGAATGGATCGTGCGAACGCATTAGAATGGATCGTACGAATAAATTAGAATGGATACATTCGAGCGAATGAATTAGAATGGATCGTGCGATGAATTAGAATTGATCATACAAATGAATTAGAATGGATTCTAATCCATTTGTACGATCCATTCTAATCTATTCTAATTCATTCGCACAAATGTATCCATTCAAATTCGTTCTCACAAATGTAACCTTTCTAATTCATTTGTATGATCCATTCTAATGCATTCGTATGATCCATTCTAATCCATTCGTACGATCCATTCTAATCCATTCATTCGTACGAATGAATTAGAATGGTTACATTCGTGCGAATGAATTAGAATAGATCGTACGAATGAATTAGAATGGATCGTACGAATGAATTAGAATGGATCGTGCGAATGAATTAGAATGGATATATTCGTGCGAATGAATTCAAATTCATTCATACGATCCATTCAAATTTATTCGCATGATCCATTCTAATTCATTCGTACGATCCATTCTAATTCATTCTCACGAATGTAACCTTTCTAATTCATTTGTATGATCCATTCTAATTCATTCGTATGATCCATTCTAATCCATTCTTACGATCCATTCTAATTTATTCGAACGATCTATTCAAATTCTTTCGTACAATCCATTCTAATTCATTCGCACGATCTATTCTAATTCATGCATACAATCCATTCTAATTCATTCGTACGATCCATTCTAATTCATTCGCACTATCCATTCTAATTCATTCGTACGATCCATTCTAATTCATTCGTACAAATGTATCCATTCTAATTCATTCGTACGATCCATTCTAATTCATTCATACAATCTATTCTAATTCATTCGCATGAATGTATCCATTCTAATTCATTCGCACAATCCAATCTAATTTAAACGTACGATCCATTCTAATTCATTCACATGATGTATTCTAATTCATTTGTACGATCCATTTTAATTCATTTGTATGATTCATTCTAATGCAATCGTACGATTCATTCGCACGATCCATTCTAATTCATTCGTACGATCCATTCTAATTCATTCGTCCAATCCATTCTAATTCATTCGCACGAATGTAACCATTCTAATTCATTCGTACAATCCATTCTAATTTATTCGCATGATCCATTCTAATTCATTCATATGATCCAATCTAATTCATTCCTACGATCTATTCTAATTCATTCGCTCGAATGTATCCATTCTAATTCATTCGCATGATCCATTCTAATTCATTCGTACGATCCATTCTAATTCATTCGTACAATCCATTCTAATTCATTCGTATGATCCATTCTAATTCATTCCTACGATCTATTCTAATTCATTCGCTCGAATGTGTCCATTCTAATTCATACGTCCCATCCATTCTAATTCATTCATACGATCCATTCAAATTCATTCGCATGATCCATTCTAATTCATTCGTACGATCCATTCTAATTCATTCTCACGAATGTAACCTTTCTAATTCATTTGTATGATCCATTCTAATTCATTCGTACGATACATTTGTGCGAATGAATTAGAATGGATCGTAGGAATGAATTAGAATGGATCGTGCGAATGAATTAGAATGGATCGTGCGAATGAATTAGAATGGATCGTACGAATGAATTAGAATGGATCGTACGAATGAATTAGAATGGATCGTATGAATGAATAAGAATGGATCGTACGAATGAATTATAATGGGTCGTACGAATGAATTAGAATGGATCGTGCGAATGAATTAGAATGGATCGTACGAATAAATTAGAATGGATCCACCTAATGAGTTAGAATGGATCATGCGAATGAATTAGAATGAATCGTACGAATGAATTAGAATGGATTGTGCGAATGAATTAGAATGGATCGTATGAATGAATAAGAATGGATCATACGAATGAATTTGAATGGATCGTGCGAATGAATTAGAATGAATCGTACGAATGCACTTGAATGGATCGTACGAATAAATTAGAATGGATCGTACGAACGAACTAGAATGGTTCGTATGAACGAATTAGAATGGATCGTATGAATGAATTAGAATGGATACATTCGAGCGAATGAATTAGAATGGATCGTACGAATGAATTAGAATGGATCATAGGAATGAATTAGAATGGATTGTGCAAATGAATTAGAATGGATACATTCGTGCGAATGAATTAGAATGGATAATAGGAATGAATTAGAATGGATCGTACGAATAAATTAGAATGGATCGTGCGAATGAATTAGAATGGATCGTACGAATGAATTAGAATGGATCCACCGAATGAGTTAGAATGGATCATACGAATGAATTAGAATGGATCGTACGAATGAATTAGAATGGATCGTACGAATGAATTAGAATGGATCGTATGAATGAATAAGAATGGATCGTACTAATGAATTAGAATGGATCGTGCGAATGAATTAGAATGAATCGTACGAATGCATTAGAATGGATCGTATGAATTAATTAGAATGAATCATACGATCCATTCTAATTCATTCGTCCAATCCATTCTAATTCATTCGGACGAATGTATCCATTCTAATTCATTCGTACAATCCATTCTAATTCATTCGCACGATCCATTCTAATTCATTCCTATGATCCATTCTAATTGATTCCTACGATCTATTCTAATTCATTCGCTCGAATGTATCCATTCTAATTCATTCGTACAATCCATTCTAATTCATTCGCACGATCCATTCTAATTCATTCGTATGATCCATTCTAATTCATTCGTACGATCCATTCTAATTCATTCGTATGATCCATTCTAACTCATTCGCACAAATGTATCCATTCTAATTCATTCGTATGATTCATTCTAATTCCTTCGTACGATTCATTCTAATTCATTCGTACGATCCATTCTAATTCATTCGCACAAATGTATCCATTCTAATTCATTCGTACGATCCATTCTAATTCATTCGCACGATCCATTCTAATTCATTCGTACGATCCATTCTAATTCATTCGCACGATCCATTCTAATTCATTCATACGATCCATTCTAATTCATTCGTACGATCCATTCTAATTCATTCGTATGATCCATTCTAATTTATTCGTACGATCCATTCTAATTCATTTGCATGAATGTATCAATTCTAATTCATTCGCACGATACATTCGAATTCAGTCGTATGAATGTATCCATTTTAATTCATTCATACGATCCATTCTAATTCATTCGTACGATCTAATTCATTCGTACGATCCATTCTAATTCATTCGTACGATCGATTCTAATTCATTCACATGATCCATTCTAATTCATTCATACGACCCATTCTAATTCATTCGTATGATCCATTCTAATTTATTCGTTCAAATATATCCATTCTAATTCATTCGTACGATCCATTCTAATTCATTCGCACGATCCATTCTAATTCATTCGTACGATCCATTCTAATTCATTCGTTCGATCCATTCTAATTCATTCGCATGATCCATTCTAATTCATTCGTACGATCCATTCTAATTCATTCGCACGAATGTATCCATTCTAATGCATTCATACGATTCATTCTAATTCATTCGAATGATCCATTCTAATTCATTCGTATGATCCATTCTAATTCATTTGTATGATCCATTCTAATTCATTCGAACGATCCATTCTAATCCATTCGTATGATCCATTCTAATCCATTCGTACGATCCATTCTAATTCATTCGTATGAATGTATCCATTCTAATTTATTCGTACGATCCAGTCTAATTCATTCGTACGATCCATTCTAATTCATTCGCACGAATGTATCCATTCTAATTCATTCGTACGATCCATTCTAATTCATTCGTATGATCCATTCTAATTCATTCGCACGATCCATTCAAATTCATTCGCACGATCTATTCTAATTCATTCGTACTGTCCATTCTAATTCATTCATACGATCTATTCTAATTCATTCGCACGAATGTATCCATTCTAATTCATTCGCACAATCCAATCTAATTCAAACGTACGATCCATTCTAATTCATTCACATGACGTATTCTAATTCATTCGTATGACCCATTCTAATTCATTCGTATGATTCATTCTAATTCATTCGTACGATCCATTCTAATTCATTCACACAAGTGTACCCATTATAATTCATTCGTACGATCCATTCTAATTTATTCGCACGATCCATTCTAATTCATTTGTATGAATGTATCCATTCTAATTCATCCGCACGATCCATTCTAATTCATTCGGACGATCCATTCTAATTCATTCGTATGATCCATTCTAATTCATTCGTACGATCCATTCTAATTCATTTGCATGAATGTATCCATTTTAATTCATTCGTACGATCCATTCCAATTCATTCGTATGATCCATTCTAATTCATTCATGCAATCCATTCTAATTCATTCATACGATCCATTCTAACTCATTCATACGATCCATTCTAATTCATTCGCATGAATGTATGTATCCATTCTAGTTCATTCGCACGAATGTATCCATTGTAATTCATTCGTACAATCTATTCTAATACAATCGCAAGATCCATTCTAATTCATTCGTACGATCCATTATAATTAATTCGTACGATCCATTCTAATTCATTCGCACGATCCATTATAATTTATTCGTACAAATGTATCCATTCTAATTCATTCGTACGATCCATTCTAATTCATTCACACAAATGTATCCATTTTAATTCATTCGTACGATCCATTTAATTCATTCGCACGATCCATTCTAATCATTCGTACAAATGTATCCATTCTAATTCATTCGTACGATCCATTCTAATTCATTCACACAAATGTATCCATTTTAATTCATTTGTACGATCCATTCTAATTCATTCGCACGATCCATTCTAATTCATTCGTAAGATCCATTCTAATTCATTCGCACGATCCATTCTAATTCATTCGTACGATCCATTCTAATTCGTTAGCACGAATGTATCCATTCTAATGCATTCGTACGATTCATTCTAATTCATTCGCACGATCCATTCTAATTAATTCGTACGATCCATTCTAATTCATTCGTCCGATCCATTCTAATTCATTCGCACGAATATATCCATTCTAATTCATTCGTACAATCCATTCTAACTCATTCGCACGATCCATTCTAATTCATTCGTATGATCCATTCTAATTCATTCCTACTATCTATTCTAATTCATTCGCTCAAATGTATCCATTCTAATGCATTCGTACGATTCATTCTAATCCATTCGTACGATCCATTCTAATTCATTCTCACAAATGTAACCTTTCTAATTCATTTGTACGATCCATTCTAATCCATTCGTATGATCCATTCTAATCCATTCGTACGATCCATTCTAATTCATTCGCACGAATGTAACCATTCTAATTCATTCGTACGATCCATTCTAATTCATTCGTACGATCCATTCTAATTCATTTGTACGAATGTATCCATTCTAATACATTCGCACGATCCATTCTAATTCATTCGCACGATCCATTCTAATTCATTCGTATGATCCATTCTAATTCATTCGTACGATCCATTCTAATTCATTCGCACAAATGTATCCATTCGAATTCATTCGTGCGATCCATTATAATTCATTCGCACGATCCATTCTAATTCATTCGTACGATCCATTATAATTCATTCGCACGATCCATTGTAATTTATTCGTACGATCCATTCTAATTCATTCGCACGAATGTATCCATTCTAATGCATTCGTACGATCCATTCTAATTCATTCGTACGATCCATTCTAATCTATTCGTACGATCCATTCTAATTCATTCGTACGATCCATTCTAATTCATTCTCACAAATGTAACCTTTCTAATTCATTTGTACGATCCATTCTAATTCATTCGTACGATCCATTCTAATTCATTCGTACGATCCATTCTAATTCATTCGTATGATCCATTCTAATTTATTCGTTCAAATATATCCATTCTAATTCATTCGTACGATCCATTCGAATTCTTTCGCACGATCCATTCTAATTCATTCGTACGATCCATTCTAATTCATTTGTATGATCAATTCTAATTCATTCGTACAATCTATTCTAATTCAGTCGTATGAATGTATCATACGAATGAATTAGAATGGATCATGCGAATGAATTAAAATGGATCGTACAAATGAATTAGAATGGATCGTGCTAATGAATTAGAATGGATCGTATGAATGAATTAGAATGGATCGTACGAATGAATTAGAATGGATCGTACGAATGAATTAGAATGGATCGTACGAATGAATTAGAATGGATATATTTGAATGAATAAATTAGAATGGATTATACGAATGAATTAGAATGGATCGTACGAATGAATTAGAATGGATCGTACGAATAGATTAGAATGGATCGTACGAATGGATTAGAATGGATCGTACGAATGAATTAGAATGGATCATACAAATGAATTAGAATGGATACATTTGTGCGAATGAATTAGAATGGATCGTACGAATGAGTTAGAATGGATCGTACGAATGAATTAGAATGGATCGTACGAATGAATTAGAATGGATCATGCGAATGAATTAGAATGGATCGTATGAATGAATTAGAATGGAAACATTTGTGCGAATGAGTTAGAATGGATCGTACGAATGAATTAGAATGGTTCGTACGAATGAATTAGAATGGATCATACGAACGAATTAGAATGGATCGTACGAACGAATTAGAATGGATCATATGAATGAATTAGAATGCATCGTACGAATGGATTAGAATGGATCGTACGAATGGATCATGCGAATGAATTAGAATGGATCGTACGAATGAATTAGAATGGATCGTACGAATAAATTAGAATGGATCGTACGAATGAATTAGAATGGATCATAGGAATGAATTAGAATGGATCGTGCAAGTGAATTAGAATGGATTCATTCGTGCGAATGAATTAGAATGGATCGTAGGAATGAATTAGAATAGATCGTACGAATGAATTAGAATGGTTACATTCGTACGAATGGATTAGAATGGATCGTATGAATGGATTAGAATGCATCGTACGAATGGATTAGAATGGATCGTACGAATGAATTAGAATGGATCGTACAAATGAATTAGAAAGGTTAAATTTGTGAGAATGAATTAGAATGGATCGTACGAATGAATTAGAATGGATCGTACGAATGGATTAGAATGGATCGTACAAATGGATTTGAATTGATCGTACGAATGGATTAGAATGGATCGTACGAATGAATTAGAATGGATCATACAAATGAATTAGAAAGGTTACATTCGTGAGAATGAATTAGAATGGATCGTACGAATGAATTAGAATGGATCATAGGATTGAATTAGAATGGATCGTGCAAATGAATTAGAATGGATACATTCGTGCGAATGAATTAGAATGGATCGTAGGAATGAATTAGAATGGATCGTACGAATGAATTATAATGGTTACATTCGTGCGAATGAATTAGAATGGATCGTACGAATGGATTAGAATGGATCGTACGAATGGATAAGAATGGAACGTACGAATGAATTAGAATGGATCGTACAAATGAATTAGAAAGCTTACATTTGTGAGAATGAATTAGAATGGATCGTACGAATGGATTAGAATGGATCGTACGAATGGATTTGAATGGATCGTACGAATGAATTAGAATGGATCATACAAATGAATTAGAAAGGTTACATTCGTGAGAATGAATTAGAATGGATCGTACGAATGAATTAGAATGGTTCATGCGAATGAATTTGAATGGATCGTAAGAATGAATTAGAATAGATCGAACAAATGAATTAGAATGGATATATTTGAGTGAATGAATTAGAATAGATCGTAGGAATGAATTAGAATGGATCGTACGAACGAATTAGAATGGATCGTACGATCTAATTCATTCGTACGATCCATTCTAATTCATTCGTACGATCGATTCTAATTCATTCGCACGATCCATTCTAATTCATTTGTACGATCCATTCTTATTCATTCGTATGATCCATTCTAATTTATTTGTTCAAATATATCCATTATAATTCATTCGTACGATCCAGTCTAATTAATTCGCACGATCCATTCTTATTCATTCATACGATCCATTCTAATTCATTTGTACGATCCATTCTAATTCATTCGCACGATCCATTCTAATTCATTCGTGCGATCCATTCTAATTCATTCGCATGATCCATTCTAATTTATTCGTACGATCCATTCTAATTCATTCGTACGATCTATTCTAATTCATTCGCACGAATGTAACCATTCTAATTCATTCGTACGATTCATTCTAATTCATTCGTATGATCTAATTCATTCGTACGATCCATTCTAATTCATTCGTACGATCGATTCTAATTCATTCGCACGATCCATTCTAATTCATTCGTACGATCCATTCTAATTCATTTGTATGATCCATTCTAATTTATTTGTTCAAATATATCCATTCTAATTCATTCGTACGATCCATTTTAATTCATTCGCACGATCCATTCTAATTCATTCGCACGAATGTATCCATTCTAATTCATTTGCACGATCCATTCAAATTCAGTCCTATGATCCATTCTAATTCATTCGTACGATCCATTCTAATTCATTCATCCGATCCATTCAAATTCATTCGTATGATCAATTCTAATTCATTTGTATGATCAATTCTAATTCATTCGCACGATCCATTCTAATTCATTCGCACGATCCATTCTAATTCATTCGTACGATCCATTCTAATTCATTCGTACGATCCATTCTAATTCATTCGTATGATCAATTCTAATTCATTCGCACGGTCCATTCTAATTCATTCGTACGATCCATTCTAATTCATTCGCACGAATGTAACCATTCTAATTCATTCGTACGATCCATTCTAATTCATTCGTACAATCAATTCTAATTCATTCGTACGATCCATTCTAATTCTTTCGCTCGAATGTATCCATTCTAATTCATTCTAATTCATTCGTACAATCCATTCTAATGCATTCGTACAATCCATTCTAATTCATTCGCACGAATGTAACCATTCTAATTCATTCATATGATCCATTCTAATTCATTCGTACGATCCATTCTAAGTCATTCGTATGATCCATTCTAATTCATTCGTACGATCTATTCTAATTCATTTGCATGAATGTATCCATTCTAATTCATTCGTACGATCCATTCTAATTCATTCGTACGATCCATTCTAATTCATTCGTACGATCCATTTAATTTATTCATACGATCCATTCTAATTCATTCCTACGATCTATTCTAATTCATTCGTATGATCCATTCTAATTCATTCGTACGAATGAATTAGAATGGATCGTATGAACGAATTAAAATGGATTGTACGAATGAATTAAAATGGATACATTCGTGCGAATGAATTAGAATAGATCGTACGAATGAATTAGAATGGATCATACGAATGGATTAGAACGGATCGTACGAATGCATTAGAATGGATCATACGAATGAATTAGAATGGTTCGTACGAATGAATTAGAATGGATCATGCGAATGAATTTGAATGGATCGTACGAAAGAATTAGAATGGATCGAACGAATGAATTTGAATGGATACATTCGAGTGAATGAATTAGAATAGATCGTAGGAATGAATTAGAATGGATATATTTGTGCGAATGAGTTAGAATGGATCATACGAATGAATTAGAATGGATCGTACGAACGAATTAGAATGGATCATACGAATGAATTAGAATGGATCGTGCAAATGAATTTGAATGGATTGTACGAATGAATTAAAATGGATACATTCGAGCGAATGAATTAGAATAGATCGTAGTAATGAATTAGAATGGATCATACGAATGAATTAGAAAGGATCGTGCGATTGAATTAGAATGGATTGTACGAATGAATTATAATGGATACATTCGTGCGAATAAATTAGAATGGATAGGACGAATGAATTAGAATGGATCGTACGATTCATTCTAATTCATTCGTACGAATGTATCCATTCTAATTCATTCGTACGATCCATTCTAATTCATTCGCATGATCCATTATAATTCATTCGTACGATCCATTCTAATTCATTCGTACGATCCATTCTAATTCGTTCGTACGATCCATTCTAAAATGAGTTAGAATGGATCATACGAATGAATTATAATGGATCGTACGAATGAATTAGAATGGATTGTGCGAATGAATTAGAATGGATCATATGAATGAATAAGAGTGGATCGTACGAATGAATTAGAATGGATCGTACGAATGAATTAGAATGGATCGTACAAATGAATTAGAAAGGTCACATTTGTGAGAAATTAGAAAGGTTACATTTGTGAGAATGAATTAGAATGGATACATTTGTGCGAATGACTTAGAATATATTAGAATGGATCGTACGAATGGATTAGAATCCATTCTAATTCATTTGTATGATCCATTCTAATTCATCGCACAATTCATTCTAATTCATTCGCTCGAATTATCTATTTTAATTCATTCGTACGATCCATTCTAATGCATTCGTACGATCCATTCTAATTCATTCGTACGATCCATTCTAATTCATTCGTATGATCTATTCTAATTCATTCGCACGAATGTAACCATTCTAATTCATTCGTACGATTCATTCTAATTCATTCGTATGAGCTATTCTAATTCATTCGTACAATCCATTCTAATTCATTCGTACGATCCGTTCTAATCCATTCGTACGAATGTATCCATTCAAATTCATTTGTACGATCCATTCTAATCCATTCGTACGATCCATTCTAATTCATTCGCACGATCCATTCTAATTCATTTGCACGAATGTATCCATTCTAATTCATTTGCACGATCCATTCTAATTCATTCGTACGATCCATTCTAATTCATTCTCACGAATGTAACCTTTCTAATTCATTTGTATGATCCATTCTAATCCATTCGTACGATCCATTCGCTCGAATGAATTATAATGAATCGTATGAATGAATTAGAATGGATACAATCGAGCGAATGAATTAGAATGGATCATACGAATAAATTAGAATGGATCGTGCGAATGAATTAGAAAGGTTACATTTGTGAGAATGAATTAGAATGGATCGTACGAATGGATTAGAATGGATCGTATGAATGGATTAGAATGGATCGTACGAATGGATTAGAATGGATCGTACGAATGAATTAGAATAGATCATACAAATGAATTAGAAAGGTTATATTCGTGAGAATGAATTATAATGGATCGTACGAATGAATTAGAATGGATCATGCGAATGAATTTGAATGGATCGTACGAATGAATTAGAATGGATCGAACGAATGAATTAGAATGGATACATTCGAGCGAATGAATTAGAATAGATCGTAGGAATTAATTAGAAAGGACCATACGAATGAATTAGAATGGATCGTACGAATGCATTAGAAT
Source organism: Chamaelirium japonicum (assembly GCA_947650365.1). NCBI lineage: Eukaryota > Viridiplantae > Streptophyta > Magnoliopsida > Liliales > Melanthiaceae > Chamaelirium > Chamaelirium japonicum. The sequence goes on along the minus strand of OX393552.1, from coordinate 77,498,009 downwards.
GGATCGTACAAATGCATTAGAATGGATACATTCGTGTGAAAGAATTAGAATGGATCGTACGAATGAATTAGAATGGATCGTGCGAATGAATTAGAAAGGATCGTGTGAATGAATTAGAATCAATCGTACGAATGAATTAGAATCAATCGTACGAATGAATTAGAATGGATCATGCGAATGAATTTGAATGGATCGTACGAATGAATTAGAATGCATCGAACAAATGAATTAGAAAGGTTACATTTGTGAGAATGAATTAGAATGGATCGTACGAATGAATTAGAATGGATCGTACGAATGAATTAGATTGCATCGTACGAACCATTCTAATTCATTCGCTCGAATGTATCCATTCCAATTCATTCGTACGATCCATTCTAATTCATTCTCACGAATGAAACCATTCTAATTCTTTCATACGATCCATTCTAATTCATTCCTACGATCCATTCTAATTCATTTGCACGAATGTATCCATTCTAATTTATTTGCACGATCCATTCTAATTCATTCCTATGATCCATTCTAATTCATTCGTACGATCCATTCTAATTCATTCGCTCGAATGTATCCTTTCTAATTCATTTGTATGATCCATTCTAATTCATTCGTACGATCCATTCTAATCCATTCGTACGATCCATTCTAATCCATTCGTACGATCTATTCTAATTTATTCGCACGAATGTAACCATTCTAATTCATTAATACGATCCATTCTAATTGATTCGCACGATCCATTCAAATTCATTGGCATGATCCATTCTAATTCATTCGTACGATCCATTCTAATTCATTCTCACGAATGTAACCTTTCTAATTCATTTGTACGATCCATTCTAATTCATTCGTACGATCAAATTCATTCGTACGATCCATTCTAATTCATTCGTACGATCTATTCTAATTCATTCGCACGATCCATTCTAATTCATTCGTGCGAATGAATTAGAATGAATCATACGAATGAATTAGAATGGTTACATTCGTGCGAATGAATTAGAATGGATCGTATGAATGAATTAGAATGGATCGTAGGAATGAATTAGAATGGATCCACCGAATTAGTACAAATGAATTAGAATGGATCATATAAATGAATTAGAAAGGTTACATTCAAGAGAATGAATTAGAATGGATCGTACGAATGAATTAGAATGGATCATGAGAATGAATTTGAATGGATCGTACGAATGAATTAGAATGGATCGAACGAATGAATTAGAATGGATACATTCGTGCGAATGAATTAGAATAGATCGTAGGAATAAATTAGAATGGGTCATACGAATGAATTAGAATGGATCGTGCGAATGAATTAGAATGGATCGTACGAATGAATTAGAATGGATACATTCGTGCGAATGAATTAGAATGGATTGTACGAATGAATTAGAATGGATCGTACAAATGAATTAGAAAGGTTACATTTGTGAGAATGGATCGTACGAATGAATTACAATGAATTATACGAATAAATTAGAATGGATCATACGAATGAATTAGAATACATCATGTGAATGAATTAGAATGGATCGTACGTTTGAATTAGATTGGATTGTGCGAATGAATTAGAATGGATACATTCGTTCGAATGAATTAGTATATTTCGTATGAATGAATTAGAATGGATCGTACGAATGAATTAGAATGGATCGTGCGAATGAATTTAAATGGATCGTGCGAATGAATTAGAATGGATCATACGAATAAATTAGAATGGATCGTACGAATGAATTAGAATGGATCGTACGAATGAATTAGAACGGATCGTACGAATGAATTAGAATGAATCGTACCAATGCGTTAGAATGGATCGTACGAATGAATTAGAATGGATCCACCGAATGAGTTAGAATGGATCATACGAATGAATTAGAATGGATCGTACGAATGAATTAGAATGGATTGTTCGAATGAATTAGAATGGATCATACGAATAGATTAGAACGCATTGTACAAATGAATTAGAATAGATACATTTGTGCGAATGAATTAGAATGGATCGTATGAATGAATAAGAATGGATCGTACGAATGAATTAGAATGGATTGTGCGAATGAATTAGAATGGATCGTACGAATGAATTAGAATGGATTGTGCGAATGAATTAGAATGGATTGTACGAATGAATTAGAATGGATTGTACGAATGAATTAGAATAGATCGTGCGAATGAATTAGAATGGATCGTACGAAAGAATTAGAATGGATCATACGAATGAATTAGAATGAATCGTACGAATGCATTAGAATGGATCGTACGAATGAATTAGAATGAATCGTACGATCCATTCTAATTTATTCGTCCGATCCATTCTAATTTATTCGCACAAATGTATCCATTCTAATTCATTCGTACAATCCATTCTAATTCATTTGCACGATCCATTCTAATTCAATCGTATGATCCATTCTAATTCATTCCTACGATCTATTCTAATTCATTCGCTCGAATGTATCCATTCTAATTCATTCGTTTGATCCATTCTAATTCATTCATACGATCCATTAAAATTCATTCGCATGATCCATTCTAATTCATTCATACGATCCATTCTAATTCATACTCACGAATGTAACCTTTCTAATTCAATTGTATGATCCATTCTAATTCATTCGTATGATCCATTCTAATTCATTCGCACGAATGTATCCATTCTAATTCATTCGCACAATCCAATCTAATTCATTCATACGATCCATTCTAATCCATTCGTAGGATCCATTGTAATTCATTCATACAATCCATTCAGATTCATTCGCACAAATGTATCCATTCAAATTCATTCATATGATCCATTCTAATTAATTCGCACAATCCATTCTAATTCTGTCGTATGATCCATTCTAATTCATTCGTATGAATGTAACCATTCTAATTCATTCGTACGATCCATTCTAATTCATTCGTATGAGCTATTCTAATTCATTCGTACGATCCATTCTAATCCATTCGTACGATCCATTCTAATCCATTCGTACGATCCATTCTAATCCATTCGTACGATCCATTCTAATTCATTCGCATGATCCATTCTAATTCATTCGTACGATCCATTCTAATTCATTCTCACGAATGTAACCTTTCTAATTCATTTGTATGATCCATTCTAATTCATTCGTATGATCCATTCTAATCCATTCGTATGAATGAATTAAAAAGATTACATTTTTGAGAATGAATTAGAATGGATCGTACGATCCATTCTAATTCATTCGTATGATCAATTCTAATTCATTCGCACGATCCATTCTAATTCATTCGTACGATCCATTCTAATTCATTCGCACGAATGTAACCATTCTAATTCATTCGTACGATCCATTCTAATTCATTCCTATAATCCATTAAAATTCATTCGTATGATCAAATCTAATTCATTCGCACGATCCATTCTAATTCATTCGTACGATCCATTCTTATTCATTCGCACGAATGCAACCATTCTAATTCATTCGTATGATCGATTCTAATTCATTCCTACGATACATTCTAATTCATTCACACGAATGTATCCATTCTAATTCATTTGCACGATCCATTCTAATTCATTCCTATGATCCATTCTAATTCATTCGTACGATCCATTCTAATTCATTAGCTCCAATGTATCCATTCTAATTCATTCGTACGATCCATTCTAATTCGTTCGTACGATCCATTCTAATTCGTTCGTACGATCCATTCTAATTCATTCGCACGATCCATTCTAATTCATTCGCACGATTCATTCTAATTCTTTCTCACGAATGTAACCTTTCTAATTCATTTGTATGATCCATTCTAATTCATTCGTACGATCCACTCTAATCCATTCGTACGATCCATTCTAATCCATTCGTACAATCCATTCTAATCCATTCGTACGATCCATTCTAATTCATTCTCACAAATGTAACCTTTCTAATTCATTTGTACGATCCATTCTAATTCATTCGTACGATCCATTCAAATCCATTCGTACGATCCATTCTAATCCATTCGTAAGATCCATTCTAATTCATTCACACGAATGTAACCATTCTAATTCATTCGTACGATCCATTCTAATTCATTCGTATGATCCATTCTAATTAATTCGCACAAATGTATCCATTCTAATTCATTCGTACGATCCATTCTTATTCATTCATACGATCCATTCTAATTCATTTGTACGAATGAATTAAAATGGATCGTACAAATGAATTAGAATGGATCATGCGAATGAATTAGAATGAATCGTACGAACGAATTAGAATGGATCGTACGAACGAATTAGAATGGATCGTATGAACGAATTAGAATGGATCGTACGAATGAATTAGAATGGATACATTCGAGCGAATGAATTAGAATGGATCGTACGAATGAATTAGAATGGATCATAGGAATGAATTAGAATGGATCGTGCAAATGAATTAGAATGGATACATTCGTGCGAATGAATTAGAATGGATCGTAGGAATGAATTAGAATCGATTGTACGAATGAATTAGAATGGTTACATTCGTGCGAATGAATTAGAATGGATCGTACGAATGGATTAGAATGGATCATAGGAATGAATTAGAATGGATCGTACGAATGAATTAGAATGGATCGTACAAATGAATTAGAAAAGTTAAATTTGTGAGAATGAATTAGAATGGATCGTACGATTCATTCTAATTTATTCGTACGATCCATTCAAATTAATTCGCACGATCCATTCTCATTCATTCGTATGATTCATTCTAATTCATTCGTACGATCCATTCTAATTCATTCGCACAAATGTATCCATTCTAATTCATTCGTACGATCCATTCTAATTCATTCGTACGAATAAATTAGAATGGATCGTACGAATGAATTAGAATGGATTGTACGAATGAATTAGAATGGATACATTCGAGCGAATGAATTAGAATGGATCGTACGAATGAATTAGAATGGATCGTGCAAATGAATTAGAATGAATCAAACGATCCATTCTAATTCATTCTTACGATCCATTCTAATCCATTCATACGCTCAATTCTTATTCATTCGTACGATCCATTCTAATTCATTCGTACGATCCATTCTAATGCATTCGTTCGATCCATTCTAATTTATTCGTACGATCCATTCTAATTTATTCGTACGATCCATTCTAATTCATTCCTATGATCCATTCTAATTCATTCGTACGATCCATTGTAATTCATTCGCTCGAATGTATCCATTCTAATTCATTCATACAATCCATTCTAATTCATTAATGAATTAGAATGGATACATTTGTGCGAATGAATTAGAACGGATCGTACGAATGAATTAGAATGAGTCATACGAATAAATTAGAATGGATCGTGCGAATGAATTTGAATGGATCGTACGAATGAATTAGAATGAATCGTACGATCCAATCTAATTCATTCTCACAAATGTAACCTTTCTAATTCATTCGTACGATCCATTCTAAATTCATTCGTCCGATCCATTCTAATCCATTCGTACGATCATTCTAATCCATTCGTACGATCCATTCTAATTCATTCGCACGAATGTAACCATTTAATTCATTTGTACAATCCATTCTAATTCATTCCTACGATCCATTCTAATTCATTCGCACGAATGTATATATTCTAATTCATTTTCACAATCCATCTAATTCATTCCTATGATCCATTCTAATTCATTCGTACGGTCCATTCTAATTCATTCGCTCGAATGTATCCATTCTAATTCATTTGTACGATCCATTCTAATTCGTTCATACGATCCATTCTAATTCGTTCGTACGATCCATTCTAATTTGTTCGTACGATCCATTCTAATTCATTAGTATGATCCATTCTAATTCATTTACACGAATGTATCCATTCTAATGCATTCTTACGATTCATTCTAATTCATTCGCACGATCCATTCTAATTCATTCGCACGATCCATTCTAATTCATTCGCACAATCCATTATAATCCATTCGTACGATCCATTCTAATTCATTCGTACAAATGACTTAGAATGGATCCACCGAATGAATTAGAATGGATCGTACGAATGAATTAGAATGGATCCACCGAATGAGTTAGAATGGATCATACGAATGAATTAGAATGGATCGTACGGATGAATTAGAATGGATTGTGCGAATGAATTAGAATGGATCGTATGAATGAATAAGAATGGATCGTGCGAATGAATTAGAATGGATCGTACGAATGAATTATAATGGATCGTGCAAATAAATTAGAAACATTCGTGCGAATGAATTAAAATGAATTAGAATGGATCGTACGAATGAATTAGAATGGATCGTGCAAATGAATTAGAATGGATACATTCGTGCGAATGAATTAGAATGTATCCTAGGAATGAATTAGAATGGATCGTACGAATGAATTATAATGGTTGCATTCGTGCGAATGAATTAGAATGGATCGTACGAATGAATTAGAATGGATCATGCGAATGAATTAGAATTGATCATACGAATGAATTAGAATGGGTTGTACGAATGAATTACAATGGATACATTTGTGCGAATGAATTAGAATGGATCGTGCGAATGAATTAGAATGGATTGTACGAATGAATTAGAATGGATACATTCGTACGAATGAATTAGAATGGATCGTACGAATGAATTAGACTGGATCGTACGAATAAATTAGAATGGATACATTCATACGAATAAATTAGAAAGGATCAAACGCACGATCCATTCTAATTCATTCGTACGATCCATTCTAATTCATTCGTTCGATCCATTCTAATTCATTCGTACGATCCATTCAAATTCATTCGCATGATCCATTCTAATTCATTCGTACGATCCATTCTAATTCAATCGTATGATCCATTCTAATTCATTCGCACAAATGTATCCATTTTAATTCATTCGTACGATCCATTCTAATTTATTCGTATGATCCATTCTAATTCATTCGTACGATCCATTCTAAATCATTCATAAGATCCATTCTAATTCGTTCGTACGATCCATTCTAATTTGTTTGTACGATCCATTCAAATTCATTCGCATAATCCATTCTAATTCATTTGTACGATCCATTTTAATTCATTCGCATGATCCATTCTAATTCATTCGTACGATCCATTGTAATTCATTCACACGAATGTATCTATTCTAATTCATTTGCACGATCCATTCTAATTCATTCCTATGATCTATTCTAATTCATTCGTACGATCCATTCTAATTCATTCGCTCGAATGTATCCATTCTAATTCATTCGTACGATCCATTCTAATTCGTTCATACGATCCATTCTAATTCGTTCGTACGATCCATTCTAATTTGTTCATACGATCCATTCTATTTTATTCGCACGATCCATTCTAATCCATTCGCACGATCTATTCTAATTCATTCTCACGAATGCAACCTTTCTAATTCATTTGTATGATCCATTCTAATTCATTCGTACGATCCATTCTAATCCATTCGTACGATCCATTCAAATTCATTTGCACGATCCATTCTAATTCATTCCTATCATCCATTCTAATTCATTCGTACGATCCATTCTAATTCATTCGCTCGAATGTATCCATTCTAATTCATTCGTATGCTCCATTCTAATTCATTCGTACGATCCATTCTAACTCATTCTCACGAATGTAACCTTTCTAATTCATTTGTATGTATCCATTCTAATTCATTCGTATGATCCATTCTAATTCATTCGCACGATCCATTCTAATTCATTCGTACGATCCATTCTAATTCATTCGCACGATCCATTCTAATTCATTCGTACGATTCATTCTAATTCATTCGCACGAATGTATCCATTCTAATGTATTCGTACGATTCATTCTAATTCATTCGCACGATCCATTCTAATTCATTCGTACGATCCATTCTAATTCATTCGTCCGATCCATTCTAATTTATTCACACGAATGTATCCATTCTAATTCATTCGTACAATCCATTCTAATTCATTCGCACGATCCATTCTAATTCATTCGTATGATCCATTCTAATTCATTCCTATGATCTATTCTAATTCATTCGCTCGAATGTATCCATTCTAATTCATTCGTTCGATCCATTCTAATTCATTTGTACGATCCATTCTAATTCATTCGTTTGATCCATTCTCTAATTCATTCGTATGATCCATTCTAATTCATTCCTACGATCTATTCTAATTCATTCGCTCGAATGTATCCATTCTAATTCATTCGTTCGATCCATTCTAATTCATTCGTACGATCCATTCAAATTCATTCGCATGATCCATTCTAATTCATTCGTACGATCCATTCTAATTCATTCTCACGAATGTAACCTTTCTAATTCATTTGTATGATCCATTCTAATTTATTCGCACGATCTATTCTAATTTATTCGTACGATCCATTCTAATTCATTCGTACGATCCATTCTAATTCATTCGCACGAATGTAACCATTCTAATTCATTCGTACGATCCATTCTAATTCATTACTACGATTCATTCTAATTCATTCGCACGAATGTATCCATTCTTATTCATTTGCACGATCCATTCTAAGTCATTCCTATGATCCATTCTAATTCATTTGTACGATCCATTCTAATTCATTCGCACGAATGTATCCATTCTAATTCATTTGCACGAACCATTCTAATTCATTCCTATGATCCATTCTGATTCGTTCGTACGATCCATTCTAATTCATTCGCTCGAATGTATCCTTTCTAATTCATTCGTACAATCCATTCTAATTCGTTCGTACGATCCATTCTAATTCATTCACATAAATGTATCCATTCTAATTCATTCGTACGATCCATTCTAATTCATTCGTACGATCCGTTCTAATTCATTCGTACAAATGTATCCATTCTAATTCATTCGTTCGATCCATTCTAATTCATTCGCATAAATATATCCATTCTAATCCATTCGCACGATCCATTCTAATTCATTCGTACGATCCATTCTAATTCATTCGTATGATCAATTCTAATTCATTCGTACAATCCATTCTAATTCAGTCGTATGAATGTATCATACGAATGAATTAGAATGGATCATAGGAATGAATAAGAATGGATCGTGCAAATGAATTAGAATGGATGCATTCGTGCGAATGAATTAGAATGGATCGTATGAATGAATTAGAATGGATCGTACGAATGAATTAGAATGGTTACATTCGTGCGAATGAATTAGAATGGATCGTACGAATAGATTAGAATGGATCGTACGAATGGATTAGAATGGATCATGCGAATGAATTCGAATGGATCGTACAAATGAATTAGAAAGTTTACATTTGTGAGAATGAATTAGAATGGATCGTACAAATGCATTAGAATGGATCGTACGAATGGATTAGAATGGATCGTACGAATGGATTAGAATGGATCGTACGAATGGATTAGAATGGATCGTACGAATAAATTAGAATGGATCATACAAATGAATTAGAAAGGTTACATTCGTGAGAATGAATTAGAATGGATCGTACGAATGAATTAGAATGGATCGTACGAATGAATTAGAATGGATCGTACGAATGAATTAGAATGGATCATAGAAATGAATTAGAATGGATCGTGTAAATGAATTAGAATGGATACATTCGTACGACTGAATTAGAATGGATTGTAGGAATGAATTAGAATGGATCGTACGAATGAATTAGAATGGTTACATTCGAGCGAATGAATTAGAATGGATCGTACGAATGAATTAGAATGGATCGTGCGAATGAATTAGAATGGATCGTACGAATGAATTAGAATGAATCGTACAAATGAATTAGAATGGATACATTCGAGCGAATGAATTAGAATGGATCGTACGAATGAATTAGAATGGATCATAGGAATGAATTAGAATGGATCATATGAATGAATTAGAATGGTTACATTCGTGCGAATGAATTAGAATGGATCGTACGAATGGATTAGAATGGATCTTACGAATGGATTAGAACGGATACATTCGTACGAATGAATTAGAATGGATCGTACGAATGAATTAGAATGGATCGAGCGAATGAATTAGAATGGATCGTACGAATGAATTAGAATGGATCATAGGAATGAATTAGAATGGATCGTGCAAATGAATTAGAATGGATACATTCGTGCGAATGAATTAGAATGGATTGTAGGAATGAATTAGAATAGATCGTACGAATGAATTAGAATGGATACATTTGTACGAATGAATTAGAATGGATCGTACGAATGGATTAGAATGGATCGTACGAATGGATTAGAATAGATCGTATGAATTAGAATGGATCATACGAATGAATTAGAATGGATCGTACGAATGAATTAGAATGGATCGTGTGAATGAATTAGAAACATTCGTGCGAATGAATTAGAATGAATTAGAATGGATCGTACGAATGAATTAGAATGGATCGTGCAAATGAATTAGAATGGATACATTCATGCGAAAGAATTAGAATGGATCGTGCGAACGAATTAGAATGGATCGTACGAATGAATTAAAATGGATCGTACGAATGAATTAGAATAGATTATGCGAATAAATTAGAATGGATCATATGAATGAATTAGAATAGATATATTCATGCAAATGACTTAGAATGGATCGTAAGAATGGATTAGAATGGATCGTACGAATGGATTAGAATGGATCGTACGAATGAATTAGAATGGATCATACAAATGAATTAGAAAGGTTACATTCGTGCGAATGAATTAGAATGGATCGTACGAATGAATTAGAATGGATCATGCGAAAGAATTCGAATGGATCATATGAATGAATTAGAATGGATCGAATGAATGAATTAGAATGGATACATTCGAGCGAATGAATTAGAATAGATCGTAGGAATGAATTAGAATGGATCATACGAATGAATTAGAATGGATCGTGCGAATGAATTAGAATGGATTGTACGAATGAATAAGAATCGATCGTACGAACGAATTAGAATGGATCGTACGAACGAATTAGAATGGATCGTATGAACGAATTAGAATGGATCGTACGAACGAATTAGAATGGATACATTCGAGCGAATGAATTAGAATGGATCGTACGAATGAATTAGAATGGATCATAGGAATGAATTAGAATGGATCATACGAATGAATTAGAATGGATACATTTGTAAGAATGAATTAGAATGGATCCACCGAATGATTTAGAATGGATCATATGAATGAATTAGAATGGATCGTACGAAAGAATTAGAATGGATCGTTTGAATGAATTAGAATGGATCATGCGAATTAATAAGAATGGATCATACAAATGAATTAGAATGAATTAGAATAAATACATTCGAGCGAATGAATTAGAATGGATCATACGAATGAATTAGAATGGATCGTGCGAATGAATTAGAATGAATCGTACGAATGCATTAGAATGGATCGTACGAATGAATTAGAATAAATCGTACGATCCATTCTAATTCATTTGTACGATCCATTCTAATTCATTCGTACGATCCATTCAAATTCATTCATACGATCCTTTCTAATTTATTCGCAAGAATGTATCCATTCTAATTCATTCATACAATCCATTCTAATTTATTCGTACAAATGTATCCATTCTAATTCATTCGTACGATCCATTCTAATTCATTCGTACGATTCATTCTAATTCATTCCCACGATCCATTCTAATTCTTTCGTACGATCCATTCTAATTCATTCGCACGAATGTAGGCATTCTAATTCGTTCGTACAATCCATTCTAATTCATTCGCACGATCCATTCTAATTCATTCATATGATCCATTCTAATTCATTCGTACGATCCATTCTAATTCATTCTCACGAATGTAACCTTTCTAATTCACTTGCATGATCCATTCTAATTCATTCCTACGATCCATTCTAATTTATTCGTACAATCTATTCTAATTCATTCGTACGATCCATTCTAATTCATTCGTATGATCAATTCTAATTCATTCGTACAATCCTTTCTAATTCATTAGTACGATCCATTCTAATTCATTCGTATGATCAATTCTAATTCATTCGTACAATCCATTCTAATTCAGTCGTATGAATGTATCATACGAATGAATTAGAATGGATCATGCGAATGAATTAAAATGGATCGTACAAATGAATTGGAAAGGATCGTACGAATGAATTAGAATACATCATGTTAATGAATTAGAATGGATCGTACGTTTGAATTAGATTGGATTGTGCGAATGAATTAGAATGGATACATTCGTGCGAATGAATTAGAATAGATCGTTTGAATGAATTAGAATGGATCGTACGAATGAATTAGAATGGATACATTTGTACGAATGAATTAGAATGGATCGTACGAATGAATTAGAATGGATCGTACGAATGAATTAGAATGGATTGTGCGAATGAATTAGAATGGATCGTACGAATGAATTAGAATGGATTGTATGAATGAATTAGAATAGATCGTGTGAATGAATTAGAATGGATCGGACGAAAGAATTAGAATGGATCGTACGAATGAATTAGAATGGATCATACGAATGAATTAGAATCGATCGTGCGAATGAATTAGAATGGATCATACGAATGAATTAGAATGGATACATTTGAGCGATGAATAAGAATGGAGCGTACGAATGAATTAGAATGGAGAGTACGAATAAACTAGAATGGATACATTCGTGCGAATGAATTAGAATGGATCGTACGAATGGATTAGAATGGATCGTACGAATGAATTAGAATGGATCGTACGAACGAATTAGAATGGATCGTATGAACGAATTAGAATGGATCGTACGAATGAATTAGAATGGATACATTCAAGCGAATGAAGTAGAATGGATCGTACGAATGAATTAGAATGGATCATAGGAATGAATTAGAAAGGATTGTGCAAATGAATTAGAATGGATACATTCGTGCGAATGAATTAGAATGGATCGTAAGAATGAATTAGAATGGATCGTACGAATGAATTAGAATGGTTACATTCGTGCGAATAAATTAGAGTAGATCGTACGAATGGATTAGAATGGATCGTACGAATGGATTAGAATGGATCGTACGAATAAATTGGAATGGATCGTACAAATGAATTAGAACATTCGTACGATCCATTCTAATTCATTCGTACGATCGATTCTAATTCATTCGCACGATCCATTCTAATTCATTTGCATGAATGTATCCATTCTAATTTATTCGTACGATCCAGTCTAATTCATTCGTATGATCCATTCTAATTCATTCGCACAAATGTATCCATTCTAATTCAGTCGTACGATCCTTTCTAATTCATTCGCACGATCCATTCTAATTCTTTCATATGATCCATTCTAATTCATTCGCACGAATGTATCCATTCTAGTTCATTCGTACGCTCCATTGTAATTCATTCGTACGCTCCATTCTTATTCATTCTCATGAATATAACCTTTCAAATTCATTTGTATGATCCATTCTAATTCATTTGTAGGATCTATTTTAATTCATTCGTACAATCCATTCTAATTCATTCGTACGATCCTCTCAAATTCATTCGCACGATCCATTCTAATTCTTTCATATGATCCATTCTAATCCATTCGTACGATCCATTCTAATTCATTCGTATGATCAATTCTAATTCATTCGCACGATCCATTCTAATTCATTCGTATGATCCATTCTAATTCAATTCGTGCAATCCATTCAAATTCATTCGCACAAATGTATCCTTTCTAATTTATTCGTATGATCCATTCTAATTCATTCGCTCAAATGTATCCATTCTAATTCATTCGTACGATCCATTCTAATTTATTCGTACAATCTATTCAAATTCATTCGTACGATGCAATCTAATTCATTCGCACAAATGTATCTATTCTAATCCATTCGTACGATCCATTCTAATTCATTCGTACAAATGTATCCATTCTAATTCATTCGTACGATCCATTCTAATTCATTCGTACGATTCAATCTAATTCATTCGCAGGATCCATTCTAATTCATTCATACGATCCATTCTAATTCATTCGTATGATCTATTCTAATTCATTCGCACGAATGTATCCATTCTAATTCATTTGCACGATCCATTCTAATTCATTCCTATGATCCATTCTAATTTATTCGTATGATCCATTCTAATTCATTCGCTCGAATGTATCCATTCTAATTCATTCGTACGATCCATTCTAATTCGTTCATACGATCCATTCTAATTCGTTCGTACGATCCATTCTAATTCATTCGTACGATTCATTCTAATTCATTCGTACGATCCATTCTAATGCATTCGTACGATTCATTCTAATTCATTCGCACGATCCATTCTAATTCATTCATATGATCCATTCTAATTCATTCCTACGATCTATTCTAATTCATTCGCTCGAATGTAACCTTTCTAATTAGAATGGATCGTACAAATGAATTAGAAAGGTTACATTCATGATAATGAATTAGAATGGATCGTACGATT
>OX393552.1:76788629-76878629 GCA_947650365.1 Chamaelirium japonicum | reverse complement strand
TGTGGCGGGCACAGTAACAATGATTTCGGTGGGAGGTTGAACCCCGGCCGTCCGATCGTTGTGAATGGAATGACACAAATCCTTTCCGCCCCAGTTAAAAGTTGTAGTCGTTCAATCGAATGATCGAACGGATGAGATCCGTGTGAAACAAATGAATAGGACAAAAAATATGATGATTTTTTGTCCTATTCAATTGTTTCACACGGATCTCATCCGTTCAATCATTCGATCGAACGGCTATAACTTTTAACCGGGGCGGAAAGGATTTTTGTCGTTCAATTCATGACGATCGGACGGTCGGGGTTCAACCCGTCCACCGAAATGCTGAAACTGTGCCCGCCACAGTAACAGCGATGGTCGGTGGTTTGGGTGAATCCCTATCGTTGGATCGGATGATCGGATGGCCCGTACAACCCCCCGGCCCACCGTACGGAATCCGCAAGTTAATCTCGGTCGTATCGGACGGCTCATATTTTGTCCCGCAGGATACCGCTGTGGGATGTCCCACAGGTGAGCAGTCCTCTATATATATGAGGACTGCTCACCTGCGGGACGTACCGCAGTGGTATCCTGTGGGACAAAATGTGAGCCGTCCGATGCGACCGGGATTAACGTGCAGATTCCGTGCGGCGGGCTGGGGGGTGTACGGGCCGTTCGATCATCCGAAATGCAGTTATTGTGCCCGCCACAATAACAGCGATGGTCGGTGGTTTGGGTGAATCCCTATCGTTGGATCGGATGATCGAACCCCCGGCCCACCACACGGAATCCGCAAGTTAATCCCCGGTCGCAATCGGACGGCTCACATTTTGTCCCGCAGGATACCGCTGCGGAATGTCCCGCAGGTGAGCAGTCCTCTATATATATGAGGACTGCTCACCTGCGGGACGTCCCCGCAGCGGTATCCTACGGGACAAAATATGAGTCGTCCGATTGCGACCGGGATTAACGTGCAGAATTCGTGCGGCGGGCTGGGGGTGTACGGGCCGTCCGATCATCCGATCCAACGATCGGGATTCAATCCCCACCGACCATCGCTGTTACTGTGGCGGGCACAGTAACAACGATTTCGGTGGGGGATTGAACCCCGGTCGTCCGATCGTCGTGAATCGAACGACACAAATCCTTTCCGCCCCGGTTAAAAGTTGTAGTCGTTTGATCGAATGATCGAACAGATGAGATTCGTGTGAAACAAATGAATAGGACAAAAAATATGATGATTTTTTGTCCTATTCAATTGTTTCACACGGATCTCATTCGTTCGATCATTCGATCAAACGACTATAACTTTTAACCGGGGCGGAAAGGATTTTTGTCGTTTGATTCACGACAATAGGACGGTCGGGGTTCAACCCCTCCACCGAAATGCTGTTACTGTGCCCGCCACAGTAACAGCGATGGCCGGTGGTTTGGGTGAATCCCTATCGTTGGATCGGATGATCGAACGGCCCGTACAACCCCCCGGCCCACCGCACGGAATCCGCAAGTTAATCCCGGTCGCAATAGGATGGCTCACATTTTGTCCCACAGGATACCGCTGCGGGACGTCTCGCAGGTGAGCAGTCATATATATATATATATATATATATATATATATATATATATATATATATATATATATATATATATATATATATATATATATATATATATATATATATATATATATATATATATATATATATATATATATATATATATATATATATATATAGGTGCAGCGTCGATGCTCCACCTCAGGCATTGTTTGACTATCCTAGAAGTTTTTGAATTTGATGAAATTTGGTGAGGGTGTTGTCTAGGGTAAGATGATCATCCTCACAAATTTTCATCAAATTCCAAAACTTCTAGGGGGTTCAAATGGTCGAAGCAAAATCAGTCATCCGCAGTCATCGTTAAAATCTGCAGATTTTACTTCGATCATTTGACCCCCCTAGAAGTTTTGGAATTTGATGAAAATTTATGAGGATGATCATCTAACTGTAGACAACACCCTCACCAAATTTCATCAAATTCCAAACCTTATAGGGGGGTAAACAAGCGAGTGGTGCAGCAAAAATGCTACACCTCGGGTGCAGGCTCCCTTCCCCCATATATATATATATATATATATATATATATATATATATATATATATATATATATATATATATATATATATATATATATATATATATATATATATATATATATATATATATATATATATATATATATATATATATATATATATATATATATACATATAGGGGCATGCTATGCTGCGGCATGCGGTGCGTGCGGCATCACACCGCAGCCGTGTGATGCACTGCTGCGTGCATCGCATGCACGCAGCGCGTGCATCACACAGCTGCGGTGCAATGCTGCACGCACCGCATGCCGCATTCAAGCATTTCTATATATATATATATATATATATATATATATATATATATATATATATATATATATATATATATATATATATATATATATATATATACATATAGAGAGAGAGAGAGAGAGGAAACGGGAAATGAGCTGCCAGCCTATTTCAAAAAAATGGGCAGCCACCCATTTGATGCCCTTAGGAGTATTCAAATGTGCTGATTTTTTGTGAGATAAGTATCTTATCTTGGATAGAACACCCACAAAAAATCAGCACATTGTAAAACTCCTAGGGGCATCAAATGTTAGAAGTTTTATCAAGCGTTCGTTGTCACTGTTAATATGAAATATTACATTTGATGCCCCTAAAAGTTTTAGAATTTGCTGATTTTTTGTAGGTGTTTTTATCTAAGATAAGATGCTTATGCTCACAAAAAATCAACACATTTTAAGACTCATAGAGGGATCAAATGGGTGGCTGCCCATTTCGTCGAAATAGGACGCCAGCCTATACCCCGTATCCTCTCTCTCTCTCTCTCTCTCTCTCTCTCTCTCTCTCTCTCTCTCTCTCTCTCTCTCTATATATATATATATATATATATATATATATATATATATATATATATATATATATATATATATATATATATATATATATATATATATATATATATATATATATATAGGGAAAAGGGATGATGGGCCTGAGGTGCAGCGTCGTTGCTGCACCTCAGGCATTGCTTGACCATCCTAGAAGTTTTGGATTTCGATGAAATTTGGTGAGGGTGTTGTCTAGGGTAAGATGATCATCCTCACCAATTTTCATTAAATTCCAAAACTTCTAGGGGGTTCAAATGGTCGAAGCAAAATCAGCTGTCTGCATTCACCGTTAAAATCTGCAGATTTTGCTTCGGCCATTTGACCACCTTAGAAGTTTTAGAATTTGATGAAAATTGGTGAGGACGATCATCTTACCCTAGACAACACCCTCACCAAATTTCATCAAATTCCAAACCTTGTAGGGGGGTAAACAAGCAAGAGGTGCAGCAACGATGCTACACCTCCGGTGCAGGCTCCCCGCAGTTATTGTAGTAGCTACAGTAACCACGAACTTTTTTTCAGCTGCCCGATCGCAGGATCCAACGGCCGAGATTCATCCGGACCCAAAACTCACTGTTACTGTGGCAGCCACAGTAACAGCGAGACAACTGTCCGGGGGAATCCGATCCGTTGGATCGAGGCGATCGGACGGTCCAGGCTTTGTGTGGCATTTAAACCGGGGAATCCGATCTGATTTCCGGATTCGCTGTTACACGTGGCATCCATCCCGATCCGGGTGCAGCGCTCACGCTGCACCTGAGGTCCAGGCTCCCCGTCCCCTATATGATAAAATGCGGCGTGCGGTGTCGCTGCGCAGCCGTCTGATGCAACGATGTGTGCATCACACGCACCATAGCGGTGCATCAGACGGCTGCGGTGCGACGCCGCACGCACCGCAAGCCACATCCTAACACACATAAGGGAGGGATACTCTCACTAGTGGCCTCTTACTAATGGCCCGTACTAATGATCCGGGCCTTCCGATCAAAATCCAGGGAGGGCTGAGATCAACCCTCCCTCTCTCTATCTCTTTCTCTCTCTCGATCAACCCACCCCAGACCCCGACCCCCCCCCCCCCCCCCCCCCGACCCCGACCCCGACCTTGACCCAGACCCCTTCCCCTTCCCCTCTGGCTCCGGCAGCCTCTCGACCCCCCCCCCCCTTCCGGCACCAGCGCGGCGCGGGGCGCAGTGGGCGACGCCCCCTCCGGCTCCGGCAGCCCGATCCCCTCCAGCACCAGTGCGGGGTGCAGAGTGGCGGGCTCGGAGCGGAGCGGCGGGTCGGCGTGGGGCGCGGAGCTGCATGGTGCTCCGGTCGGGGAGGTCGGGAGGCTACCAGAGCCGGAGGGGAAGGGGGGGTCGGGGGGCTGCTGGAGGGGGGGTCAGGGGGCTGCCGGAGGGGATCGGGCAGCCGGAGGGGGGGTCGGGGACTGCCAGAGCCGGAGCCGGAGGGGAAGGGGAAGGGGTCGGGGTCTGGGGTAGGTTGATCGAGAGAGAGAAAGAGATAGAGAGAGGGAGGGTTGATCTCAGCCCTCGCTCGATTTTGATCGGACAGCCCAGATCATTAGTAAGGGTCATTAGTAAGAGGCCATTAGTGAGAGTATCCCTCCTCATATATATATATATATATATATATGTATATATATATATATATATGTATATATATATATATATATATGTATATATATATATATATATATATATATATATATATATATGTATATATATATATATATATATATATATGTATATATATGTATATATATATATATATGTATATATATGTATATATATATATGTATATATATATATATATATATATATATATATATATATATATATATATATATATATATATATATATATATATATACATATATATATATATATATATACATATATATATATATACATATATATATATATATATATATATATATATATATATATATATATATATATATATATATACATATACATATACATATATACATATACATATACATATATACATATATATATATATATATATATATATATATATATATATATATATATATATATATATATATATATATATATATATATATATATATATACATATAGGGGCATGCTATGCTGCGGCATGCGGTACGTGCGGCACCTTACCACAGCCGTCTGATGCACGCGCTGCGTGCATCGCATTCACGCAGCGGTGCATCAGACGGCTGCGGTAAGGTGCCGCACTTACCGCATGCCGCATTCTAGCATTTCTCTCTCTCTCTCTCTCTCTCTCTCTCTCTCTCTATATATATATATATATATATATATATATATATATATATATATATATATATATATATATATCTGACAGCCCATTTGCTCATTTGAGCTATCATCGGCAACCGTCCAATTCCAACGATCAAACCGTCAAAAAAAAAACAAAAACTATGTTAACAGCTGTGTTACATTTGTTAACCAACACCTCTGCCTCTCTGTCTTCACAGCCCCGACCCCCTCCGGCAGCCCCCAACCCCCTCCGGCGACCCCGTCCCCCTCCGGTGACCCCATCCCCATCCGGCCCAGGCCCAACGCGAATTCAGATCAGGTTGGGGTTTTTGAACCCAAGTCCAACCCAATTTCGCAAAATCCCAACCCAAGCCTAAGAAAAATCGGGTTGGGCTCAGGTTGGCCCACCCAGGTTGCAGCCCTAGTACTGCGACAACCATTCGATTAACAAATGAGTGCCAATAGTTATGCAAAGTTGAATTATCGAAGGGTTCATCGAAATATTTGAATGATAGGGCAAGAAAATCAGAAGTTGTGGAGGAGGAGCTATCAATAATTCCCCAATAACCAATTGGAACACAACTTTGAGACTATGAGCCACACACAACATCACTATTACAGACTCAAATCCTTGTAATTCACAGTCGAAGGATAAGTTTTTTCGGCATATTGTTTAACTGCTTTAAACAAACCAAGCACAAAAGTCTTGGATATGTGGCAATTAAAAAGGCTCAATTTATGTCTTCCTCCTACTTGAGATACTTCACAAACCACTCAATCATATCCTGATGGGCTTCCTCGGCCTTCGTCACAGCCGCCTCGTCATCAACATCATATCTGACGGTCCATCCATGCACGACCCCGGGAAAGATCTTCACATATCCATCAACCTGTCACCAAAAAGCCATCTCTAATAAGGAGGCCAGAAAAATCAGCGAGAAATCAGTTCTATATATTTCATTGAGGCTAAAATGTACGCAATTAAACCGAGGCAATCCTCGGTGCCCAAATCTCTGGGTTGGGGAACCCTAGTGAACAAAGTATGCTATTTAAAACCTAATTTTATTTGGGATGCGATCTTTTCTTTAAAAAAAAAAACTAATTTTACATAGCGAACCCTTAGGCTTGGCACCTCCATAGATCAGCTTGTCCCACTCTGCTTTCTCTAGATCCTCATCTGGGATCTCTTCATCTTGAGCTCCTGTTATTGCTTGGTCTCCATCTCCACCATCATGATCTGAAAGTTTTCTAGGAACTTCTTATTCGATTACATGCATGGTGATTAGATGTCAGTTGGTTCTCTCTCCTCTCTCGCTGCAAACAGTTCAGGGTAATGTTTTGTGTAGTGTAGGGCAAAAACATATAAGGCTTGCATGAGAAAGTTATACAACACAAAAATAATTTTTACAAGGAAAATCTTTCACGGAAAAAACCTCGCCAACTGAACCGGTTGGTAAGAGCAACACAATAAGCTCAAAGGTCCTGTACAAGAATGGAGTTAAGTCTCACAATCCCCACGAGGAGTTCACCTCCAGACCACATTGATTTCTAACCTCTCCTTAATTCTTCGTAAACCTCCTGACTGGCCGCCTTTCACTCAATCCGACCCTAGATGCTCACCGGAGGTCCGGAGATGACACTCGGACTCTCTCGTCACAAGCGGAGACACCGCAATGCATACCTTAGCCAAGGTCGAGTGCACCCAAAGGTTAATCGCGCCCCATTATGTATGCAATCACCATATAAGGGACTACTTCACTGATTCCCCCAATCGACAACTCCAAAGAAATTACAACGGTTCGCCCGTATACCTACTAAGGGGATTAGAGTTCTTCTTGCTAGATTGGCTCAAAACAAGACTGATTCTCTTCTGATTCGCTCGGAAGAATCAAACATATGGAATTTGCAAGGAAATTAATAGAGATATCCATGCAAATAAACCCAAAGCTTGAACAAAGGGAATCGTGCAATCCGATAGAAAAACACAATCAAGCAATCAAACAAATCGATGCAAAACAATCGGAGAAGCTACCTACAAGCCTAAGGAATCGATACCTTGAGGAATAAACTTGAAGGGAGGAAGAAAAAAAGATGAAACACAAAGATCTTCTCAAAGCAAGAGCCTTCTCTTCTTTCTCCTCTAAGTTTCTAATCCTACTAAAGGGAAAAAGAGCCTTATATACTCCTAGGGTAAACCCAGCTGACCCAAGCCAAGTTTAACCCAATTTGGAAGGGATTAGATTGCTCTCCATGAGCCAAACCCGTCGTTGGGATGGTTTAGCCGGCACCTAGAGTAAATCGTTGTAACAAGTGTTCGGATGCCTTACTCCACAGTTCAAACAATCGTTCGGATGCCGGACTCAGGAAATTCCTGAGTGGGTCTTAAACATCATAACACTCGTTCAAACGTCCTGCACCAAGAGTCCAAAGTCATCCAAATGAACAAGAACAGTTTTAACGACTCCTTAGATGCTCGAACGAGTGTTCGGACACCCAAACACCAGCTTCCGAACGACTGTTCACACATCTAGTGTGGGCCTTCAAACACTAAGAAAATTCTAAGTTTGATGAAACCAAAACCACTTTTTTAGCATAAAATAATATTTTATTTTTGAAAACGATGATTCTAAAGTGAAATTCATTTTGAAATCAGGTCGAATTCATCAAAAAACACCTTACAATAAAAGCGATGAAAAGTTGTGCAAATCGATGGGATCGAGAAACCCTAGGCTTCCCTGCAAATCCGACCATCGCACATCTCTTATGTGAGCAACTAAGGTTGTGTGATGAATTGCCAAGTCTTCAGATGTTTTTGAATACGTTGTGATGCATTTAACTGATCTTCATGAAAGCGAGCATCATCACGACCCAACAAAAACAGAATACGTGTAATTTTTCACACAATGATTTGAGCACACAAATTAAGCCAACAAAAGATGAGACCCGACAAGCGGTGATACGAAAAGTCTTTATTGATCTCAGATCTTGGGTAATATCATGATCCTATCACTATTTTACTTTGAATATCTCTTGTTTGTGGGCTTGATTAGTGGATTTTATTGTCAATTATTCACTGTTTTGGGATGCATGCTAAGTCTTGTTAATTTCTTTAACATAACATATTTTCGTTCATGACACCTTGATCAACTTTATAAGTTTGGCAATCCAATTTATTTGAGAGCGGCGACCAGTTTGTTAAACATATAATCCAAGAGCCAGTTTGTTTCATAATCCTTTTTCGAAACATATCGGATTCATCTCTTGAGGTGTAAGTTTACATCGGGTTGCATCACTCTTGAAACCACAACTCACGTATTCTTTCAATGAAATTTCACATTGGTTATTTGGTTCGGATCTTCTATTCAGCTCGATGTCCACATTCATAACCAGAGTTCGATGTGTTTAACAACACAGCGATTATTCTTTGGCATATATGGAAATCTCAAAATTCTTTGATTATAGAGTCTCAACATCAAGATCCTATACAGGTGATATCCCAAGTGAGTGTCTTTATAGGCAGCATGCCAATTCCAGATGTGCCGGATCAACCAATCAGAAGCGAACCTGAACCTTCATAGGAGGATTATCTGTATATGTGGCTCAAACGCCCTTCTTAATGCTAATGGATGCAATAGTCAGAGAGTCGCAAGTGGGGATAGTACTAGTGATTTGGAGGAAGAAAAACATGTGTTTAGCAGAGGAAAATCTTTCTAGGTTGCTCATCCCTAGAGGCTGAAGCCTTAAAGTTTCGAGAAGGTAACCTGGCCATGGAAAAATCCAATTTCATAAAGCTTATATTGTGGGCGACAATCTTGATGTCACCCGGATTCTGTCGCAGGAAGGAGATCCTCCTCCATGGCGGCTGCTTAATATCATCGTAGAATGCAAAAGTATTCAAAAAAATGAGTGGTATTAATCCTTTGTATGTCCCTAGAGGAGTAAATGAATGTGCTCATACGCTAGCAAAAAAGGTGGTTGATTGTAACCTACCTATCCACTCTTGATCCTCCAGATTGTATTGCCTCTTTCACTTTGAAAAAGTGTAGTGGGACTACTTTGATGATTTGATCAATGAATAAAATAAGGTGAAACTCCCATCCATTGTTCCAAACTCAATTGTGGTTCCTAGCGAATTCAGTAACCACATGGCACATGCAATTGAATGAAAATGAATGAATGGCCCAAAATGTACATACTGGAGCATCACAGTTCCAATGATGTGAGTCAAAGAGCAGAGCTTAGAAACTTAAAAGAACCTATAAACTTAAAGCACGGCTACAAAGGTGGCTTATTTATATAAAGACAAACATGAGATTTGCAGTGATTTCGAGAATTGAAGAATCAAGGACACAAAGGAGATCAACGAATAAACCCAAAAAAGTCAAAAGGATGGAACAACACGTGGCTGAATATGATAAATCATGACCTAGAGTAGGAGTATGTACTAAGAAGTAGCTAGAGAATAAAAGGCTAGACAAACATGTGAAAGAAAATTTAAGAAATGACATACCGAGTCCATATGCTGACCAATCCACCATTAAATAGATCAGATTTGGATCATAGAATATGATAGGAGCAGAAACCACCTCAAATTCACATTTATGGTCTATTGATGAGATTAAAAGTAGATATTCATGACCAATAAGCAGTTGGATGTTGCCATGGGCTTCACGACACCCATATGGACTTTGGAAGGGCCCATAGTAACTCACAGGTAAAAAAAGGAAATAGAACGTCAATTGTGAAAAAAAAAGGGAATACACAGACACGAGGTATAAACCGGAAAAAAAATAGTTGATTTGGAAGTAAATGAATTGCATAAAACTGCAGTGGATTGTCATTTTGTTGTGAGATGATTAGCAACAAGATGATATGCAAGGGATGAGAAAATCAGTAGATCAGGTCATGGATGTATGCACCACAAGACAACGAAAATTTACAAAAAACAAACCGAGAAAAGCTCCGGTTGTGGCATCCACGCTCTAGAAGAAACGTTGACAGATAATTGACCATAAGAGGTTATCTGGTCCTTGCATCTTCCCAGAAGAGTAAGTCATATCTCATTATAAACAATTCAGTTCCCTGATGCACTACATTTATCGAAAGTACTCCACACAACTAAAGGTATAAATTAAAGGTTAACAAGGTCTAACAGCTAAGTGTCTCCAACTGATAGCTCAGTTGCCAAGACATATGCAACCTGTGGCCTTGGTCAAGGGTTCGAATAAGTGCTACGGCATATTTCCTCCCGCTCTGTAGTGGTGGGCCTCTCTCTCATCTTAGTGGTGAGCTTTCCTATCTATTGGGTTATTAAAAATCAGGGCATTTCTCTCGCTCCTATGGCGAGTTTTGATCCTAGGTCTTTCTTGTGCCAACACACTAGTAGGTGATATACTGACCACTATGGTGGTACCTTAAAAAAAAGGTTTAAAAACTAAGAAATACCGCATGTCCTACATTAGTTGTGCTTTTAAGCAACTTTTAGAAGCTCACTATGTACACTTATGGAGGCATAAACAGTAACATTTGTTTATAATTCACTACCAATATGTCGCTTATAATTTCTTAACCGAAAAAGTACCTCATGATTCCTGTAGGAAGATAAGGAAAAAACAACTTCTACAACTAGGCTAGTGCACAGAAGAACACCATAAGTACAGAGCATGCTAAAACTTCTATCAGAATTTTTGTTGTTTTTGTTTTATTTTTTAGCAAGGATTTCGAAACTAAATACTACATGTACATACCTCAGATCTGACAGATAAAACCTCTTCAAATTGTTTCAATAGTTCAGGTGGAGAGTTTTTGTCAATCTCAGCTCCAAGCACAGCGATGTGTACTTTAATATCTGAAAAAAAAGTTAAATATTTACTTGAAAGGTCTGAATAGAAAATCAGTTACATAACTAAAACTAAATAAATCATTTTCCACTCCTTTCAAATCTTTGAATAGACAAAGTCGTTCAATTTAATTTGAGGAGTGCAGGGACAACAGTTGATGAGAAACAAGATGCATACCTTTGATATCTTCTACCGTGACTAATGAAGGATGTAACATCACAGCAGCTTTAATGTCATTGGACTTTGCTAATTCCACAACTACCTTGGCTGAGAAAATTCATGTAAGTTTGACATTAGCCAAGTCTAACATACATCATCGCAGGCAAAGTGGAAGACTATATAGTCATGCTATCTATTTTTTGTGACAACGAGCAAACGTGTTCCAGCTTAGTGAAGCTTTTCCCAAATTAAATGTGAAAAGGGTCCATACCACCCCAGCAAAATCCAGCAGCCCCAATAGCAAAAATGCCTCTATTTTTCAATGCAAGAACAATCGATTTTGCATCTTCAAATCCTTTGTCCTACAAAAGGAAAAAGGTTTTGAAGCTATGTTATGACCAAAAAAGCAAGGGTTAGAACTTCAATACACCCACGGATTAAAAAAATAGATGGCATCATTAGTGCAACACCACAATTAACAAAATCTGGGTGCACCTTGGAAGGCTGTAAGTGCTGAAGAAAATATTGGACTTTAAATTTTGGACTCAAAATACACAACAAAATCTGACCATAAAATCGTAATCTCACTAATTCAAAGAATAATTTTGATCAAGAGCCCCCATCATAATTGAGACAGCTCATTTCACATATCAAGAAGATTCTAACTATATGTGATGTAGACAGCTTGGTATGGAATGAATTCCAAGACAGTTGGAGCTCATTTCTAGATTTGCACGTAGATTGAGGTGGATGATCTTTCTAAATTTTATGTCATTAGATAGCTTATTGAACAATCTATCTTTCATTTTTTGTTTCATGTAAATGGGATTCCCGAATTTGGAGTTATGATATTTTTACTAGTGTGCTAGCTTATGGTGCGGGGATGTCCCACCCGGTTTAATGGGTTGGGTTACCCATCCATTAAGTCCTTAATCGACTGGAGTGTTTTCAATAATAACCCTTGGATCTAATGTAGGATCACCTCGTGGATAGGATCAAAGGAGCCATGAAGGGACCCGATCTGAACTTGTTTGCCTAAAAAGAAGAGTTGTCCTTCATCTTCTCTTCTTTGTTACCCGAGTTTGCCTATCTGATGCCCCAATCTCATCGAAAGCTCACACCTCTTCATAGAAGCCCTCCTTCATATAAATGAGAGGAAAATTCTGCTGCATGTTGCTATGTTAGATTAGATTTAAAAACAAAGAAACCCTAAAAGATTGACTTTGCTCTTTGTTCTTCTCTCTCCATCATGACTTATTTTCTTCTTGATTACCTTCTACCACCACCACCATGAAACTCTATTCTCCCCTCAAGAGAAGACTTTTACACGAATCATTATTATTCATTATCCGGTTCTTTCCCAGAACTTCTCATCCCCGGTTTCTACCCCTCCGCAACTACATCCAACACTTGACGAGGACTTCAACACGATCTAATACTCTGAAGCACATCGACGATCTGGCATCGCGATCTAGGGCAGTATTCCTCATTTATCTCCCGGGCCAAACCTTCGAGGCATCCTGAGACTTCTTCTATTGGTTGGTTCCATTAGGTCTTTATACTGGTATGATCTCAGCCTCTTTATGGATCTTTTAAAATTGTTTATGCTTGCTACGCTAGTTATTAATGGTGCAGAATTTGTATGTCATATTCCATAAATAGGCCTTTTTGCTTGATTTGATGAATTGGGGATTGTCCTAGGCAAAGTCTATGATCTACTACTGCTGAAATAAATATTGTTTATTGCTGAAAATTAATTAAAATATTTTAAATTCAGTCGAGGGATCTGCTAATTAATAGATCTTACATTTACAGCTTCACTACACTTCGGTTTGTTTGGGAGTGCACACGTGCATGCACCAAGTTGGTATCAAAGTGCACTAGTCGTTGTGTTCCAAGTAACATAGCGACCGATATTCTTATTTTCATTGCATTTGTGCTAGTTATTTAATTTTTTGTGTGTCGCTATTTGTATGCTTTGAGCACCTTTCACACACAAGTACACATCATAGTGCATAAGCATACATCTAGTGCATCCATTAAACCATAATCTTGGATTCTAGCAAGTCTATTCCAGAGTCATAGTGGTCTCTAAGAACATGACCTCACATCTTGATAATGAATTTCATGAGCGAGTCTATCAATAGGGGGGGATCCTTACTCGCATTGCATAGCGGCTCGACTTTATGTCAATCCAAATGACAACCAAGGAGCCAATGCAAATGCCCAAGACAATCAAGTGCTTCAAAATGTCATTGGAGGAGGTAGGCGAGTGCATGAACCTCATGTGGATGATGATGACTTTGGAGATGTTAACACACTGGGCATAGGTTGGATGATAGGATGTGAAACCGGGGCGTTAAAATTAATCTAGAGCGCACATCGGAAGATGGTCAGAAACTAATTCTCTTTTGTCGAGATCGTGATCATGCCTTTAACTTTAGGGTTATGAAAAATATCATGCAAGGTAATTAAAAAAACACATGCCTTATAGTAGCCTATGGATTATGAAAACTTTACCACACAGAATTTATAAACACATGTGGAGGAGATCCAAGTCGATGAAGATGATAAACACCAGGGATGAAGCCTCGCTTCCCTTGAATAGCAACAACTCCTATTCCACGATGTGGCCGGCCATGATGGGCTTGTGGGAGTCCCTTTCATCTTGCTCTTATCTTCTTCCACTCAAAAAGATCTACATAAAACCCTTTTGAAGTTAGTGGAAATTCCTCTATCTCTTTTTCATTCTCTTTCTCTTCTCTCTACCGGCTTTTTGCGAATTCTTTTTCTCTCAAGCCTTGTTCCCGAAACCCTCATCATCAAGCAGCCCTTGATTTCGTGCACCCTCACCTCCTTATCCTTTTAGGCAGCTAGCCACTCCACAAGGAAAGTGGGTGGCCGAATATTGGAATCTTGGAGAAAGAGTTGAGGAAACCTATTTGCATGGGAGCCCTTTAGATGGCCGAAATTTGATTCCTTCCATATAGGGAGATTTCGGCCACCACCCTGGGAGGGAATCCTAGTGTGGGTAAAATTTCTATATGAGAAAACTAGGTATGAGGTGGAAAGCAATAATGGGAGGAGAAGTCTCATCCAATGGGAATCCCACTATAGAAAGAAATATTGGAAATCTAAGGGATGAGCTCTACTCCCACTAGAACGCTTAAGACATGATTAGTGAATTAACTCCTTAGTCCAACATGATTAGTGAATTAGAGAAAGACAAGGAGTCCTACTCCCACTAGGACGCTTAAGACATGTCCTACAATTTAGAACAGTACACTTAGTCCACTTTTGACACTTATGATGCCTCTTAAAAAAAAAAGGAGAATCAACTTAGTCAACTTAAGGATGATCTAGTGAATCCTAGTCCAACCAGGATTCACCCATGATTAAGCTCCACTCACTTGGACAATATTCTAACCTCATTCTAAGAGCTAGGGCCCACCGAGGTGGACCCACCTGGTCAATCCTAGTCCAACTAGATTCACCTACTAGAGAGCATTTATAAGGTGACACATAAGGATCATAATCCAATTAGGAACCCTAAGTTATGGAGACTCCTAATTCATGTACCAGAGGTCTCCTAGTCATCATGGAGTTACCGACAACTATTAAACCCTAATTAACCTAAGGATTAGGTTAGCTTGACTGTTAGAGGTGGTTAGGAGCTGGAATCTTCGAAACCTTAGTAACTTGGCTCCAACTGGACATATGGTCATAGTCATCTCATGACTTAGACCATGAACTAGTTAACTATGGTTACAACCACTAGTAAGCCATAGTTGCACTCCGAGGTTATTAAATAAATTATGTGAGTGCCCTTACCCCACTATGTTGCACTTGACCCCTCCTTATTCCGGTGTCCATGAAGCTATCCGGGAGCATCCTAACTGTCCCTCCCAATACAGCTCACCCACTTGAGTCTTGATATCTCATTTCTTTGTGACCATCTTTTTTTTTATTTCGTCCTACCGGACTTAATGATCAACCCTTTACGAGAGTCACTCAAGGAGACATCATGTTCCCCTGGGGGAATATGGAGTTTCTACGATTTGCATGTGTTCCCCAGCATCCAAAACCACCCAATCTATCCAGGAATTAGACTGTGAGGCTGCGATGGACCTCACTGATTGGTAGGTTTAAGTGACAAATACTGAACCTAGAGTCTACAACACATCCTGGGATTTAGGAACTAGGCAACTAGTAATAGAGCTACTTGTGGTCTTGAGTGACAATACGTAAAGATCAGGTATGCTCTCTTGATTCCGTTCAGTGTATTCCAAATGCACCAACTTTACCTGACTTAGAATCAACATTCCAATGGTCGAGATAGACCACCTATCTCTAATAGGAAGGTCAGCGCGTTACAGTCTTACATATTGGATTCCCAATCCAGTAACTGACTACGAACCGACTTATAAGTATATGACAACTCATATCTTCTACATGTAGATCTCATCCACATACCTGAGTTACCTAAACACAGCAATTGGACTAGTAGATTAATGCATCTCATGCCTAGGGTATGTGAGTTTTAGTAATGTACACTTAATTAGGTGTCAGGCATGCTCTAATTGGCATTAAGGACACTAATTCCAACAATCTCCCACGTGTCCAAAATGTCAATCTTTATTATTGACTTCAACTTCCATGCCCTCCACATATCTCTTCTAGACTTGAGTTACAAGAGACCTAAAGTATCCACATGATCATTTAACCTAACACTGGCTTCAAATAGCATGCCCTTTATATGTGTCTCCCATACCTAGTCATAAGAGACCTATTAGAGTATCTATATGGTCATTTAGCCTAAACAACCAGGTTACACATCCGAATGGAGAACCAGAGACATGCAGCCCACTAGGGACCTGGGACCTTACTAAGGTAAACTAGCGCACTCACTCTCCTCAACCGCTTGAGGCTTGCTAGACATTTGTCCAAAACATTCTTAACATGGGTTAAGTCGACATCTACTAATTAGGCCAGCTGCATATCAGATATTCAGTCTATAGTCCTTTTGCATTGCAAACATTAGCTTCTTTTTGCCAAGGAGTTGCTCAACCATGCTTATCATGCTCACTAGTACCTTATCCAAACTTGCAATCTAGAATAAGACAATCACTCTATTCTGCAATCTCACTAAGGTTTGATCCCTAGAACGTAGCTTAACCGTCCTTTTAATCATCTTGTTCGACTACCAGTTCTACTGCACAAACAACGTAGCCACCAAAATTTTCATTTCCTCTATGTGTACCTTAGATTCAAAGCTACATGGGATGCATGCTATAGTCATGCAGACTTATGCAGCTTGCACCACTTTGCTACTTTTAACTTTTGGCTAAAGCCTATAGTCAATATCTCGTGTTTGAATCACCTACTTATAGTCTTTAGGGAAGAACTTGTTAGGGAACCTAACTATCCTCCCACTACTATAAGGTACTTGTACACTAGGCTAGAGACTAATGTATATGTATCGTTTAGTATTACTAGGGTCTATTAACTACACTTATCTGAATTGGGTCTGTCATCTATGATACAATTTCCTCCAAGTAAGACAGCGCAAGTACTGACCTCTACCCTCTGGATATAAGATTGATTCATAGAAAACATTGTTCTACTGGGCTATCCCTCCCACTAGCGCACAGGATCTCCTACCCCGCTCCATGGTACATGGGTGCTCCGGGTACATCAATGTAATCCTATAAAGAAATATAAAATTACATCTTTTTCTTATACCTCCACTCACGAGATGTACAAAAGATCTAATAAAATAAAAAAAAATTTGGATAGGTAAATCAAGTCTTCGAACTCACCCTTTACACATGCCATAAATAACCAACATAATATTAAATCCAAGCTTCTAACCTTTTCTTCCGAGATCACCCTCACCCTCATCACTTCATCTTCTTCAACGCAACTTTGGTGTGGATTCGGGCAACATCGGCGCATGTTTTGAGGCACAAGGACATCATTCATTGTCTACCGAGGCGATATTTTGTTCCCTCATTTGATCCTCGTTATTTGGATAAATTTTCAACATTCTCTCTTTATTTGTTTGCTGTCCAAAAATTATGCAACCAGAATTTTTGGGTTTTCTATCTCTAGTTGGCCTACAATCATCATCCCTCTTTGTCTCTACTATTGGTGAGATCTATCCGGCTTACACTTGTGATCTTTTGGCATGTTTCTTTCAGTATTTATTTCTGCAATTATTGTCTTTTGGCATGTTTCTTTCAGTATTTATTTCAGTATTTATTATTTTTGAAAGCTTATTTCCAGGTTGAAGCTCTATGAATGAATGTTCTTTAGATTCATTGTGAATTTAGTTTGCTAATATCAAATGTTGCCCCTTTTATAATTATGGATACATCTTTAGTTCGTAGATGCATCCATTAAAACACATCCAAAAGAGCCCGGAATGATCCGAAAAGCTCTTGGATAAGGTTGCGGATATCCCTACACGACGAGGCATTGATTACAAATAATAAATAAAGCATAAAATGGTAACAAACATTAATAAAATGGCCTATAAAGCTGAAACAAAGTACTAAATAAATATTTTCAGCATAATAAAGTTAAATAAAAAATTCTGATGCAGATCAGGCCTGCATCAGGCTTGAAAGTTTGTCCGATTTGCAAGTCTTCCAGATCAAAATGTAAATCTGACTTGGAGATGAAACCATATAAGAAATTCAAAATATTTTAAATCACAAGTTCAACAATAAATGCATATCTATCATCCATAAAGAAAAACAATGGAAAGATTCTCGTTGGTTCTAGTCAATCCAGGTATAGATCTTGGTTTCCAAACATTTCAGGCTAGGTTCCACCGAAATTATTGGTTTCAGCTGAAAGTACAAACCTTGTTTTTGACAATTCAATAATACTTGTCCCAATGCCTACCTTATCCAGAAGTTAAATTACATATTCAGCACAAGCAACCTCCCTATAGAGACCCATGATTGAAGTATAAAGTACTAACCTGGTTCTCTGCCTAATAATAAAAAGGTATATTTTTGACACAAATTTTTCAAAAGAGAATTCAAAGTAAACTTTTCTAGCACCTTAAACGACATGCTATTCAAGAAATTTGACTTTCATTATTAATTTCTAGACAATTATATACCAAGAAAACAAGCAAGTGATCCCATGGCTGTAAAGCAAGCATACAATTGAAACAAATAGACAATGTTGAAAGAAACAAACCGTTCCATGTGCTTGTAACCAGGTCATCACAGGTTTCTGGGGATTATCAGGTACATATGGATCCCCGTAGAAAAAATCAGGAACCACAACAAAGAATCCAGAAGCAGCAGTTTTGTCCGCAAGCTTCCTTTAGAAAAGAACATGTCGCATGTTAAGCTTTATACATTGGAAAAGATACTTGAATTTCATAATAAAATATTCATTAATGGGATGAAAAGAAAAACAAGCTTTGAAGTATTGCTCGATCCATGCAGTTCAAACCAAAACCTTGAGTAACAAATTCCATTATACACTGCTATGAATACCACATCCAAGTTAGCTAAGAAAACACCGAAGATATATCAGTGAAGATACCTTTTTCAACCTAGATATTTACCAATGTCTTTTTTATAAAGAAACAACATTCTTAGGCTCTTAGCAGCAAATCATGTTTACCATCATAGACCGTACAGAACAAATTATATAAGGATAATCTAGGATATGTTTTGCACTTATTGATATACATGACTAGAACAATTAGTACTATGTCAAAATAGTAAATATTGGAGAGAATCGTAAAAAAAATAAAAAGAAAGGCTAGCTTTTAAATTCTCAAAAAAAAAATATTTATGAACATCTGGAAATTTGGCTAAATCCTAGAGGAGAAAGTAAGATCTTGGACGGTCAAAAGATAATGGTTGGTGGACAAAAGTGTTGTACAAAAGGAAAGGGGAAGAAAGTTGGGTTGTAAATGTGATGAAGGTGCTGAGGAGTGTTGAGGAAGACTCTCTCCATGCTGTTTGAGACGTGGGTAGAAAGGGCATTGCAGTAAAGAATTATTGGAGAGAGTTTGTCCTTATTAGTAATTAGTTTGTCCTTATTAGTAATATTGTTTTCTTTGAGGATTTCTTTGTCATTCTGATAATTTAGTTTATTATAAAAGGGCGTTAGGGTTTCTTAACACCCTAAAGCGAGTTCGTTCATGGTATCAGAGCCCCGGCGACTCCCGCTCGACATCCGCGACTCGTCCGGTCGCCTCCGCGCCCTCCGACGACTCCCGCTCGCCGCCCGAACGCCACCCAGCACCTCTCCAGCGACTCCCGCTCAACGTCCGAACGACCGCGTGCCATCCCCTGCACCACCGCACCACACCAGCACCGCCCCCTGCGCTTCCCGTGCCACCCCGCACCCTCCCCTGCGCCCCTGCCGCCACCCCGCAACCCCCCTGCGCCTCGGCGCCACCCCAGCGACCCCCCCTGATGCTGAGTGCTTTCCAGGACCCTACTGATGCTGCGCTTGCTCGGCGCCAACAGGAGAAGAGGGAGACGTACCAGTTTTTGATGGGACTTCGATCCGAGTTTGAGGCTATTCGTGTTCAGATTATTGGGATGTCCCCTCTCCCCGACCTTCTCGATGCCTTTTCTCTGGTTGCTGATCAGGAGGTCGCCTTCATCTTACTGGTGCACAGCAGATGTTTGTTCCTCCATCCGGTGATCTCCCGAGTCCCAACTGAGCAGATGGCTCTTGCTTTTGGTTCCCGTCCTCCGCTCTCGCACGCTCGTGGTCGTGGAAGTCGCTCTCTGTCTGGTGGTTGTGGTCTACCTGGTGGCCGTGGCACTAGTGGCCTCCTGGTCCTTGTACCTATTGTGGCAAGCAGTTTCATGATCGCTCCAGATGTTACCAGCTGTACCCACATCTGTGTACTACCCCGCCACCTGCTTCTCGTTCATCAACTGTGGCCGCTGCAGACATCTCTAGCTTGTCAACGTCTCCTACTCCGACTCCTAGTGTTTCAGATTTGAGTCAGATGGTCTCTCAGGTGCAGCAACTGATGCGTCAGCTTCAACATCTTCAGCCTTCGTCTTCTCAGCCCTCCGCATCCACTGCTTCCTCCTCAGGTACTTCGTTCGCTTTTCAGGCATCAGGGGTTGCACCCAGTTCTTCACCCTGGGTGATCGACTCTGGTGCTACTGACCACATGACTGGTGAGCTTAGTCTTCTTTCCCATGTTGAGCCTTATCGTCAGCGAAATGTGCGCCTTGCTGATGGATCCGTTACACCGATCCTCAGTAAGGGTAATGTTCCTCTTTCTTCTGCTGTTAGTCTTGACTCTGTTTTGCATGTTCCTAAATTGTCCCTTAATTTGCTATCTGTTAGTCGTTTGACTCATTCGTTGCATTGTTCTGTGACATTCTTTCCTGGTGGATGTGTTTTTCAGGACCTGATTTCAAGAGGACTTTTGGCACGGGCCATAAGAAGGATGGGCTGTACTTGCTGGATCGACCGCTTGTTCCTCCTACTGCTGCTGCTGTTTTACCTGTTGCCTCTACGGCTTCTCCTGCTCGTGTCTCTCCCTCCACGACTGGTGCTCTGTGGCATGCTCGGTTTGGTCATGCTAGTCCCCTCACTGTGGCTTCTGTCTGTCCTGAGTCTTCCTTTACTTCTTTTCATTGTGATGTGTGCAAACTTTGTAAACACACATGTAGTTCTTATTCTCCATCTCTTAGTCGGTCATCTGCTGCTTTTGAGTTAGTTCACTCTGATGTCTGGGGCCCGGCTCCCACGGCAGCCTATGATGGTTTTTGTTACTATGTTACCTTTATTGATGATTATTCTCGTTGTTGTTGGGTTTATCTTCTGAAGCGCAAGTCTGATGTGTTTTCTATGTACTGTCACTTTTCTGCAATGGTTCAGACTCAGTATGGAGCTCGCATACATGTTCTTCTTCTGACAATGGTGGTGAATATACGTCTTGTTCTTTTACTTCTTATCTTGCAGCACAGGGCACTCTTCATCAGTTTTCGTGTCCCTATACACCTGAGCAAAACGGTGTGGCGGAACGTAAGCATCGTCATCTATTGAATATTGTCTGATGTATTCTTCGCGGGATGTCGGTTCCTAAGTCTTTTTGGAGCTCTGCTCTTCTTACTGCCACTTATTTGATCAACCGAACCCCTTCACGTTCTCTTAATCGCAACACTCCATTTCATATACTTCATCCTACCATGCCTATTTTTTCCATTCCTTTGCGTGTTTTTGGCTGTGTGTGTTTTGTCCAAGATCGTCGTCCTTCTCGGTCAAAACTTGATGATAAGTCTATTCGGTGTCTTTCTTGGATACTCCTCTGGGGTCAAAGGTTATCGTTGTTTTGACCCCCCCAATCATGTCGAGTTTACCATTCTATGGATGTTACTTTTCATGAGGACGAATCTTTCTTTCTAGTTCGGTCTCCCCCGTTGTCTGTTCCTGTGCCGTCTACGGCTGCTCAGCCTATGCCTGTCTTTCCTATCACCGGTATGTTGCCTCCTCGCCCACCTATTACGCAGACATATCACAGGCGTTCGCACCAAGCTCCAGTTGTCCCGTCTAGCCCTCTCACTGTGCCAGAGCCTCCTCCGACATCAGGTGCCCCTCCTTCCTCTATCCCTCCTGCTTCTTCCGATGACATGCCTATTGCTCTTCGCAAGGGCCAGCGTACTTGTGTCACTAATCACCCTTTGGCGAGTGTTGTCTCTTATCAGGACCTTTCCCATGCATACCATGCTTATCTAACTGCCACAGACTCTATTCGCATTCCTCGTTCTACTACTGAGGCTCTACGTGATCCTGAGTGGGTCCAAGCTATGGATGCTGAGATGTCTGCCTTGCGCCAGAATAGAACTTGGGCTTTGGTTCCTCTTCCCCCTGGAAAGCGTACTGTGGGCTGCAAGTGGGTCTATACTGTGAAGTATCGTGCTGATGGTTCTCTTGAACGTTACAAAGCCAGGCTAATAGCTCGAGGTTTTACACAGACTGCTGATGAGTTTGGTGCTACCTTTGCTCCTGGTGCCAAGTTGACCAGTGTTCGTTTACTGCTTTTTTTTGCTGCTAGCCACTCTTGGCCTCTTCATCAGCTTGATATCAAGAATGCCTTTCTTTATGGTAATCTGGATGAGAAGATATATATGGACCCCCCTCCCGGGTATCGTCTTCAGGGGGAGTATTCGGGCCGGGTTTGTCGCTTGCTCAAGTCACTTTACGGCTTGAAGCAGTCTCCCAGGGCTTGGTTTGAGCGTTTTAGTACTGTGATTCTTCGCATCGGTTTTACTCGATGTTATGCTGATCCTACTTGCTTTATTAAGATCACTGCTGAGGGCCGACGTGCTATTGTTCTGGTATATGTTGATGATATTATTCTTACAGGAGATGATGCAGCTGGGATTACTGCTGTCAAGAATACTCTTCAGGCTGCCTTCGAAGTAAAGGATCTTGGTCCTCTTCGTTACTTTCTGGGAATTGAGATAGCTCGTTCTCGCCAGGGTATCTCTAATCTCTATCTCTCAGTGAAAGTATACACTTGATCTTCTGTATGATACTGGTCTTCTTGGGTGTCGACCGGCTCGTACACCGATGGATGCTAATCATCGTTTACATGCAGAATCCGGCGATCTTTCTGATCCAAGTACGTATCAGTGTCTTGTTGGTCGTTTGATTTATCTAACTCACACTCGACCTGATATCAGCTTTGCAGTTAGTGTGGTGAGTCAGTTTATGCATGCTCCCCGACATCCCATATGGCGGCTGCAATTCGAATTCTACGTTATCTTAAAGCTGCTCCTGGCCTTGGACTTTTTTATCGGGTTCAGGATGGATTCGAGTTATCCTGTTATACTGATTCGGATTATGCGGGTTCCCTTTCCGATCGTCGCTTTACTTCTGGCGTCTGCACATTTTATGGTGAGCATCTCATTTCATGGAAGAGTAAAAAGCAGCATGTTGTCTCTCGATCTTCTGCTGAGGCTGAGTATCGTGCTATGGCACATGGGACCACCGAATTGATTTGGTTACATTCTCTTTTATCAGAGCTTGGATTTCCTACGTCCGATTGTTCGACTCTTTTCTGTGATAATCAGTCAGCAATTATGCTTGCTTCTGATTCTGTTCTTCATGAGAGAACCAAGCGTATTGAGGTTGATATTCACTTCCTCCGGGATCATGTTCGGTCTGGTACCATTACTCCAGTATTCATTCCATCTGCTGACCAGATTGCTGATGCATTTACCAAGGCTATTGGACCTACTCGTCTTCTTACTACAGTTTCCAAGCTGGGAATGTCTGATGTCTTTGCTCCAGCTTGAGGGGGAGTATTGGAGAGAGTTTGTCCTTATTAGTAATTAGTTTGTCCTTATTAGTAATATTGTTTTCTTTGAGGACTTCTTTGTAATTCTGATAATTTAGTTTATTATAAAAGGGCGTTAGGGTTTCTTAACACCCTAACGTGAGTTCGTTCAAGAATGACCCCAGCAAAATATTTTAAACTCAGTGGTTTAGGTAGTAAAACTCCACCATGTTAGCACTTGCCCTTTCCCCTGGTCTCCGAGACCCTTCCAAACCAGTTGTGAATATTGCACTGATTTACGGAGCTGTGAAAGAGAGTAATCTATTGTCACATGACATGTGTACAGCACTACATTTTTAATTCCACTTCGAAATTTAATATATAGCCTTAGGTAACCCCTTCTAGTCATGGAATCAAATTTCGACAAATGTCGGTCGAAATCACCGACATATGTCGGTATTTGGAGGCTCCGACATAAAAAAGTCTGAATTGTCAACATTACAATTTGTCGGTCGACATTGTCGGTGGATGTCGACAAATGTCGGTGATTTGTCAATGCTGTCGGCGAAAAGAACATGTGACTGTACAATTATTTTATTTGTCGGGCTATTTGTCGGTGACATCACTGACATTTGTCGGTTTGTCGGCGGATTTCGGTGGAAAAGCTGGGATTCCCAGCTGTAGCTCGTCCTTTGTAAATAAAATATAAATTTTTTGGTTGGTAGCATTGTATAAATTGTATGCTTGCTTGTATTAATAGTTTACAGTTGTATGCTTGTATTTTGTATGGAACTTGAGCATTCTAGTACTATATTTGTACTTTGTAGTTTGTACAACTATTCTACAATTAATGTTTATTCTATGGTTATGTATTCTACTTTCAGTTTGAGACTGAGTGGCTTTGAGATTTTGTATAGCATTCTACTTTATAATTCATTAAGTGGTTTAAAATTTTAATTATGAATCTATAGTCCTAGATAAGTAGATATGCATATATATGTCACAGAAAGGTTATCATTAAGTTTTGTTGAAATATTCTATCTTTTTCATATCAAACGAACAAAATCGAAATCTGACCGAAAAACGAATAATTTCCATCGAAAAACACAGAAATTTGACCGAAAAACAAAATATTTCCACCAAAATTTGTCTTTCCATTTTACAAATTTTCCATTGACAAATTACCGAAAAACAAAAAATTTTCTTTTTTTGGCCGACCGACATGGACACCGAAAACGACACTTAAAACCTTGCTTCTAGTCTGCGAAAACTTTGAAGTCAAAGTCAGTTGTCGGACCCTACAGTCAGATTCTCCAAAGCATGATAGAATCAATAGCAGTGGATGATAAAAGAGAGGCTACCAATGCAGACTTGGGATGCCATCATTTGGGAGACTTGCTATCCTCTTTTGGGTTATAAAGTAATTACTTGGGGAAAACTTCACCAATAAAATCCTCAAACATCAAGGTTCTGTATGGTCGTAGAAGCCCTTAAATCCATCCTCCCAACTTACTATTCATGGTTGACGATACGGTTTTAGGGACCTCTCTCTCTCTCTCTCTCTCTCTCTCTCTCTCTCTATATATATATATATATATATATATATATATATATAGGGTCAGGTTCAATGGACACTGTTTTTGCACTTAAATTTTTACACCGATTTTCAAATCAACTAAATAGAAGTTTCAGAATTTCTTGATTTTTTGTGAGCATAATCACCTTGACTTAGATAGCATGTCCACAAAAAATCAGCACATTCTAAAGCCTCCAAGTACATCAAAACTAAAAGGCTTTATGATGCGAAACAAATGCGGGGATGGGTAATATCAGTAATTAATTGAGCAGGCAGGGTGTAACTATTAATTTTGATACCAAGCGGGACAAGCGATTCAAACAAGTAACATGGGTATTTGCTTTTGGAAACTACTATCACAATGCCAATCGCTTATCGAATCCAGGCGATAAATAAACTATGCTTAAATTACTGGCTAATAGTCCTACTCGCAATATTTAGATTAGCAACTTAGCAGGCCAGGTGGACGCTCAACCTCACGACAGGGGCAGCAGTTGGCAATGATAATGTACTAGAGATTCAATTGGTGAAATACAACGGTACCTGATCGAGTAGGGGAAATCTTACTGAGGAGGTGATGATGGTGGTGCGGGAACGTTCTCAGGAGTCGGCAGGACTTCCGGGTGAGGCGATGGTGGTGCTGGGGCCTCCGGGGCTGCGCTCGTCACCGGGTGAGGATTTGCAAGCAGGTGGAGGCAAACGATGTTCCGATGTACCGGCGCGTCAGGGTGCCAGCGACGATACCACTCGCTGATGCTGAGGCGGGCCTCAGCGTCACAAACCACGGTGTAGGTGATGTGTTCCACGTATTCCTCCACGCTCTCCTTCCGAGAATTGAAAGTCGAGGAAGGGGGAGTTGATGTCGAGGTACTCGTCTTCGTCTTCGATCATCCCATGGTCCACGTCGGGGTCCGCCATGTGGGCATGCCGGGAGCTGTGAGAGGAGGGTGGGTCGGGTGTGCTGCAGGGAAGGGGAGGGGAGGGGGTGGGGTGAGGCCGGTCGGGTAGGAGTGGAGGGAGGGGCTCGGGGTGGTGGCCGGCGGAGGGAGGGAGGAAGGAGGGGGGGGATCGGGGTGGCCGGCTGCACAGGGGCAGGGGCAGGGGTCGGGTTGGGCGGCAAGACCGGGAGGAGGGGGAGGGGGTCGGGGTCGGGTCGGGCCGGCAGTGCCAAGGGGTGGGGGTCGGAAGGGCGGCACGGGCAGGAGGGGGAGGGGGTCGGTCAGGTGGGAGAGGAGAGGAGAGGAGAGGAGGGGGTTCGGGAGGGGGTGCGGCACCTGGGTCGGGCCGGTCGGGTGAAAGGGACGGAGGGAGGGGAGCGGCGACTGGAACGGGCGGCAGAGGTGGCTGGGAGAAGAGTGAAAGGGGAAGGGGGCCAACTAGGGTTTCACACACTAGTCTGGACCTAGGGTTTCACACGCCTAGGGTTTGGGTTTGGGGTTTCACACGCCTCACCCTGGTTTCTCTCAACACGCATGTGGAGGAAAACGAAAATTTTATTAATCATTCAATGCCATTACATGATCCATGAGCAGGCCTATATAAAGGCCTGCGATAACAAACAAAAGTCCCTGGAAGTCGAGGTGGGACTAAATAACACAATGCAAAAATAAAAACAAATGAAAACATCCATGATGGTTCTGAATGTCTGATCAGAGCCATAGGCTCAGGTGGCGCCTCCTGCGCTGGTACACGCGCCATGGGTGCTGCTCGGTGTCCCCATCACTTTATCAACCGTCCATTTTAATCGTTAATTTGAAGAGCACATTTAAAAAGTCTAGAAGCTTTAGAATGTGCTGATTTTTTGTAGATGTGTTATCTAAGACAAGATGATTATGCTCACAAAAAATCAAGAAATTCTAAAACCTCTATCTAATGGTTTGAAAATCGGTGTACAAAATTGAGTGCAAAAACAGTGTCCATTGAACCTGACCCATATATATATATAGATATATATATATATATATATATATATATGGTCGGGATCCGCAACAAACTATAACTATTATGGTGCACCAACATTGGTGCCAACCAAGGTTCGAAATTTCCATTTCGGTCAATATTTCGACCCCTCTGGATATGGAAATATTTCGACAGTGTGGAAATATTGTGATTTTATAGAAATGGTGGAAATATTGATTTTTTAATGGAATTTTTCAGTGAATCTCTACATAGTCATAAACCAAGTATATGTACACAATTTGGAACACTCAGATAATAATTATACCCAATCTACATGTGTAGAGCATCACAAAGTATGTATTCTACATTTAAGTCTGTGAGTCTTGTGCAGTCTTGTTTGGTCCTGTTTTGATCTATGTTTTTAAAATAGCTTTTAATCTTTTTTGTGGATAAAAATATTTCCAAAATAAAGATTAGTTGATTGTTAAAATAATGCTTCAAACGATTTTGAAAACGGACTTAAAACAAGAAAGTTGTGCAAGTTTGAAATCGTGCAAAAATTATGCTGAAATGCAAAACACTGTTTTTTTACTAAATCTAAAAAAATGAGTTTTTATAAAGAAAAGTTTTTATACATTCAAAATTTTTTTTGAAGGACCATGGTTTTCTAGATGTACTTGTAGTTCTACATCTTGTGGAATTTTTTGAGCTAAAAATGAGTTAATTTAACCACTTTTTTCAACATAAAAATTTTATGAAAAACCGAAAAAACTGTTTTCTCCTACTAAAACTAAAAACCTACTTTTTGATTCACTTGGTTTTTGATTTTTTTGATATTTTTATTGAAATCAAATGGGGGGTATTTGCTTATTTACATATAATAACTTAAAGTAAATAAGCTGCTAATAACGAAACCCCCAGTCCCCTATTATATTTTTTTTTGAGAACCCCTCCTAAAGGAGGGAGGGTTTGGCGGACCCCAACCAGAAATCATTAAAAGCTAAGATAACAGGTCGTTACAAAAACTGGTAGCCTCCACCCCTAGTTTATCTCTCCATGGCCAGTCCCCTATTATAACCAGTCAGTCCCAACATTTCGGTGCCAAAATCCCGAAATTTCCCGAAATGTCTCGAAATTTCCATAAAATATCGCGATATTTCGTGCCGACAAATATATCGTGCGAAATATCACGATATTATCGTGATTCCTATATCGTTCGATATCACAATAGGAATTTCGTGGCGAGGTTTGAGAAAACCGAGATATTTCACGATATTTCGCGAAATATCTCGAGATTTTGTACCTTGGTGCCAACACATCCAGAGGTTTCAAAATTTACTGAAATTTGGTAAGGATAATCACCTTCCTACATATAGCACGTCCCCAAAAATTAAGGCATTCTAAAACTTCTAGGTGTGTAAATGATCATCTTCAAATTAACAGTTAAAATAGCGGTCGATAAAGCTCTTCAAATTTGATGCACCTAAAATTTTTAGAATGTTCCAATATTTTGTTCAGGTTCTATCTACAGGAAGGTGATCATCCACACCAAATTTCAGCAAATTTCAAAACCTCAATGAACTTTTTTTTTTTGAAAAATTCCTCTCCGAGGAGGAGAGGATGGGGTTAAGCCGTACCCCAAGCTATATTATTAAAAAAAGAAATAGCAAGTTACAGATTACATAGAAAAGGGATCATATCTCCTGACTGCTTAGAAGAGAGGGCTGTGGACCAGGATAGAATCATCCTCTTAAATTTCTCCCAGACCTCCGATATGGCGAGCTCAACTCTAGAGAAGACGCGAGCATTCCTCTCTCTCCAAATGCTCCAACATAGGCCAATAACTAGAAGATCCCAAGTCGATCTAAGCTTGCTATTGATCCTCTTAGCCCGCCAAACAGTCCACAAAGAGCGCATAGAACCCGGATGGCCCTTAATTTGAAATCTGTGCTGAAGCATCCTCCACAGCTTACGGGAGTAGGCGCAACGGAGAAACAGATGGTCAACATCCTCCCTATGAGCTAGGCAGAGCGGGCAGGAAGAGTCTGGGACGTTTGGGTTGTTCCGAAGGCGGAGATTAACTCTGGTGA
Organism: Chamaelirium japonicum; assembly: GCA_947650365.1. Classification (NCBI taxonomy): domain Eukaryota; kingdom Viridiplantae; phylum Streptophyta; class Magnoliopsida; order Liliales; family Melanthiaceae; genus Chamaelirium; species Chamaelirium japonicum. The sequence goes on along the minus strand of OX393552.1, from coordinate 76,849,542 downwards.
GAATCCTCTCCTTAATAGCCAGCCACATAAAGATCCGTGTCTTGAGAGGAGCTGGAGATTTCCAAAGGTGCGAGGCAATAGGACAGATTAGCCCTCCTGCATTGAAGAATCGGTAGAAAGATCTGACCGAGAAGGCTCTTGAAGCTTCCCACTTCCATATCGAGGAATCTCTCACTGGGGTCAGAGCGAAGGAGGACAGGATGCGGTAGAGCTCTGCTAGTTGCTCCTGCTATGAACTTCTATGATGTGTTAGTACCAGAAGTGTTGGTTGTTGATCCAGTTGTTCTCCCCACCATTAGATTCAATCCAATCGAACGGTACATAGCACATCTATTGCCGCACCGCAACACTACAGTATATGATCCCTTATATATATATATATATATATATATATATATATATATATATATATATATATATATATATGAGGCTCTGGAAGCTGAACTCGAGTTCACTATTCAAATGGTGTAATTGAATGGAAAGGTTGCCACGTATGCGTTGAAAGTCAATAATTACGGTTGGAGGATTTATATATTTACATGCATATTCTCCTAGCCGCAATTGTTGACTTTTAGTGCACACGTGGCAGCCTCTCCATTCAATTACACCATTTGAATGGTGAACTCGATTTCACAAAACCCTTTCCATATATATATATATATATATATGGAATAGGGTATATGGTCCTCTTGATTAGCCAACACGCCAGTCCTCCCTTCAATTTAGGTGCCATGTGTCACTTTTTAACAGGGGTTAGGGGTTGGTCAAGGTTGGTTCACACCTCCTAACAATGATCATGGAAAAAAAAATTGTATAAAAAATTATGCCAAATGTCTTTTTTAAATTAACCATAGCAAGGGGTATTTGCGTGCTACAGTCAACCGTTAAATTTATCGGTCGTTGATCGGGTTGTTTTAAGTTTTTTTTTTCATCATGATTTAAGTAGAGTGGATTGGCCATCCATTAAAAAATAGTTAAAAAGTACCACGTGGCACCAGAATATAGGGGAGGACTAACGTGTTGGTTAGTCGAGAGGACCGAACTCCCTATTCCCATATATATATATATATATATATATATATATATATATATATATATAGAGGCATGCTATAATGCGGTAAGTGCGGCACTGTACCGCAGTCGTCTGATGCATGCAGCGGTGCATGCGATGCACGCAGCACTTGCATCAGACGGCTGCGGTACAGTGTCGCACGTACCGCATGCCGCATTATAGCATTCCCCTATATATATATATATATATATATATATATATATATATATATATATATATATATATATATGAGGAATGGGATCCTGCCTATCAAAGCAGGGTTTTTTCCTGCTTTGATTCATTGTTTGACCATCCTAGAAGTTTTGGAATTTGATGAAATTTGGTGAGGGTGTTGTCTAGGGTAAGATCATCATCCTCACAAATTTTCATTAAATTCCAAAACTTCTAAGAGGGTCAAATGGTCGACGCAAAATCAGCAGATTTTGCAGATTTTGCGTCGACCATTTGACCCTCTTAGAAGTTTTGGAATTTGATGAAAATTTGTGAGGATGATGATCTTATCCTAGACAACACCCTCACCAAATTTCATCAAATTCCAAAACTTCTAGGATGGTCAAACAATGAATCAAAGCAGGAAAAAACCCTGCTTTGATAGGCAGGATCTCATTCCTCTATATATATATATATATATATATATATATGTAGGGGAATGCTTAGGTGCAGTCTGCGGTCCGCGGTCTGCAGTCGTCCGATGCATCGGCCACATGCATCCAATGCACGGAGTGGTGCATCGGACGGCTGCAGACCGCACCTAGCAGCCCCCTATATATATAAATATATATATATATATATATATATATATATATATAGAGAGAGAGAGAGAGCAAAAGATGAAACAAGAAATGAGCCGTCGGCATATTTCCGTTGAAATTGGTTTGTGGCTCATTTACCACAGAGGGTTTTTTAATTTTTTTTTTTTTTTGGATCATCTATATATGGTTAGATGATCATCCTCACAAAAATTCATCAAATTTGAAAACCTTTAGGGGGATCAAATATATAGGCAGTCTATAACCATCAATTTCACCCGTTAATAGGAAATGCTTATTTGACCCCCTAGAGGTTTTCAAATAGATAGCTGATCCACAAAAAAAAAATCAAAAAAAAATCTCTAGATGGGAAATGAGCCGCAAGACAATTTCGGCAAAAATAGACTGGCAATTCATATCCCATATATATATATATATATATATATATATATATATATATATATATATATATATATATATATATATATATATATATATATATATAGGGGCATGCTATGCTGCGGCATGCGGTGCGTGCGGCATCACACCGCAGCCGTGTGATGCACTGCTGCGTGCATCGCATGCACGCAGCGCGTGCATCACACTGCTGCGGTGCGATGCCGCACGCACCGCATGCCGCATTCAAGCATTTCTCTCTCTCTCTCTCTCTCTCTCTCTCTCTCTCTATATATATATATATATATATATATATATATATATATATATATATAGGGCTGTTACGTTGAGCTGTGAGCTACGGTAGTAGAAAATAAGCTGCGGGTATTTTGACCCCCCTAAAAGTTTTGGAATTTGATGAAATTTGGTGAAGGTATTGTCTAGGGTAAGATGATCATCCTCACTAATTTTCATCAAATTCCAAAACTTCTAGGGGGGTTAAATAGTTGAAGCAAAATCTGCAGATTTTAACGATGACTACGGACGGCAGATTTTGCTTCGACCATTTGACCCTCCTAGAAGTTTTGGAATTTGATGAAAATTGGTGAGGATGATCATCTTACCCTAGACAACACCCTCACCAAATTTCATCAAATTCCAAAACTCCTAGGGGGGTCAAAATACCCTCAGGTCACTTTCTAAACAGTCAGCTCACAGCTCACTATAACATTCCTCTGTGTGTGTGTGTGTATATATATATATATATATATATATATATATATATATATATATATATATATATATATATATATAGGGAGATGCTTCGGTGCGGTCTGTGGTCCGTGCGGTCCACGGATCATCCAACTCAACTTCAGATTCAGGGGGTGAATCGAAATAGTCAGCTCGATCTTGGTCTGGAGGTTCATATCAACCCTGATTCAGATGGGGAGCTTGGTTCGGGTTCTAAGGTGGGGCTTGTTCCGGGTTTCGACTCTGGTTCGGGTTTTGATTCGGCTCCTCAACCCTTGGAACCTTGGTATTTGGAATCTTGGATTGGCTTCTACCCTACCTGGGTTTCCTTCGGCCTGTTGAGGGTTGATGCCTCTGTCTTGGAGAAGTATTCCTAGCTAATCCGTGATCTTGCAACAAGGTACATGTCGATTCAAGGTGTTTTGGGTCGCTACTTGCCAAGCATCACAAGGTTGTGAGTCTCGATGAAAACGTCCTCGGTTCCGAGCATCCCGATGCAGATGGCTACGATCAGCCATTGATCCTTGCTTAGTGGGGGTATTTCGATTTTCTGATATGTAGGTGCCTAAAGGACAGCTCTAGGGTGTGTCCTAGGATGCATATATGATGCATGATCAGTTTATGAGACTACGCGTGCACTTATGATGATGCAAGGACAGCAATATGCTAATTAAAAAAAATTCTGCACTATCCTAAGGATGCTAGATGAGGTGGACAGCACACTAGATGTTTCACACGTGCACACCTAAGATCTAAGACTCGACTACCAAGCATGCAATGCAACAAACACACAAAATCAGCAAACTAGAAAGGAAAGGATTGCTGATTTTCAATGCTTAAAAGATCCCCAAACAGGTTCTTTCAAGCTCTGATATCAACTTGATGTAGGCTCCGATAAGGCGCACTACAATCTTATGCCCTTAGGGTTTCCCTTTGGCCTACAAACTAGGGTTTAATTATCAATATGGCGCCGTATAACTCAAAAGGACAGCAAACAAAGGTTATTTCACGTACCTCTAAGGATTTATGCATTCAACATAAGCACGGATTAAGATCTAACAAGTAGAGATGCAATAAAATTGCGAAAACAAAATTCAACATATAATAATTTTAATTGCATCAATGGAAAACAAAATTTAAAGAGAGGCAAACATCAGATTTTAAGAAAAAATAGGGCTAAGAGTGTTTGCTAGGGTTACCGATAGACTAAAGATGGCAATTATGATAATTAGGCATATATTGGGCATCAACTAGAGATGAAACGGAGGCGGACACGGCTGCAATGCGGAACGTAGGCGATGAAAAGAGGTGGAAACGATACGGAAGCGGAAGAAAAGTGAAACAAAAGAATAGATAATGCCTGGTGTTTCCCCCGTTGGTCGATGCGAGGATGCACCCATAGTTACCAAATCGGGCGTTTTTTTGAAAAAAAAACGCGTATAAAACGTGTATCAATCTGAAGTCAAAGCAAACAGGAAAAAAACTCCTTTTTTTAAAAAAAAACGTCTGACGCATTTTATACGCGTTTAAAATGGGAAAAACGCGTATAAAACACGGCGGGTTTGGTCCGGGTTTAAATTGGGTTTGGGTTTTATTTTGTTCGTGCTTAATAAACGCATATGCTATATGTTTTGAACTTTTGATTACTTAATGTTGGAAAATGACATATATACATACTTGGTATAATTTTTAAGATTTTTTTTGTTTTTTCCAATGTTTTCACATTTTTTTTCCGTTTTTTCCGTTTTCATTGTATCTTTCCGATTTTTTCCCTTGCCGTTTTTTTTCCGTTTTCCGACTTGGTAACTATGGATGCACCGATGATCCTACTTACAGAGTAAGGCCAAACATCGTGTGAAGCCGGATCCTTCGGAAGAACAAACCAAGGCCTACACGAGGCGAAGTCGCAGATCGTCTTGAGGCGAAGTCGAGGAAGCGGCGATGGTCGGGGACACGCGTCTCTCCCCGAACCTCTCACACGGAGGTACAAATTTCAGCGATGCAAAAGATCTGAATTTTCTTCTTCCTTTGCATCGCTGAAATTTTCATCTGAAATTTTCTTCTTCCATTCATCAGAAAATGATCCCTACTTATTTGATGCTTTAATCACGAGATGGTGACCTTCTAATGGTACAATTAAATACAAAAGCACCCATTCATAAATATAGTTTTTCTTCCATAAATTATTATGTTTTAACTTAAGATCCAAAGTTGCAAGCTTACAAATTAAAATTATTATCATTTATTTGTTTACATATTAGACTAATAAATCATTTTATTATCTTCAATTTTCATTAAACATCTTAAATACTAATCAACACACTAAAAGAAGGTGTGTGAAGCAAGTAAAATGAATGGAAGTCAAATTGTATTTGTTAACCCATTATAAACTTTATGTGGCCGTAATAATAAGTAATCAAGTTAGGATAGTATAAAATTATAAAATGGATGAGTTTAACATTATACAAGTAGACCACATTGCGAACATAAGGTCATACGCAAGAATAACGAAGATTGATAATTTGATACACCTTTTATGATAAAAAAAAACTAACTTGAAGATCAATCAAAATACAAAATCTTAATCTAATAATGAGGAAAATATCAAATGTTAAGAAGATTTCAAGTTTAAAAAAAAACAAGGAGAAGGGAAAGGATTAGGGGAAGAATGTTTAGAGAAATTCAAGGCGGGAGAGTTAATAATTCCATAATTTTTCTAACGGAGTTCTATGAACATTTTCTTAAAAGAGTTCTCCATACCTTAAGTTTGGTGCTTCAAATCCTGCAAAAAAGATTGGGCAATATAAGATATAAGAACAAGCATGTTTACCAATATAAGGATAAAGATCTTGCGGGTGTAAAAAAAATAGCATAACAATTGACGACAGTGTAAATGATGAAGTAGTCAACAATAAAAAACCAATCTACAAATTACACTCATAAGTATTTAATAATGCAAATATGGCTTTTCTATTAATCAACCTGTTTCAGTCCTAAGCAAATATTCCTTAAAAACAATTTCATATCCTACGTTCCGCACATGGACTAAATAAAGTAGATGTCTACATCATACCTTATCATACGATATGTGATGGCCTCCAGGTCACCGGTACGGTGCATAGGTACATCGCTGTGTCAACTCCTACCAATAAGAAACAGTGCATGCAATGGTTCACACACCATACATGTACAGCACTAACTATTCGCACATGACTATTAACCTTTAAAAGATTTAGGAACAGCACAAGTCGTCCAAACACATTGTCTTTTGTTCAAGGCAAACTGACTTAGTTTCTTCTCCTCTAAATCCATCCATATCCTTGTTTGGATCCCATTCTACCAAACAAAAGAGGAAAATGTTGCCAAGAACTGGATCAAGGGGGAGTATTCAACCTTATTCTTGGTACAACCCAAATTCTTTTTCCAATTATCAAGGATTGGGTTCATCACAACATAAATTGAAAATCTACAGCAGCTATTCTTTCGAATGATGATTGTAAATGATCAGTATTTATAATTTAGGAAGTGAGTTTTGCCCAAATTCCTCCCAAAATCATGATTAACTTTATAATAAACATATAAATGTCATACTTACAATATGAAATTAGATATACATATATATGGGAAAAGGGATGCTGGACCTGAGCATTATTTGACCATACTAGAAGTTTTGGAATTTGATGAAATTTGGTGAGGATGTTATCTAGGGTAAGATGATCATCCTCACCAATTTTCATCAAATTTCAAAATTTCTAGGGGGTTCAAATGGTCGAAGCAAAATCAGTCGTCCGCAGTCACCGTTAAAATCTGCAGATTTTGCTTCGACCATTTGACCCCCCTAAAAGAGGATGATCATCTTACCCTAGACAACACCCTCACCAAATTTCATCAAATTCCAAAACTTGTAGGGGGGTAAACAAGCGAGAGGTGCAGCAAGGATGCTACACCTCGGGTGCAGGCTCCCCGTCCCCTCTATATATATATATATATATATATATATATATATATATATATATATATATATATATATATATATATATATATATATATATATATATATATATATATATATATATATATATATATATATATATATATATATATATATTGATGTGATCCGACTTGGGCCCAAGCCCGTTGGCCCATCCTAGCCTGCCATGGATGGATTAGGCAGGATATCTCTTATGATATCTTTTAGAATCTTTTTTATTTGAGATCTTTATTTTAGGCAAGTAGTTAGGATACTTAATGTCTTTTAAATTTGTTGTCATTTTTATCTTTTCTTTAGCCTATTTAAAGGCCCCCATTGTAACCATTGAAGGGAGATTGATGAATGAAAATTAATGGCGGATGCCTTCGTTGGCTCATGGATTTGAGTCCCCACCTTGTACCCTGATGGATTTCAGGCCCCCTCTTGTCTAAGCTTCTAGTCTTTTCTTCTCTGTCACAGTTCTTACCCCCTCCGCCACTTCCTCTCGGTGATTCCGTATCACTAGTTATCTTTTACAAAGAAAATACCAAAAATATTACATCGCCTTCATCAACCGCCCTTCGACGACGCGCGCCTGCATCAAGTTGGTATCAGAGCTTCGGGCTTCGTGGCGTCCTGCACCACGAACGATCTTTGCTTCGATCATCGTCGTCCATCGTCATCGTCGTCGTTCCGTCGTCACCATCCTCGCCGAGTCGTCATCTTCTTCTGGTACGTCGCCCTACAATCCCAACAAAAAAAAAAAAGAGAAGAAGAGAGATCAGATCTTGAAAAAAAAAAAAAGAAGAGAGATCAGATCTGTTGAGAGAAAAAAAAAAGAGAAGAAAGGAAACCCCCTTCAACCGAACCCCTCTCCTTTGCCGCCCGCCCGTCCACCGCAAGCCGCCCCTTCCTCCCGCTCCACCCGCTGAACCGCACCTCTTGTTCCGTGCTCCCGCGCACCCCGCAGCCAAAAAAAAAAAAAACCCCAAACAGATCTGTCGCAGATCTGTGAAGAAAAAAAAAAAAAAGGAAAGAAAGAATAGAAGGAAAGAAGAAAAGGGAAGAAAAGGAAAGAAAAGAATAGAAGGAAAGAAGAAAAGGGAAGAAAAGGAAAGAAAAGATGAAGGAAAAAAAAAAGGGAAAGAAAGACATACCTGCGGTGCAGCCATTGCTGTGCTGTTTGCTGCAGCTGCTGCCGCCCCTTGTGCCCTTTTCCTCTTCCATATTTGCAAACAAGTGCCCCCCAAACAAACCCTAAACCGAAAACCCCTTTGTCCCTTTCTCTTCTTCCAATTCACTCCTTCACCACAGCCCTTAGATCCTCATCCTACAGTCCTCAAATCCCCACCATTTCTAGTTGTTATTTTGCACTTAAGTGCTGAACCCGAGTTGAATTCGGATCCAACCCGTTTACAAAACAGACCCGCCAACTTCAATTGGACATATCTCTTTCATTTCTAGTCTGTTTTTGGCGTGCGACCTATCAAATCGAAGGGTTTTTCGAGCTCTACGCATCTATACCATCAGCAGAAATTTTTGGCGAGGCAGTAATTACAGATTTCCAGATTTACCCCTGGATCACTCTTCTACCATTGTGGCATGGATACCAAGGTGCAAGGGTTGATTCGTTGTCATCAAGGGAACAACTCCGTCTATGAGTATACTTCAGCGTTCTATCGGCGCATGACTCGCTATGGTTTTTCAGAGAAAGATTTCTTGGCAGTGGTACTGTACGTTAGAGGACTCTGCTCCGACATAAAGGGCCAGTTTTCACCTAGATCTTGGAGGGATCTGGACGAAGCCTATGAGATAGCTTGTGGGATTGAATGAGAGTTACAGCAAATGGACTCACCTCTAGCGGCCTCCACAGATGAGTCTCCACCTCCAGCACTTCCAGTAGAGCCTCCACCACCGACAGAGCTTCCTCCAGTTGTATCTTTGGTGGATCCATCACCTCCAGTACCACCACCAGCAGACGAGCTCCCCCTTCCAGAGGATCTTCTGCCGCCCGCCATGCTACCCCCTACTGCGGATTCTTTCGAGGATGTCTCTCTAGCCGAGCTTCAACATGTTGATTTTCTTGGGCTGGACCGACTATTGGTGCCTACAGTGTTTGTTCAGCTCTACCTCCGTTCAGGCGAGCCGATGTTCGAGCTACAGCAGCGATCTGATATTACTATCCGACTCGGTCGTCTACCCCAGCATCACTTTGGTGTGTGTTTCCCGATCGATGGCAATGATACCTTCTCATGGGACCCCGGTGGTAACTTCGGTGTAATGAGGCATCATTTGTTGGGCCTCCACCATCAGCTCCTGACGACAGATACCACATCGGCGAAAACCTCGATGATGATTGCTCTTTACCGTATGAACTCGAGGACGAGTTCTTCGCAGCGGAAGCGAATGATGTGATCCGACTTGGGCCCAAGCCCGTTGGCCCACCCGAAGGCCCATCCTAGCCTGCCATGGATGGATTAGGCAGGATATCTCTTATGATATCTTTTAGAATCTTTTTTATTTGAGATCTTTATTTTAGGCAAGTAGTTAGGATACTTAATGTCTTTTAAATTTGTTGCCATTTTTATCTTTTCTTTAGCCTATTTAAAGGCCCCCATTGTAACCATTGAAGGGAGATTGATGAATGAAAATTGATGGCGGATGCCTTCGTTGGCTCATGGATTTGAGTCCCCACCTTGTACCCTGATGGATTTCAGGCCCCCTCTCGTCTAAGCTTCTAGTCTTTTCTTCTCTGTCACAGTTCTTAACCCCTCCGCCACTTCCTCTCGGTGATTCCGTATCACTAGTTATCTTTTACAAAGAAAATACCAAAAATATTACATCGCCTTCATCAACCGCCCTTCGACGACGCTCGCATGCATCATATATATAGGGGACGGGGAGCCTGGACCTCAGGTGCAGTGTTAACGCTGCACCGGAGCCCCAGCGCGCGCCAAGTGTCGCAATCCCCATCAAATCCCGCGCGGCCCGCTCAAAAGCCCGCTCAAAACCCCAGCCGTCTGATCCCGTCTGATCGACTAGACCTCAGCCGCCTGATCTCGTGCCCGCAGCGCGCTCGGTTCGGTTCGATTCCTATCCGTCCGATCGATGGGAATCGAACGGACATGAATCATTTTCGCTGTTACTGTAGCGGCTACAGTAACAGCGAAAAAGATTCATGTCCGTTCGATTCCCATCGATCAGACGGATGGGAATCGAACCGAACCAATTGTGTCTTAATTTGATTCCCATCCGTCCGATCGATGGGAATCGGACGACCCGAAATCTTTTTCGCTGTTACTGTAGCCGCTACAGTAACAGCGAAAAAGCTTCTTGTCCGTTCGATTCCCATCGATCGGACGGATGGGAATCGAACCGAACCGAGCGGGCTACGTGCACGGGATCAGGCGGCTGAGGTCTAGTCGATCAGACGGGATCAAACGGCTGAGGTTTTGAGCGGGATTTTGGGCGGGCCGCGCGGGATTTGATGGGATTGGGACACTTGGCGCGCGCTGGGGCTTCGGTGCAGTATTAACTCTGCACCTGAGGGCCAGGCTCCGCGTCCCCATATATATATATATATATATATATATATATATATATATATATATATATATAGAGAGAGAGAGAGAGAGAGAGAGTATATTAGGGTGTGATCTATGCTTTCTTATTTTTTTACTAGAAAGAAAATATATTTGTAATCAATAGTGTGACCATGGTTAACTAAATTTCAAGAACATGAATAATACATGGGTTCCCACAACCAACATTTATTATTTGTATTTTATGGCATACTAATAAATAAATATTAAGTAGTAATTTGGAAAATTAAATTGAAAACATGCTTTAAATATCCCTTGTTCTATAGCTAGGGTGCATGTGAATCATGTGGAGTTTCACATTTAAACCTTATAATTACAATCTTATTTAATTCAAATTAATTTTCCAAGTATAATAAATTAATTTAATAAGCTCCAATCCAGCATGTTATGTTATTAACTATCATAAACCATTATGATCATCATCAACAAGTCTTATGCCATTAAGATGAGGCCGACTATAAAGAAGATTAACAAGAATTTTATAACTGGTTGTCAACCAAATGTCAACACTCTAAGATTGATGTTGAAAACCTGACCAAGGAGCCTTGGCAAGAGAAGGTGATGACAATAAACCTGAAAAAGTCAGTTGGCAGGTTGGGAGACCTACCTTGTTAAATGCATATAATAAATGGCATTTTCTAGTTATCTCATTCGATTAAGTATCTAATGTTGTGCTCATAGCAATGGAGGATAATTATGTCAATCCAAGAGCAACAAGGATGTGGATTGCCGCAGATTCCCCCTCAAGTAAACAATGGGTTTATTTCGTAGAATGTTAGGTAGTTAAATAAACCCTTACAGCAAAAGAATCTTCTGTCCTCTTGAAAAAATATTGATCCAGACCTGATTAGTGTGTTAGAACATAAAATAAGTACACTATAGTAAAAGAGTTATGAGGATGATTTGGAGTGGGTCATCTAGCTTTTGTAATGTGGATGCTTCTCTGAACGGAAGGATGTTTGTTGTGGCATAGTAAGATTAATTTTCAAGTTTTGGGATTCTAGATAGGTAATTTCTTGATTGGGTGTGTATGCGCAGAAAAAGATCCGGGTCGTCTTTATTGCGAGCACACGAAGATTACAGATGCTGGGACCCGGGGACTCGGGGGTGGTGAGCCGGGTGCGGCGAATATTTGATCAGGAGATTGTGGGAGAGATCCTCTGGAGGGTCCCTTTGATCCGCGTCCCCACGTGGTATTCGTGCGAGAGCTCTGAAGGGGTTGCCCAGGACAGAGGTCTTTACAGGGTGAGGGTTTCTTGAGAGGCTAAGGAGTATTGACCGTTGCTTTTGTCCCTTCCGTGCTTCGCGCTTTCTTGGCTAGGAGGTTTTTGGCTTCGTTCCGTGGTCTTCGTGTCTTCCTCGATCCTTGCTAGACCTCGGCGTCCTTGATCGTCGGTTCGCGGCGTCGATCGTACTTTTGGCGTCGGTTTTGGCTTTGGCTTTCGGCTTTGGCGTTGGTTTGGCGTGGCTCTGGCTTTTGCTTTGCTTTGGCGCTTGAACGTAGGCGAGTAGAGGCTTGCGATGCTTTAGTTCTTCTGGACTTCGTGTCGTATCGGCTAGAACGTGCGGTGCTTTATTCGTGACCGTCGTAGTTGCTTGGCTTTGGCACGTGTGTTGCTTTGGCGCCGGCTTTACCGGTGTTTTTGCTTTGGCTTTTTGCGTTGGCTTTGGCTTTAGCTTTGACTCGATCTTCTTCTCGAACGGCGATGGCTACTTCTTCAAGGCTTCTTTATTCTTTCGGCTTTCTCGACGGTTGTGGCATCGGCTTGGCTTCTCTTCTTCTTCGAGCTTCTTTGGCGTGATCGGAGTTGAAGGTTTCCTTTGAAGACGGCGGGGGTAGCACCGATCTTCGTGCGACGGTTGTAGCGTCGGTTTTTGTTGATGAAGACGGCAGGGGTAGCACCGATCTCCGTGCGACAGTTGTAGCGTCGGCTTTTGTTGATGAAGACGGCAAGGGTAGCACCGATCTCCGTGCGACGATTGTAGCGTCGGCTTTTGTTGATGAAGACGGCAGGGGTAGCACCGGCTTCAGGCCTTCTTCTCCAAGCTTTCTTCTTCGTGCGAGGAGTCAACGCCTTTGTTGAAGACGACGGGTGTTGTCGGCTTCGATCTTCTTCTCCGGCCTTTGCTTATGGCGTCTTCGAAGTTGATAAAGATGGTTGGAGAAGTCGGGGTAACAACGACTCCGGGTCTTCTTCTCCGGGCTTTCTTCTTTGTGCGAAAAGGTTGATCTTCGAGTGCAAAGTCTTCACGTTGATGAGGACTTGATGGGCTAAGTGTTCCCGTAGGACGCGCTTGCCGTGCCTCGTGAAGCCTTCGGTCTTCAAGCGTTGGAGCTCCTTTTTGCGGAGCCCTTTCGTCTTCAGCTTTCTGGACCCTTGATGCCTTCCCCCACCTCCTTCTATTTATAGGCAAAGGGGAGAGGTTGGGAGAGATATGGTTGCAATCTTTTGGTTGTATCCAATATCTCCCCCCATAACCATCAAGATATTGTTCCCTTATTTGGGGGGAACAACCTTGATCCCTTCCTTTTTGGTCGGGATGGTTATGGGCAAGATATAACTTGATCTTTGAAGATAAGTTATCATCTTTGCACCTTCCGATTGCATGGCGACACGACATCATCTTGTCCGTCGGATCGAGGGATCGTCGCGGATCTACGGTTGTATAGACGTCCACGTCACCTCCCCCTGCATCGAGGCGGTTATGATATTTTTTTTTCTTTTCTTTTCTTTTTTCTTTTTTTTCTTTTTTTTCTTTTTCTCCCCCTTATGGCCGGCCACACCTCCCCATGGGGAGGGGGCACGGTTTTCCATGGCTCCCCTTTTTGTGTTCGGGTTACGGGTCCGGTGGGGCCCGTTTACGTTAAGTCAGGTCCGTCGCATATACGGGCCGTTGTGCGCGGGTCGTGTCCGCATGTGGGCCGTTGTGTGCGGGACGAGTTTGCATGTGCGGGTGGGTTCGACTCGCGGGCCGTTATGTGCGGGCCGTTGTGTGCGGGCCATGTTTCGCATGTGGGCCGTTGTGTGCAAGCCATGTTTCGCATGTGGGCCATTGTGTGTGGGCCGATTTCGCGTGTGCGGGTCGGGTTTGACTTGTGGGTCATTGTGTGCGGGCCAATTTCGCGTGTGCGAGTCGGGTTCAACCCGTGGGCTAATTTTGGTGCCCACAAATGCCCCCTCAAGTTTGAGTGCGCCCGCGGTAAACGCGTAGCGCTTGGACTTGACCTGCGTATTTGAGTGGGATTGGGTCTTTATAAGGACCCCTGTTTTTCGTTTCCCCTCATCGTTGAAGTCTCCCGGCGGCTTGGAGACGAAGACCCTTGCTAGGGTTTCCTCATCTAGGGTTTCTTGCTTCTCGACGATGACGCGAAGGATGAAGATGGTCACCCCATGGAGTTCGAGAAGGCGAGGAGACCGCCGGGCTGCGGAGGATGGGGTGTCGCAGGCGAGGCGCGTCTTCTTGCTTCCTCTTCTTCTTCTTCTTCCTCTTCTTCTTCTCTGGTTTTTTTTTTTTTCTTCGGGTTCCGGTTCGTATAGCAGCGACAACAGCAGCGTGGAGGCCGCCGGCGGATGGCGGCGCGCGGGCCGGCTGCGAGCGCTGGCCGGGCTGCAGGCGCGGGGCACGAGCCGGCGGCGGGTGTGGGCCGGGGTACAGGCACGGGTCGGCAGGCGGGGCACGGGTCGGCAGGCGGGGCACGGGCCGACGGCGGGTGCGAGCCGGGCTGCAGGCGCGGGGCGCGGGTGCGAGCCGGGCTGCAGGCGAGGGCGCGGGCCGGCGGCGGTTGCGAGCCGGCGACGGGGCGCGGGCCAGAGGCCGGCAGCCCCCCCCCCCCCCGGGGGTTGCGGGTTTTAACCGGAGAGAGGGGGGCTGCGGCTTTTTGCTGTGGCCCCCTCTCATTTTCTTCTTTTTGCATATGGGGGCTGTGGCTTTTTTTGCTGTGGCCCCCTCTTGCTTTCCCTTTTTAGCAAAAAAGGGCTGCAGTCTCTATTTTTTTTTGGCGATTCTTCTGGATTTGACTTGTGCTTTTTTTTTTCTTTCCTTCTTCAGGGCTCGGCGTTACGAGAGTTTTCCGTCTTCTGGATAGATCGTCGATGCGGTCTCCCATGGGAGTACGCATCTTCATTTTCTTTTGCGCAAGTCTTCTACTGCCGTACTCCGAGGCGGGAAGCTGGACCATCAACACTTCAGCTTTTGACGCACGAGCGGATTTGCGAGGATGGAGTTGCGGATGGCTCTTGTCGTGTGTTGAGGCTTGGCGAGCGCATCCTCACTAATGAGGGATCTTCGCGGCAGATTGTTCAACCGAGTTTGGGATTGTCGTTCCATCACATTAGTGAGGATTCGGTCCCCGTCCCTGTTGTGGCTTTGAAGATATGCTCCCGTCGTACGCGATGGGGTGTAGAGATTCAACCGCGCGGGGATATCACGCATTTGGGAGGCTTCCGAGACTGGATGCGAGAGCTGTCCGGCGTCTTGGAGGCAGAGCCAGGGATGAAGTGCTTGGCGAAGTTTGTGGAGCCAGCTTATTGGGAGTACAGTCGACCGGACGGTATGTACCGGGCCCTTTGCGAGCAGTGGTGCTCTGATACCAACACCTTTTTAACTGGAGCGGGCGAGATCGGGATCACCCTTCGTGATGTGCAAATTATCTCTGGATGCCTGGAGGTTCGGAGCTATTATCAGGAGGAAGTTCCTTCTTTGAAGATTTTGACGGATCCAGACGAGTCTCCTGACTTCTGTCTTTTGTTGTTCAAGGCGTATGCTATTATAGCGGCACGTGAGCAGTCGGACCGAGTACTCCACTCAGCTTGGGTGGACTTCTGGTTCCGGGGAGAGTATCGTCATGCTCCCCCTTCGAGTCACCCGATGTGGAGGTATGCATCGTCAAAAAAGCCGGCACCTGGCACTTTTTGGCGGCCGATTGAATCCCCCTTCTAGTCACCCGATGTAGGACGCGCTTGCCGTGCCTCGTGAAGCCTTCAGTCTTCAAGCATTGGAGCTCCTTTTTGCAGAGTCCTTTTGATGCAGGCGCGCGTCGTCCAAGAGCGGTTGATGAAGACGATGCTATCTTTTTTTTGTATTTTCTTTGTAACGGGATAACTAGTGACACGGAATCACCGAGAGGAAGTGGCGGAGGGGGTAAGAACCGTGACAGAGAAGAAAAGACTAGAAGCTTAGATGAGAGGAGGCCTGAAATCCATCAGGATACAAGGTAGGGACTCAAATCCATGAGCCAATGAAGTCATCCGCCATCAATTTTCATTCATCATCATCTGTCCCCAATGGTTACAATAGGGGCCTTTAAATAGGCTAAAAGAAAGATAAAAATGGCAACAAATTTAAAAGCCAATAAGTAACTTGCCTAAAATAAAGATCTCAAATAAAAAAAGATTCTAAAAGATATCATACGAGATATCCTGCCTTATTCATCTATGGCAGGCTAGGATGGGCCTTCGGGTGGGCCAACGGGCTTGGGCCCAAGTCGGATCACATCATTCGCTTCCGCTGCGAAGAACTCGCCCTCGAGTTCATACGGTAAAGCGCAATCATCCTCGAGGTTTTCGCCGATGTGGTATCTGTCGTCAGGAGCTGATGGTGGAGGCCCAACAAATGATGCCTCATTACACCGAAGTTACCACCGGGGTCCCATGCGAAGGTATCACTGCCATCGATCGGGAAACATACATCAAAGTGGTGCTGGGTTAGACGACAGAGTCGGATAGTAATATCAGATCGTTGCGGTAGCTCGAACATCGGCTCGCTTGAATGGAGGTAAAGCTGGACAAACACTGTAGGCACCAATAGTCGGTCTAGCCCAAGAAAATCAATCTGCTGAAGCTCGGCTAGAGAGACATCCTCGAACGAATCCGCAGTAGGTGGTAGCATGGCTGGCGACAGAAGATCCTCTGGAAGGGGAAGCTCGTCTGCTGGTGGTGGTACTGGAGGTGATGGATCCACCAAAGATACAACTGGAAGAAGCTCTGTCGGTGGTGGAGGCTCTACTGAAAGTGCTGGAGGTGGAGACTCATCTGTGGTGGCCGCTAGAGATGAGTCCATTTGTTGTAGCTCTCATTCAATCCCACAAGCTATCTCATAGGCTTCGTCCAGATCCCTCCAAGATCTAGGTGAAAACTGGCCCTTTATGTCGGAGCGAAGTCCTCTAATGTACAGTACCACTGCCAAGAAATCTTTCTCTGAAAACCCATAGCGGATCATGCACTGATAGAATGCTGAAGTGTACTCGTAGACGGAGTTGTTCCCCTGATGACAACGAATCAACCCTTGCATCTTGGCATCCATGCACAATGGTGGAAGTGTGGTCCAGGGGTAAATCTGGAAATCTGTAATTACTGCTGCACTGAAAATTTCTGCTAATGGTATTGATGCGTAGAGCTCAAAAAACCCTTCGATTTGATAGGTCACACGTCAAAAACGGACTAGAATTGAAAGAGATATGCCCAATTGAAGTTGGCGGATCTGTTTGGTCTATTAGGGTCGGATCCGAATTTAACTCGGGTTCAGCACTTAAGTGCACAATAACAACTATAAATGTAGGGGATCTGAGGACTGTAGGATGGGGATCTAAGGGTGGTGGTGGAGGAGTGAATTGGGAAAAAAGAAAGGGCTAAAGGGTAAAACAATTAGGGCTTTTGTGTGGGCTCTTGTGTGCAAGTAGGGAAGAGGAAAAGGGGCAGCAGCTGCAGCGGCAAAAGGGGCAGCAGCAGCAGCAAACAGCACAGCAGGGCTGCACCGCAGGTAGGTTCTTTCTTTCCCTTTTTTTTTTTTTGTTCTTCTTTCCTTCTTCTTTTCTTTCCTTTTCTTCTCTTTTCTTCTTTCCTTCTATTCTTTCTTTTCCTTTTTCTGCTGCTATCACAAATCTGATGGCAGATCTGGTTTTTTTTTTTTTTGGCTGCGGGGTGCGCGGGAGCACGGGATAGTGGGTGGTGGTTCAGCGGGTGGAGCTAGAGGAAGGGGCGGCTTGCGGTGGACGGGCGGGCGGCAAAGGAGGGGTTCGGTTGAAGGAGGTTTCCTTTCTCTTCTCTCTTTTTTTTTTTTCCAACAGATCTGATCTCGCTCTCTTTTTTTTTTTTTTGGTGGGATTGTAGGGCGACGTACCAGAAGAAGATGACGACGAATCGGCGAGGATGGTGACGATGGAACGGCGACGATGACTATGGACGACGACGATCGAAGCGAAGATCGTTCGTGGTGCGGAAACGCCACGAAAACCCGAAGCTCTGATACCAACTTGATGCAGGCGCGCGTCGTCCAAGAGCGGTTGATGAAGACGATGCTATCTTTTTTTTGTATTTTCTTTGTAACGGGATAACTAGTGACACGAAATCACCGAGAGGAAGTGGCGGAGGGGGTAAGAACCGTGACAGAGAAGAAAAGACTAGAAGCTTAGATGAGAGGGGGCCTGAAATCCATCAGGATACAAGGTGGGGACTCAAATCCATGAGCCAATGAAGGCATCCGCCATCAATTTTCATTCATCATCATCTGTCCCCAATGGTTACAATGGGGGCCTTTAAATAGGCTAAAAGAAAGATAAAAATGGCAACAAATTTAAAAGCCAATAAGTAACTTGCCTAAAATAAAGATCTCAAATAAAAAAAGATTCTAAAAGATATCATACGAGATATCCTGCCTTATTCATCTATGGCAGGCTAGGATGGGCCTTCGGGTGGGCCAACGGGCTTGGGCCCAAGTCGGATCACATCACCTTTTGTCTTCAATTTTTTGCACCCTTGATACCTTCCCCCACCCCTTTCTATTTATAGGCAAAGGGGAGAGGTTGGGAGAGATATGGCTGCAATCTTTTGGTTATATCCACTATCTCCCCCCATAACCATCAAGATATTATTCCCTTATTTGGGGGGAACAACCTTGATCCCTTCCTTTTTGGTCGGGATGGTTATGGGCAAGATGTGACTTGATCTTTGAAGATAAGTTGTCATCTTTGCACCTTCCGATTGCATGGCGACATGACGTCATCTTGTTCGTCGGATCGAGGGATCATCGCGGATCTACGGTTGTGTAGACGTCCACAGCACCTCCCCCCGCATCGAGGCGGTTATGATATTTTCTTTTCTTTTCTTTTCTTTTCTCTTCTTTTTTTTTTTCTTTTTCTCCCCCTTATGGCCGGCCACACCTCCCCATGGAGAGGGGGCACGGTTTTCCATGAAAGGAGGCCGGTGGGCTCCCCTTTTTGTGTTCGGGTTACGGGTCCGGTGGGGCCCGTTTACGTTGAGTCAGGTCCGTCGCATATACGGGTCGTTGTGCGCGGGTCGTGTCCGCATGTGGGCCATTGTGTGCGGGCCGAGTTTGCATGTGCGGGTCGGGTTCGACTCGCGGGCCGTTGTGTGTGGGCCGAGTTTGCATGTGGGCCGTTGTGTGCGGGCCATGTTTCGCATGTGGGCCGTTGTGTGCAGGCCATGTTTCGCATGTGGGCCGTTGTGTGCGGGCCGATTTCGCGTGTGCGGGTCGGGTTTGACTTGTGAGCCATTGTGTGCGGGCCAATTTCGCGTGTGCGAGTCGGGTTCGACCCGTGGGCTAATTTTGGCACCCACAGGGTGAAGAGGTGTATACAGGAAAAAAAATTTGGGCATCTACAGTATATGCTTACGAGCCTCGAAGAGATCCTCGATCTTTTTGCAAGTACCCTCAGAGAGTTCGTGAAGGAGAACACTCATCTTCTCAGAGGTGTGAGTGCAGGAAAAGCATCCACATCTTCTAGATCATCTAATCTATTAAAATCCCCACCCACTAATCTAGGGAAGTTCCCATATGAAGAATCTAGACCACATAACCTTCTTTTGCTCACTAGTATCGTAACTCGTAAGCAAGGTTCAAAATTTCCATTCGACCAATATTTTGACACTCTGGATATAAAAATATTTTGTGGAAATTTTTTGACAAAGTGTAAATATTACAATTTTATAGAAATGGTGAAAATATTGATTTTTTTAATAGAATTTTTCAGTGAACCATTGGATAGTCATAAATCAAGTATAGATAAACACTTTGGAATACTCAAATAATATTTGTACCCTATCTAGGGGTGTAGAGCTTCACATAGCACGTATTGTATGTAGTTGAGTCTGTTAGTCTTGAGCGTTCTTGTGCAGTCTTGTTTAGTCCGGTTTTGATCTATGTTTTATAAAAAAAAATTAATCTTTTTTTGGATAAAAATGTTTACAAAATAAAGATTAGTTGATTGTTAAAATACTTCAAATGATTTTGAAAATGGACTTAAAACAAGAAAGTCATGCAAGTATGAAAACATGCAAAAATTATGCTAAAATGTGAAACACTGTTTTTTTACTAAGTCTGAAAAAAGAAGTTTTTATATAGGAAAATTTTATTCATTCAACCATGGTTTTTTACATGCACTTACAGTTCTACATCTTTTGGAATTTTTTGAGCTAAAAATGAGTAGATTTAACAACTTTCCTCAACATGAGGATTTTATGACAATACCTGTAAACTGTTTTCTCCTACTAAAACTGAAAATATATTTTTGATTCGTTTGTTTTTTATTTTTTTGATATTTTGATTGAAATCAATTAGAGGGGTCTTCACTTTTTTATATATAATAACTTAAAGTAAATGGAGAAAATAAAATTAAGTAAAACAACAATTACTTAAATTTCGTGATTTGTGTGTGATATCTGTACTATTCGAGACCTCATAGGATTTCGTGCCGAGGTTTTGTAAAACCGAGATATTTCGCGAAATTTACTGAGATTTGATCATCGGTCTTGATGTTGTGAATGTGCACCACTCCACCACTCAGGGCCGAGAGATCGCACTAACCCATCCCGGCACTGCCTGATACGACCTCCGATAACTCGATCAAAGCTGGTCATCCATACTGGGCACTGACCGATGGTGAGCAGGTTTGCAGACGGGGTGAAGCACCGGTCACATGGGATCGACTTCTGCAATGGGTTACCGTGGCCTCAGCACCTGGCAACCGAAGCCACCTTCCACGGCCACCACCACAGAGCTCAAAGCAATGGATTCCTCCTTTTTTCCTTTTTTTGGTCTTGTGTAGATCAATCAATTCACCAGCCAAGAAATCAGATATCTTTTAGGATCTGTTCTTTTCACGAGTAAAAGACGTTAGGAAATACATTTTCCGAGAAATTTTTTTTCCCACTGTTCTTTTATTTTTTTTGGTGAGAAATCTATTTCGTAAGAAACCAAATTAGCTTGTTTTACGGGAAATTTTTTCCCCAACCAAAGAGGTGTCAATTTGAAGTGACGCGCCCCTCAGAAAAATTAAAAAAAATCACGATCCCGCAAGCCCCTCGTTCGTTCGTCTCGCATCTCGCAGAGCCCTGTTGTCTCCTTCCCCGACTTCTCCCATGTGCGATCGGTGCCGATGACCACCGGCGGGGTCAAATCGTCGTCGCCGCACCTCCCACTCGCTGAGTCAGGTCGCCGTCAGGCCGCCAGTGCGCCGTGCCTCCCACTCGTTGGGTCGGGCCGCCGGTGCACCGCGCCTCCCACTCTATGGGTCGGGTCGCGGCCGGTGCGCTGCGCCTCCCACTCGTTGGGTCGTCGTCGGGCCGTCGGTGCGTCGCGCCTCCCACTCGTTGGGTCGCAGTCGTGGGGTGGGGAGACAGGGTCTGAAGTGGGTGGGGAGTCAGGGGCTCTTCAATGAAGTGGGGGTGGGGAGTCATGGGTTCTGAAGTGGGGTGGAGAGTCAGGGTTCTACAATGGAGTGGGGTGGGGAGTCACGGGTTCTACAGTTGGGTGGGGAGTCACTGACACACGCTCACTCACTCAGACACACTGACTGACTCTTTCTCTCTCTCTCTCTCTCTCTGATTTTGTGTTTCTCTCTCTTTGTTATATTAGCTAATGGGGAGTCACGGGTTCTACAGTTGTGATGGGATGGGAATGCTTAAATAAATTCAAGTGCTGAATTTAAAACATTAAAAATCAGATTTCAGCATATCATAATCGAATTTCAGCAAAGTACAAGAACCCTATTCATCATTCAATCATTCCCACGCAGATTTATTTCAGCAAAGTAATAAACTGACAAGATAAATATTAATTCCAGATTTTAATACTCAATTCCAGCAATAAGGATGATCACATTCTCAAGTAATAAAGCCAATGTATCAAAGAACAACCAAAGACCTAGCCGATAAACCCTAATGGATGAGATTCTCAGAAAACCAAATATTTAGGAAACCCTAATGGAAATTCAGCAATAAGGCCGGTTGGAAAAGAAGGTTTATCACACGAAAATATTGAAGGACGATTTCAAACCGTGCTTTGGTCAATGCCGGCGGCTATCAGATGCTCCGTTGTTGCAGATGAAAGAGGCGGAAGAGGAGGCGTAGCCCGGAAGAAGAGATGAAGAAGCCGAGACGAGTTGATCTTTGAAGATGAAGGATCTCCGCGTCGATCTTCCGCGAAGTCGTAGACGAAAAGGCGTGGCAACGAGGTAGAAGCTTGCGAAGGAAGAAAAGACTGGAAGCAAGGAAGATTCTTCGGAAGATACAAGCGAACAAGCGTACACGCTTCTCCGTTCTAGGGTTTCAATTTCAATTCATCGTCCTTCAGCAATTAGGGTTTGATGGCTTTATAGGCGATGAGACACAAAAAAAAACACAAAAGGAAACAAAGAGAGAGAGAGTCTGCACGGGAGGAGAGAGAGAGGGACGCGGGCACGCTTCCCAAGGCGTGCCCGCGCAGGTATTGCCGCGGGAAAAAGGAGCCGACCGGGTGGGGTGTTCGGTTAGGGCTTTTGGCTTCCTGTTGAATCTCATCCATTGAGATTTAACTGATCTAAGATCCTACGACTTAAAACCTAACATAGAAACGAGTCAGTTCGGCATCTGTGGCTCGAACCGGATGCGAACATGACTCGCACCTACCTAAACCAGAAATAAAAAGATAAATAACTCAAGATCCGTTACTCGGATCGACAGAAAATAAAAACCAAAGTCCTAGATCTTTGAACAAGCTTTCCACTGATGCAGACGGATTGACGATCGGCTTCCTGGATCTCTGAAGGGGATGAAAATATACGATCAGCTGTGAAAATCTGCACGTAGTAGGCCTCGTCTGCATCAAGTCCCCCGGACTCAAAAGAACTCGACTCCTGTCGAGCAAGGTCCTGGATCCAGTGGGGGCTCTCCTGGAAGTAGCCGCAACCGCTGCATCTGCTCGAACTGCTCGCCCGGGTCCGGTGGCCAAGTAATCAGCCTCAAGTACACAGCGACGTCATCTGGCATCCCCTGCCCATCCATGCCAAGCGAAAACCTGAAAGCCAAAACCAACATCCTCCTCGGCACGGTAAGATCGTCAAAACACTCAGATAATTTCATGTGATAATAGGAATATAGGTTGACATGAAATTCAAATGACGTATGAAAAGAAAAGCCACGGGAGCATAATGTGTTGCGGGTCATCGGCTTGCGCAATAAGCTATGGTTTATTTGAAAGGCCATGGGATGCGGGTGCAATATGTGTTGCTCAAAGTGGCCTCCGCACGTGGCAAAACAAGTGGATTCTAAACCAAGAAGATATGTCATGCCATCATTGTCTGGATGCAGTGAATAAAATAAGAAATTAAATAATTTATCAAGCCACTTGTTATGACTTCGAGAAAGTAAAAATGATGGGCTTTTTGAAATTTGAAAGCATGATTCATAAGTACCCTGCATCAAAAAGTGGCCAAACATGGCAAAATCTTCTTTAGTGCTTAATTCAACACTTGGATGATGATATGGATGCACATATGAATGGTCTATGAATGTATAGATGTCAGACAAATGATGAATGCGAGTGTCATGGATGCCTACAGACTCTAAATGCGATGTGCATGCAATGGAATGCAAGATGTTGTCTAATCCCTTCTCAGTTCTTAGTGAATTAGATGAACACCCTCCTAGATTATCTGCGAATGGTGGTATGGGATGGTTCTGACTCAGAAGACTTTGAGGTGCGTGGGAGCGGTGTCTCCTAAAACACGTGGGCCATAGGGTGACATTGATGTCGTCCTTGAGAAAAGTATAGGTATTGGCTTTCCCGTGATGTAGTGCATCTCGGTCAAACTGTCATTGACGCCCTAGGATAATATCAGCAACTTCTAAAGGAAGAACATCGCACCAAACCTCATCTCGATATTGTAGCCCAATTGACAACTTTGCCAAACAACAATGAGTCACTAACTTGCTCGTGGTGTTGTCTAGCCAGGATGTTTTGTAAAGATGAGCTAATGGTTTGACTTTTCATTTCTTGCTCCTAACTACCATTTCATTGATTAAATTGGTAGTGCAACCTCCATCTATCAAGATGCAAAGATCCATGCCATTGACATTGCAGACTGTTCGGAATAGCTCGAATCTCTGGTTCTTACAATGTGGCTTTGGGGGTCCTCCACAGAGCTCGTGGGGTAGTAACGCTTTAGGTGCTTGGGGTGATGGAGACTGGTGAATAACTAATAGTGGTGCAGTCACATCATTTCCCTCCAAGACTAACTCATTGAAGTTTTCGCTCTCAGACTCATGACCATCCTCGTCATTATCCGTAAGGTTTGTCTGTGGATTAAATTGACGTCGAGGACAATCGGCTGACTTGTGACCCGGCTGGTTGCATTTGAAGCACTTTATCTGGCTCGAGTTGGATCCTAAAACTCCTTTACCCTTCTCAGTGGGTGTAGGAACTGTACCAGCTACAGGTGAAGGTCCTGGGATTGGTTTACTAACGGATATGGATGGTGCCCTAGTGTTGTCATATCGCCGAGATGGTGAGACTCGACTTTCTTAGCCCGACGGTGTGCATCACTGACCTGATACAAGTCATGAAGGGACACCACCTCTTGAATTGAAGGTTTAAGACCGTTGACGTACCTAGCGACGCTCTGCTCTTCATCTTCATGCAGATCATTGCGAGCTTGGAGCTTGTAGAATTCATTGGTGTAATCATCCACCGATTTGTGCTCTTGTCGCAGGTTTTGAAATTTTTGGAACACGTTCTGTTTGAAATCAGAAGGGAGGAACTTCTGTTGCATCTTTCCCCTCATGTGTGTCCAAGTGGAGATCTTATCCTTTCCCTTTCTACCCCTAGTGGTCTGCAACTGTTTCCACCAGATCAGTGCATGACCTTTCAGTTTGAGACTAACAAACTTGACTTGTTTGTCTCGGGGAATTTCTTTCCACTCAAAATATTGGTCGATTATCTCGGCCCACTCTAGGAACTCTTCGGGATCCATCCTACCCTCAAACTCAGGAATTTCTATTTTGATACCCTGATCCCAGCCCCAATGGGATCTCGTTTTCCTATGAGTCCTTCTACTTCGCCTATCAGACCCGTCAGAGGAACTGACACTGTCACCTCCCGACTCGAGATCTAACTCACTACGCTCTGGAGACGCTCTAGTCATGTGCTCTCGATGGGGTCGAGGTAGATTTTAGGAGTTGGTGAAGGCCAGGGTCAAGGTTTCGATCTGGGTCTGAAGCCTATCCATGTGTTCTTGTTGACTCATAAAGGCATCTTGCCAAGTACGGGGTGGGGAGGTCCAGCCATTCTAGATTCTCTAGAAGATGCTATCGATTCACCTCAGAGAGAAAGGTGATCCTAATATAGATTCGAACACACGGGATGCTAGTTTCCTAATTAATGCAAGACACAACTAAAATGAAAAGAGGGAAAATAAAAAAAAATTCAGCAAGCACACAAGGATGCAAATGATGCAAGAGGACCGGCCGTTGCGTAAGAACGCGACGACTAGTGCGCTCTGATACCAACTTGATGGGATGGGAATGCTTAAATAAACTCAAGTGCTGAATTTAAAACATTAAAAATCAGATTTCAGCATATCATAATCGAATTTCAGCAAAGTACAAGAACCCTATTCATCATTCAATCATTCCCACGCAGATTTATTTCAGCAAAGTAATAAACTGACAAGATAAATATTAATTCCATATTTTAATACTCAATTCCAGCAATAAGGATGATCACAATCTCAAGTAATAAAGCCAATGTATCAAAGAACAACCAAAGACCTAGCCGATAAACCCTAATGGATGAGATTCTCAGAAAACCAAATATTTAGGAAACCCTAATGGAAATTCAGCAATAAGGCCGGTTGGAAAAGAAGGTTTATCACACGAAAATATTGAAGGACGATTTCAAACCGTGCTTTGGTCAATGCCGGCGGCTTTCAGATGCTCCGTTGTTGCAGATGAAAGGGGCGGAAGAGGAGGCGTAGCCCGGAAGAAGAGATGAAGAAGCCGAGACGAGTTGATTTTTGAAGATGAAGGATCTCCGCGTCGATCTTCCGCGAAGTCGTAGACGAAAAGGCGCGGCGACGAGGTAGAAGCTTGCGAAGGAAGAAAAGACTGGAAGCAAGGAAGATTCTTCGGAAGATACAAGCGAACAAGCGTACACGCTTCTCCGTTCTAGGGTTTCAATTTCAATTCATCGTCCTTCAGCAATTAGGGTTTGATGGCTTTATAGGCGATTGGACACAAAAAAAAACACAAAATGAAAGAAAGAGAGAGAGTCCGCGCGGGAGGAGAGAGAGAGGGAAGCGGGCACGCTTCCCAAGGCGTGCCCGCACGGGTATTGCCGCGGGAAAAAGGAGCCGGCCGGGTGGGGTGTTCGGTTAGGGCTTTTGGCTTCCTGTTGAATCTCATCCATTGAGATTTAACTGATCTAAGATCCTACGACTTAAAACCTAAAATAGAAACGAGTCAGTTCGGCATCTGTGGCTCAAACCGGATGCGAACATGGCTCGCACCTACCCAAACCAGAAATAAAAAGATAAATAACTCAAGATCCGTTACTCGGATCGACAGAAAATAAAAACCAAAGTCCTAGATCTTCGAACAAGCTTTCCACTGATGCAGACGGATTGACGATCGGCTTCCTGGATCTCCGGAGGGGATGAAAATACACGATCAGCTGTGAAAATCTGCACGTAGTAGGCCTCGTCTGCATCAAGTTGAATGGGTGGGGAGTCACGGACACTCTCTCTCTCACACACACAGATATTTTGTGTTTCTCTCAAAATTATATTTTGCTATATTAGCTAATATTAGCTAATTTTTTGCTATATTGATGCTCAGTCTATATGCCATATCACCAACAGTGTAACTTTTGGACTCTCACTCACCCAATTTCTACTAGTGTGAATGATATATGATACTTATTGATCTCTATTTCCAGATAATATGAATGCTCAATGTAGGAAGAGATTCTCACGGAAATTTTCAGATTTTAATTTTGCTAGGGTCAAATTGATGTCCCAGAAAAAAAATTGTTGAATTTTCCCATTTCAAAAGAACAATGAAAATTTTTTCTTTGGGAAATCAATTGCATGCGTAATCGTTTGCCTAGGAAATTAATTTTTCTAGGTGATCTTTTACTCGCGAAAAGAACAGACTCTTAAAAGGCAAAAACACTAGCCACGGGTGACAAACGTAGTCGGCCATCGATTCATGCGGCAACAATTGATACTCGAATATTTTTATCAAGAAAATAATTTTTTTAAAAAAAAAACGAAGCAGTAATTGAAAATTCTTCATTGCCGAACATCAAATCACTCCATTCTTACACTGAACATCATCAATTCTCGCAAAAAGTTTGAATTGTATTAAAAAAAAAGAATAGAGACTAAAGGGAGTGTGAACAGAGCTGTGAATTACCAAAGACATCGGAGATGAGAAGTACGGCGAGCTTGGAGTCCGGGGAGCCGGTGGTATATGCCTTCAGCCCCCCCAAGTCTTCCTCCACGCGCCCTTGGCCGGAGGCCGGGCTCAGCGTCGGCGGGTTCTCGCAGCACTGGGCGCCGGCCATCTCTCTTCCTTCTCGCACAGCACTGGGCGCCGGCGGGTTCTCGCAGCACTGGGCTCTGGACTGCGTATTTATACAGGCCCCTAATGCGTCATGGCTGACACCAGCATATTCCCTCTAGCAAAAGACCAAAATAAATATCCGACCATTGTTTTTTTGGGCGAGACTTAGAGCATCTCCAACCATGGCCTCTATTTTGCTATTGTCAAATAAGCATATTCCCAAAATATTCTTAAATGGAGACCTTCCATCCAACCATCTATATAACATGGCACGGCGCTTTCGTGCTGACTAGACAAAATGGCACCAAAGCTGACTAGACAAAAAAACGCTGACTAGACTAGATCTCTCTCATCCCACAATCTAAATCTAAATCGGGCTGCATATGAGAGAGGGAGCTGCATATGGAAAGATCTTTAGAGAGATAGGGGGCTGCATATGGAAAGATCTCATTCCCCCTTTCACTCCCTTGCCCCCCCTTCCCCAACGACCCCGCCCCCCCCCCCCCCCCCCCCCCCTTTCACGCCCCTCTATCCCATAAGGTGCTGGCCCTCCGATGCACGTGGATCATATTCGGCCCTCCAATGAGGCAGTCCCACGGTGAGATCTTGGGATTGCAAGGATTTCTCTTTTTATAACTTCAGGAATGCCAGGAGGTTCCTTCTGGATCGGGATGTGGCACTGATCACAGCCATCCGCTCCAACCAAGTCTTCAAGGAACAGTTCTGGAGAGATCTCATGCCCCCCTCTGATCGGGATGTGTCGCTGATCACAGCACATGGATCGCACCCCCTCTCTTTACACCTAGCAGTTGGGTGTGACCAAGAGGTGGTGGCCAATGATCAAACTGAACATAAGGACATAACACTTCCAGACCTATTAAATCAGACCGACGTAGCCAAACACGCGGTTACCCCGAGTAATGTCGCTTCAAAGGTACGGTGTTAGTCCTTTTTGATATATATATAAATTATATTTGTATTCTTAATCAAGTTTAAATCAAATTTATTGGGTCACTTAGTATAAGCTTTCATATCAAGGTTAAATCGTTTATTGGGTCACTTAGTATACAATACTGGTAAAATAGGAATACAGTTTTATATACTACCTTTAGATACCTTTTGGGGGCACAGTCAAAATAACCCAATGATCAGGGCTAGCAATGGTCTGGGACCGGGTAGGCCTCGATCAAGGCTGGTTCCAGGGCCATTTTTTTTGGGGGCCGAAGCAAGAGCCCATTTCAAAATGGGCTTTAAATACAAGGGTCAAGACTAAGCCCGTATCAATGATTCAGGCCTAGGCTGGTCCCTTGCCCGATGATGTCCCTTGCGGAAACCTCCCTCATGTACCCAGGTGCAATACTTCACGTACATTTGAAGTATTACATGTGTGTACATATAGTGTGTACATATTGCACAGCATCTGTGCACATGAGGGAGGTTTTGGTAAATAGACTATTAGTTGGGGAGGAATTAGCACATATTCCTAAAGTTTTTTATTTAATCTTCTTTCAGTATTCCAATTGGAACGTTCTGAGTGTACTGCAAATACTATGCTCTTTTATGTATCGCTTTTCAACCTCATTTCACATAGCGCATGATAAATTCCTCATGAGCCTGTTCTGGAGAACTCACAGCAAAGTACTTGATGAAGAATCTAATTTGCATTTGGACCTGTCTTTCTAACAGGTCTTTTTGCATTCTACTCTCTAAATTTCAAAGTTGTACTTGCATGTGAAGTTTCCAGTCTTGACAATAGTGTGCTAGGTTCCTCAAATCCTACTTAAATTTTGTAGCTCATTATTGAGGTAACTAGAAAAATAGAGGTTACATTCGACAGAGCTCCTGATTTTGTAAGATATAAGACAAATGAAATAAAATTTGCAGTTAAATTGAAATGAATATTGGTGTGTCATTTGATTTTGGCTATTTACTTCAGAGCTTCCTTTAGCGGCTGACAGGTGTGTTGCCATCGAAGGCGGCCTGCTGCAGTGTAGACAGGCATGGGCATGCAATTTTGGACCCGAAACGGCTAACCCGACACACGACCCGACTCGAAATTAGCAGGTCTGGGTCAAACGAAATCGGGTCGTAAACGGATCGACACGACGGACCCGTTTAGTAAATGGGTCGGGTCTGGTTTTTGTATCCGACCTATTTAATACCCTTTTAAAAACCAATGGGTTGGGCCAGTATTGCCGTCGAAAGTTTTTTGTTGCCGAAGATGGTCAGCTGCATTGTCGCCGAATACGACGGTGTGGGTGGCGATGCCCAAGGTGTGTCCTGCCGTCGAAGACGGTCCGTTTTTTTGCCGACAGCTGTGTTGCCGCCGAAGGCGGCCCGCTGCAGTGCCGACAGGCACGGGCATGCACTAGTGACCCCTATAATTTAGCATCTTCAAGGAATATATCTTTTTTTTATTTTACTTTTAAATATTAGAATAAAAATTCATTAACAAGAATAAACATTAACAAAAATAATTATAAAATAAGTAATTAAATAATAATATAATAACAAATATTAAGATAAAATTTATAAATCTTTTAAATATATGCCTCTATTTTAATTTCTTATTTTTCAAATTATTTTAAAAGACACTTAATTATTAAGAATTCATTCTTTAAAATTTTAAATTATAATTAGAAAAATAAAATAATTATTATAATCATATATGATAGTATATATGTAATATTATTAAATAAATAATGAGATATATTATATATTGGTCATTCAGAATAACATTTGTTTTTGCAAACTAACATGGGGTTCTATTTAACCCGCCCAGGGGAAACCACAACATTAATATTACGGTACAGAAAATCACTAATATTACGGTACAGAAAATTATAAAGTACATAAAAACAAGTACACGGAAACACTAATATTACGGTACATGAAAGTAAATGATATAATAAGAAAAACAATTAGATAAAACCACTAATATTCCAATAGGTCATCGCCGATTTCACTTCCTCCTCCGTATCATCCTCCGTATCCACTCCCTCCATGCTGACCTCCACGGTACCCCCCTCCTTCGTGCTGACCACCTCCGTGCTGACCTCCTCGATATCCCCCTCCTCCATGCTGACCTCCTCCGTACCTGCCTCCTTCATAGCCATCTCTTCCAAAGGCATCGTCTTCTTGTTGAGTGTCACCCTCGTACCCCCTTCCCCCGTATCCTCCCGATGAACCTGCATAATATCCAGCCCTCCTTGCAATTTCATCTTTTTTATTTTGCATTATTGCACGTGTAATCGGATCAGCAATGGTATTCAAATCAATCATAAGGATCTTTCTATCCTCGCGTTCACGATCAAGCTGGAGTTGTTTTTCTCTTTGATCTAATTTTCTCCTTTCGTTCTCTAATTTATGCATCATCATTTGTGACATGCTTTCCCTACCACTATATTGTTTATTAAAGACTTGATTAATTTTGGAAAAAACTTCATCATTCTTATGTGACATGTCTTTAACGTAGTCCTCTATATTGAAGTCTCCCGATTTCGCCCTCGTCGCTTTTTCTTATTTTCTTCCGATAGGGCGACGCGATGAGTTATCGATCAGGGACCGATCTTCATCCAAGACATAAATTTCATCCCCATCCGTGTTGAGATCGATATAGGCGGACGAGTTTGATGCCGATCATTGAGATATCGTTGACTTTTGAGGTGTGGGGTCGGCCCACTTGTCTGCATCTTTCAAGATCAACCAAACATGGTCGAACTAGAATATTTTCTTTGCGCTGGAATTCAGATAGAGTTCTATAATAAGCAAATAGTAAAACACAAGTTAGCTAGATATATTAAAAATATTAGAATAATATATAAATAAAAAAAGATTGGAATATGCTTACGATATCTAGTTCATTCGCGCTGCTTATGTTAAGTCGATTGATCTTCATATAACAAGTTTGGAATAGACTTACGGTCTTAAAAATTATGTGAAATCGACTCTCTAAGGATTTAGAGCTCCTCTTTTCGCAGTTGGCATTTTGATTGAATACTACTTGGACTCTCTCTCATAGCCTATCTTTCTTTTGATTGGTACCCAAGATTGGATCTTGGGAAACAACAAGCCAAGCCAAGCATAAAACTCGGTCTTCTTCGTTGGAGAATGCCCTTCCACGGCTCGAAGACATAGGAAGATGAATAAATATTTTTAAAATGGTGAAGGTAAATAAGGACAAGGCTGTAAGATTTATGGAGGGAGAGAGTAAGATGTCACTATATATAATAGATGGCTCTTCAGGAGGGAGAGAGTAAGATGTCTTGGGAAGATGATAAAGCTGTATCGGGTCAAAATTCCCGAAGACCGAGTAAAATCAAATCATATCGATCGTCTTGGGAGAGGACAAAGTTGTGTCGGGTCTAATTTTTCGACGACCGAGTAAAATCGAATCATATCATCTTGGGAAGAGGACAAAGTTGTGTCGGGTCAAATTTTTCAAAGACCGAGTAAAATCGAATCATATCGTATTGGAAAGAGAATAAAGTTATGTCTGATTAAATTTTCTAAAGACCAAGTAAAATCGAATCATATCGTCTTTGGAAGAGGACAAAGCTATGTCGAGTTAAATTTCTCAAAGACCGAGTAAAATTGAATCATATCTAGGGAAGAGAACAAAGTTGTGTCGGATCAACTTTCTCGAAGATCGAGTAAAATCGAATCATATCATCTTAGAAAGAAGACAAAGTTGTATCGGGTCAAATTTCTCCAAGACCAATTAAAATCGAATCATATCGTCTTGGAAAGAGGATAAAGCTGTGTCGCATCAACTTTATCAAAGAGCGAGTAAAATCAAATCATATCATCTTGGGAAGAGGACAAAATTGTGTCGGGTCAAATTTCCTAAAGATCGAGTAAAATCGAATCATATCGTCTTGGGAAGAGGATAAAACTGTGTCGTATCAACTTTCTCAAAGAGTGAGTAAAATCAAATCATATCGTATTGGGAAGAGGACAAAGTTGTGTTAGGTCAAATTTCCCGAAGACCGAGTACAATCGAATCATATCATCTTGGGAAAAGGAAAAAGCTATGTCAGCTCAAATTTCCCGAAGAGCGAGTAAAATCGAATCATATCGTCTTGGGAATAGGACAAAACTATGTCGGGTCAAATTTCTCGAAGACCGACTAAAATTGAATCGTATTGTCTTGGGAAGAGGACAAAGTTGTGTCGGGTCAAATTTCTCGAAGACCGAGTAAAATCAAATTATATCATCTTGGAAAGAGGATAAAGCTATTTCGGGTCAAATTTCTAGAAGACCGAGTAAAATCGAATCATATCGTCTTGGAAAAAGGACAAAGCTATGTCGGGTCAAATTTCTTGAAGACTGAGAAAAATCGAATCATATCGTCTTGGGAAGATGATAAAGTTTTGTCGGGTTAAATTTTTCGAAGACTGAGAAAACCCTTATAAATACATCTAACTCTTCGATATCCCACAACTCATACACTCATACCACTTTACTGTTTCAAAAATGAACTTTGGAGTTGGACCATCACGTTTCTCTTCTTCTTCTTCTGACGAATTTGAGAGCTACATCCAAGATTGGAAGGAAGAGTTAGATGGGATGGATCAGACCATATCTCAACTAACTCAAGTGTATACCACCAACAATGTTATCATTGCTCAATGCATTGCGAAGAAGAATAAGGAAAAACATAGAGGCTCGATTCCTGGCCATGTGGTGATCAATCGAGGAAGAAAATAAGGTAATGCTCGACTTTACCAGGATTACTTTTCTGATAATCCCACATATCCCGAAAACATATTCCGTAGAAGGTTTTGTTGCAGTAAGAGCCTATTTCTTCGCATAGTTAATGGGGTAAAAGAGCACGATGACTACTTCGTGCAGAGGAAAGATGCATGTGGTAAATTAGGTTTGTCTACTTTACAAAAAATTACCGATGCCCATCGCATATTAGCGTATGGAATATCAACAGACATTAATGATGAATATATTAGGATAGCTGAGTCAACCGCGCAAGAATGTTTGAAGTACTTTTGTCGAGCTATCATAGAAGTTTTCGGAGAGGAATATTTGAGGTACCCAAATGCAGATGATATTGCACGAATCCTGTGGAAATCTGAAAAGAGAGGGTTTCCGGGAATGTTGGGTAGTTTAGACTGTATGCACTGGGCATGGAAAAACTACCCAACAGCTTGGGCGGGACAATACTCTGGATGCCATGGAGGCCCGACGATTATTCTCGAGGCAGTAACATCATACAACTTGTGGATATGGCATGCATATTTTGGTTTACCAGGATCAAATAACGATGTCAATGTGCTGAATTCCTCAAATTTGTTTGATAAACTATCACAAGGTATCGCCCCTCCTGCTCATTACAATATTCTAGAAAATACTTATGATACTGGTTATTATTTGGCCAATGGGATATACCCCAAATGGTCCACCATTGTACAATCTATATCCCATCCCCAGGGTCCAAAAAAACACCACTTCAAAACAGAGCACAAAAGATTTCGAAAAGATGTAGAGCGGGCATTTGGAGTTCTTCAAGCACGATTTGCGATCATCAAGGGACCAGCACGTATCTGGGATAAAAGATTTATACACGACATCATGATAGCTTGTGTGATACTACACAACATGACCGTGGAGGATGAGCGTATCGACGATCCTGATTTTGATGATTTTACTCCAACAACGATGATTTCTGAAGTTCCGACGATTCCTCGTGAACAGATGAAAGCCGACGACGTCGAACAATTCCGACGATTTATCACTCGACATAAGAAAATATAAAATTGAGAGGCACATTTTGCACTTCGGGATGCACTCATTGAACACTTGTGGCAAAGGCTCGACAATGGAGAAAATTAAGACAATTTTTTTTCTTCTAATTTTGATGTATTTCTAGGTTAAAATGTATTACAAGTTTGATGTATTTCGATTATTGGTGTGTATAATAAATTCTATGTCAAGTTTCCTTTAGGGTGGATTAAATAGATCCCCATATGTTTATTAATTCACAAAATTATATTATTTATGTAATTAATATAATATTTAATAATTTAAAAATAACTCCAAAAATATTAAATATTAGTCTCTTTTCGAAGGCATCGATGAGAGCTTTCCAACGGTACCAAATTTGTTAAAAACAGATTAATAAATTAATACGTATACTTAGTTTAAAATATTTATGTATAAATTTAACAACGGATATAGATGACATTTGATTATATATATATATAGGCTTTGAAGGGTATTTTGGGTATTAATCCCAAAATCAATAAAATAGGGGGGCTGCCATTTGGGTGAGAAGTCCGGGATATATGCCGGCCAAACAGCCCCCCGGCATATATGCCGGCTCATTTGCAGTGGGGTTGGGAGATCCCGTCCGCCATATATGCAAATATGGCGGACGGTTGGAGATGCTCTTAAAAGCTACAATGCCACTGAACCAGTGAACATAGACCTGGCCAGATCTGCCCGCATCCATTGCTCACCGCTGCCGGACCCCACTTCCTCCCTTCTCACTGACGATGGCTGCCATCGGGGGTGGGGTGCGATGCACTGGTCAGCTATGGCTGCCGGAGCCCCACCTCCTCTCTCCTCACCGACAGTGATTGCCGTCGGTATGGGATGCGCTGCACCAGTCGGAGCCCCACCTCTTCCCTTTTCACCAACGGTGGTCGCATCGAGAGAGAGAGATGGGCTAAGAGAACAGGAAAGGATAATTTTGGGTTTATAAAAAAAGACAGGTACCTTATGCTAAAAGAGTTTGTGCAAGAAAATAAAAACTACATGGAGGCATTTGTAGGGTTTTAGGCATAGGGGGATAAAAGTGATAATCAATCAAACTACATAGGTCTATATGTAATTTACCCTTTCTTTTAATATATATATATATATATATATATATATATATATATATATATATATATATATATATATATATATATATATATATATATCTATACTATATACTAAAACGGAAGCCTCTCTCCCGTGTTGTGACACGTGGACGTCTTTTAAAGAACCATAATCATTCTTCCATGTATGAACACGACTCAGTTTTAAATCCTATTAAAAACCTACCATAAAGATAATAAAACACTCATTCAATGGCATTTAATTATAATTTGATGTTAATCTCTCTCTATCTCTCTAACAAGTGAATCACACTCATTTTAGATTTCATACTTCTTCGAATAGTTGTGATGTCATCTCTGCCAAATGGTTGTGCATCAAGCTCATCTGGGTATTGCCTGGGTTTCTAACTAGTATCTATATATCTATACTAAAATGGAAACTCTCTCAAGTGTTGTGACACGTGGACATCTTTTAAAGGACTAGAATTCTTCTTCCGTGTATGAACACGGCTCTCTTTTAAATTCATTTAAAAACCTACCATAAAAATAATAAATTATCATTCAATGGCATTTAATGGTAATTGATATTAATCTCTCTTCCTCTCTCTCTCTCTCTGACAAGTGAATCATGCTCACTTCAAATTTCACACTTCTTCGAACAGTTGCGATGTCGTCTTTGCCAAATGGCATACATCAAGCACATTCGGGGATTGCCCGGGTTTTTTACTAGTATATACTAAAATGGAAGCCTCTCTCCCGTGTTGTGACACGTGGATGTCTTTTAAAGAGGTAGAATTCTTCTTCCATGTGTGAACGCACTCTCTTTTAAATCAATTTAAAAACCTACTATAAAGATAATAAATTTTCATTCAATGACATTTACTAGTCATTTGATGTTAATCTCTCTCTCTCTAACAAGTGAATCACACTCACTTAAGATTTCACACTTTTTCGATGTCGTCTTTGCCAAATGGCGTGCATCAAGTACATTCGGGCATTGCCCGATTTTCTTACTAGTATCTATACTAAAACGGAAGCCTCTCTCCCGTGTTGTGACACATGGACATCTTTTAAGAACCAAAATCCTTCTTCTATGTGTGAACGCAGCTCACTTTTAAATCCTATTAAAAATCTATCATAAAGATGATAAATACTCATTCAATGAAATTTATTGTTAATATCCCTCTCTCTAACAAATTAATCACACTCATTTTATATTTCATACTTCTTCAAACAGTTGCGATGGACAACTTTTGAAGAGTCAAAATTCTTCTCTCGTGTGTGAACGTGTCTCTCTCTCATAAATCTCATTAAGAACCTAATATAAAAATAATAAATACCCCATGCAATTATATTTAATGATCAATTGATGTTAATTAAAAAAATAATTAGTAATGTCTTTTTCTCTCTCTAACAAGTGAGTCACACCGATGAGTGAATTGTAATCATTCAAGATTGCACACTTCTTCGGACGTTTTTGATGTTGTCTTTGCTAAATGGTGTGCATCAAGTTCATCCGGGCATTGCCCAGGTTCCTTACTAGTGGAAGTTAATAATGGACTAGGACTATCAATTTTTGGTAGAAAAAATGTTAGGAATTTTTGCATACACCCCCTTGACAAAGCATTATATTATATAAAACACCCCCACTTTTTAACTTGGATAAACTACACTTTACACCCTAAAGTTTAGCACAAAATAACTTTACCCCTCTATAGTTTAGTTTGCTCCAAATTGGTCCCTGTTGTTGTAAATGTTAGCACAACACACCTTATGAAAACTACTAAATTTCCTCTTTCGATAATTTCTATCTAGTCAAAACTGAATTGAAGAGAGCAAACCGTAGTTTATCAACTATATATATAGAGTCGTTAAGTGATTTTGTGCTAAATTGGATCTAGTTCTATCGGATGCCTATCATTCTGGCTCCAAAAGATTGAGCTCCGACTCTCTTGGCCCTTCTCAGGATTCGATGAACCGTGCTGCTGATCCCGATGACAAAGATGCGACGGCGCAACGAAGGAAGGAGGACGACCCTCCTACTGAAGCCATGACTCAGGTTTTTCTGATTTGATTGTGTGGGTTCTGGCTTGAGTTGTGTTGCCGTTTCTACTGCCCATTATGATCCTTTATGACAATGTAGTGTCATTGTGTCAACCCTTTTTCACACACACACACAAAAAAAAAAACTTTGCGGCAGGCATCCAGCTTTCCATCCGGTTCTCAACATCGAGCCATCCGTTCCGACCCTGCCCCGACTGGTGGGTTGACACGTCAGTATGGCCCGATCCTTGTGGAAAGAAAGCAGGATGGCCGAATGGCATTTATTCAAAATCCAGCCGTGCCTTGCTGGCGAACCAGACAAAAAAAAAAAAACGGGCGTTAAAAGCCGTGCGTGCGCGCGCGCGCGCGAGGCGTCGTCGGGGAACGCAAACGGTTCTTCATCCCACGAATCAAAATAAATAAATAAAATAAATCCCCTAAAACCCGAGCCCAAAAAAGAAAAAAAGAAAAGAAATCATTTATTTAAACTTTCCCCGTTTGGGATCCCCCGATCTTAAAAAGCTGAGAGCTGGGCTGGCCCTCGATTCTCCTCGCTCTGGAAGCCGTGGGCGTTCAAATCCCACCCAGTCCTCTGCGAGGAAGAGGCCGGGAAAGGGTTTTCCGAGGTAAATTCTCCATTTACATCTTTTTTTTTTTAAAAATAATATTTTTAATTCAAGTATTATTCTCTTTTTTTTTTTTCTGGGTATGAATGTTGCTATTCGTTAGGTTCACCATTTTATGAAATAATTAAATTGTAATTTAATATCATGAAGCAACAAACAAAGAAATGCCAAAAACAATCTAATTCGGATATATAATTGTTTTTGTTTTTTTTTTTTGAGATCGATGGGTGTCCAGAAACCTTTCGGGCAATGGACCCACTTTGGACTCGGACTAATCCCTGTGGGAATGCGCACCTACCCACTCGGAAGTTTCCCTAAGTAAATCGACAGAGGGTTACGATAAAATGGCAGGGCCCACTGCCATTCAAGAGACATGAGGTAGTGGTCTCCAGCACATGAGGGTAGTGGCCCCCCCCCCAGCACTCAGAGCATGCTGATAGGCTTTGGGTGCAGTGGGCCCCGCGGTTGTACGGTGCAACGGTTGTGCTGAAAAATTCCGCAGGGGGGGGGGGTGGTTGAACCCACAACCTCCTCAATAAAGCATTAGTTGCTTCCCAACTCCCTATCCCCTGGTGGGTATTCAGAGCTGTAATTAGAGGGCTCTGAATTGGTTTGCGGTGCAAGGATTGGAGTAGAAGCATCCTCATTGGGAAAATGCGATCTGTTGTAGTTCACATTAAATGATCAGCACCCAATAGATCAGTTTTGCATGTTGTGCAATCGATAGAATCGACCATGAGCCTGCGAATAGTTTTTTTAATTTATTTTAAGATTGGCGGCAATGACCCACTTCAGGCTCAGACTAATCACTTCAGGAGTGAAGCCTGACCCACTCGGCAATTCCTACTTCACCCCTCGGTATATCGAGGGGAGGAGGAGTTGAACCCATAACCTCCTCGGTTGTGCCGTTGTGGGTGCCTGTGAATGGTTTTGGATTCTAGTATGGGTGGTGAGTAAATATTTATCAAGCAATAGTAGTGATTGAAAGTATTTTTTCTTCTGATAACTGAAAATAATGATTTTGTTACTAAAGCAGTGGTGTAAAGAGCTTGAAGTCTGAACAAGACCACAATAGATCATGTGCACTGAATGCAAGATAGGGTCCACAACTTGTTTATACAAACCGCTCTATGGGTGTTTGTCTTTTGGGCATGACTAGTCCAAGGGTGGAGGAGAAAAAGAATGAAGGTAGGAGGAAAGAGGAAGAGAAAGAAGGGGGGGTAATCTAGAAACTGCCAATGAGGACAACTCTATGGATCCACTAGGTAAAATAAAATTGGTCGTTCGTAATTTTCTCAATCTTAAAATTGTTGGTTGTAGTGATGAATGTATATCATGCCAACTTAAAGCCTATGAAACTTCAACTAAATCTCGATCTTTGTTAGACACAATCTAATCATGGGCTTTGTTAACGAAAAAGAAAGACAAAGTTATGTTAAGATGGCTCAAGCACATTTTAGTCCCTTGATTTAACTTTTGAGATAATTTTGACACCATGATAGCTGATTATGGAAAAAGTTATGACTCGGAAGTCAAAGGAGCTCTATGATAGCTTTCATGTGAGAGGACACATTCCTTATAAACAAATTCATTTAGTTAGGCCTTTGCATGGCATTATCTCTGTACTCTAGAACTAAAGGTTTCTTCCTTTTTTTTTTTTTTGAGCAATACTAAAGGTTTCTTCCTGCATTATTTTACCTGCAACTTGGGAATATTTTTTAACTTTAGCTCTTTGGTTTGTAATTGTTTCCATAGAGATGAAGGCAATATCTCATTGCCTTCTACACTCTTCTTATAGACTATTTTCTAGTACCAATAGGGTAGGTCTGCCTATTTGCGAATTAGTTTTCTACTCTTCTTTTGCAAGCCCTTTCTCATGACAAGTTTCTTTGGTCAATTTTCTTACACCAATCTTAAATGGTTGATGTCGGGTTGGCAACCAGTCGATTTTGTTTTTCAATCCTTTTGTGGTGGGCTCTCAATTAGAGTTGTGCTCCATAGTGCACCCCATCTTGATGTGTTTAAAATTGGGCGAGGATGGTTGTTTTGATGGCAGCGATGTCCTAGAAGTTCTACGGCCCATGCTAGTTGAAGAGTCTATCCTTCAATGAATAGTAAGGCCCATACTAGTTGTAGAGTCTATCTAGGTTGCATTTGGATATTATTTGAAAGACTAGTTTAAGTTTGTGACAAACCCTAGAGGAAGAGAGGAAGAGAAAGAGAGAAGGAGAGCTAGGGTTTGGGGAGAGAATGGAATGAATCTCTCATTAGGCCAATCGCCAATATAAGGTGAATACATGTGAGTCATATATACCCTAAGTGTATGTATATACACTAATACATCTTAACACCCCCCCTCAAACTCAGGGTGGATCATGCACCAAGAGTTTGGCAATCAAAGACCGAAAACGTGGTGTAGGATGTGACTTCGTGAAGAAGTCTGCGATCTGCTCTGCTGAGGGAATGAAAGGTAGTGAGATTGTCATGGCCTCATACTCCTGTCGGACGAAGTGACAGTCAATCTCGATGTGCTTTGTCCTTTCATGAAAAACCGGGTTGCTAGCAATCTGAATAGCACTCCGGTTATCACAGTGAAGTGGAGTAGGCTCGGAGAAAGCAACACCGAGATCACTGAGGAGACGTCTAAGGTGAACTATCTCCTTAGTCGTGGAGGCCATGGCCCTGTACTCAGCCTCAGTGCTAGAGAGAGACACCACTTTCTGCTTCTTGCTGCGCCAGGATATCAGAGAGTCGCCGAGAAACAAACAGTAACCAGTAGTGGAGCGGCGTGTAGTCGGATCTCCAGCCCAGTCTGCATCTGAATAGGCTCTAAGTCTGAGAGAGGAGGACGACGACAGAAACAAAGAGCGAGTAACTGCCCCTCTGAGGTACCGGAGGATCCGAAGAAGAGCACCGTAGTGAACTGAGTGTGGAGCTGCAACAAATTGACTGACAATGCTGACAGCGTGTGCAATGTCAGGCCGAGTGATGCAGAGATAGACGAGCTGTCCCACAATCTGCCTGTACCGAGTGGGATCTGAAAGAGGAACTCCATCTGTAGGACATAGCTTCGAGTGAAGCTCAAGAGGGGTGTCTACTGTGCGGTCATCTGTGAGGGCAGCACGACTAAGGATGTCTGAAAGGTACTTCTGCTGAGAGAGCAGAATGCCATCTGCACTGTATGCTACCTCAAGACCAAGAAAATAGCGAAGCGTACCCAAATCCTTCATCTGAAATTGGTTCCTCAAGTGCTGTTGAAGACTAGCAATCGCAGCAGAGTCATCTCCAGTGATGATCATGTCGTCCACGTATAACAGTAGAATCGCCCGGCCCTGCGGGGACGACCTGACAAACAGAGAATGGTCCTGACTGCTCTCTGAATAACCAAGTTCCCGGACAGCACGGCGGAACCGCTCAAACCAGGCACGAGGAGCTTGCTTAAGCCCATAAATGGCCCGACGAAGACGACAGACGTGCTGAGAAGGAACACGGAGACCAGGAGGAGGATCCATGTAGACAGTCTCAGACAGGTCACCGTGGAGAAAGGCATTTTTCACGTCCATCTGAAGAAGGGCCCATCGATGAACAGCTGCAACTGCCAAAAGAGTGCGAACGGTGGTCATCTGAGCCACCGGAGCAAAGGTCTCCTCGTAGTCAACGCCATACTCTTGAGTAAAGCCACGAGCCACTACCCGAGCCTTGTGACGCTCAATGGATCCATCAGGGCGGTGCTTGACCTTATAAATCCACTTGCAGCTGACAGGCTTAACGCCAGAGGGCAGAGGGACAACATCCCAGGTATGAGTCTGCTGAAAGGCCTGAAACTCCTCATCCATAGCCTGACGCCACTGAGGAAACTGAACTGCCTCAGAGTAGGATCGGGGCTCCTGATCTGCGTGCACAGCAGTAAGAAAGGCAGTAAACTGAGGCGAGTAACTGCATACAGAGGCAAAGCCAAAACGATCAGGAGGGCCAGTGTCGTGGCTAAAACGGTCAGGCGGGTGACGCTGGCGCGAAGGGTAGCGAGGCGAGCCTGGATCCACGACTGGCAACGACGGAGCAGGCACAGGAGGCGAAAGACTAGGAGTGACCTCAACAGCAGGAGAGCCGGCATCCGCTGAGAAGGAAGGACACGGAGACACAGCGGTAGGCCGGCGAGAGTAGACCTGAGGAAATGGAGAGACAACCCGGGGAGGAGAGAGAGGCACGAGCAGAGAGGAGGAAGCCTCGGAGGAGTCCCCTGGAGACGCTGGGGAAACAACTGGCAAAGGATCCCGTGGTGCCGAGGGAGCTGGAGGTGGGGAAGGGGCCGACGGAGTCGGGGGAACTAGAGAGGCCGACGAGGGAGGCATAGATGTCGATGATGGGGGAGAAGAGACCTCGAGGAAGGTGAGATCCTGAGCTTCAGGAGAGTAGTAGGGCGTATCCTCGACAAAGGAGACGTGTCGAGAAATACGCAAGCGACGAGCAACAGGGTCATAGCAGCGGTACCCCTTGTGCTCAGTGCTAATCCCAAGAAGAATGCACTTAGCTGCCTGAGCAGACAGCTTTGTGCGCTCATGGAGAGGAAGAAGAACAAAACAGGTGCACCCAAAAGTGCGAAGAGGGCTGTAGTCAGGAGTGGTAGAAAGGAGACGCTTATGAGGAGATAAGTCGTCCGGAATAACTGACGAAGGAGTGATGTTAATGAGCTGGACTGAGGTGAGGAGAGCCTTAGCCCAGAAGCGCCGAGGAACAGAGCCAGAAAGAAGGAGAGCATGAGTAGTAGCAAGAATATGGCGATACTTGCACTCAGCAACACCATTCTGCTCATGGATGTGAGGACACGAGTGCTGGAAAATAGTCCCATGGGACTGAATAAGGTCGCGCATAGCGGTGGATAGATACTCAAGGGCACAAGCAGATCGAAAGATCTTGATGCGCCGACTAAACTGCGTGTGAATCATGGAGGTGCAGTCCTTATAGACTTGGAGGATATCCGATCGATGGCGAAGAAGGTAGACCCACGTGTAACGACTGTAATCATCCACAAACGAGACATAATATAAATATCCAGTCATAGAGGGGAGAGGAGAGGGGCCCCAGATATCAGAGTGAACAAGATCAAACGGAGCAGAGCTCTGAGAAGTACTTAATGAAAAAGGAAGGGCAGCAGCTTTTGCAAGCTTGCAACCAGTACAAGTAGATAAAGATGAAAAAGGACCACGACCTAGAGCTCCAGAATGGAGTAATCTCTTAAGTCGCGGTTCCGACACATGACCTAGTCTCCTATGCCACAGGTCGGCATTAGGAGAGACAACTCCACAAAACCCAGATGATGACGGATCCAAAGAGTGAAGAAACTTCATCTGGTAGAGCCCGCCTGCCCTACGACCTGCTCCAATCGGTCGGCCAGTACGCAGATCCTGCACAGAACAAGCGGAAGGGGTAAATGTCACAGAGCAGCCAGAGTCACACAAAGCACTAACAGAAATCAGGTGCATGTGGAGTGTGGGAGCATGAAGCACAGAGGATAAGGAGAGATTGCAAGCAGGGGCGGAGGCTGAAGTAATGGATCCAGACTGTGAGATGGCTAAGCGAGAACCATCTGCAGTGTGGATCGGTGGCAGGTGTGGCGCAGGCTGACAGGCAGTGAGTAAGGAGGCATCCGGAGTCATGTGGTGTGAGGCACCCGAATCCAGTATCCAAACAGTGGGACTACCAGAAGAGGCAGAGAAGGCTGAGGCGCTGGAAGGTCCAGGAGTAGCGGCAGACTGCTGAGAAAGTCTAAGCTGAGCTAGTTCTTCACGAATAGACTGTAGATCGCCAGCTGTGACGGAAGAGGCAGCAGCAGCAGTAGGAACAGGGCGACCACGACCTCGAGCTCGTCCTCGACCTCGATCTCTGTAGGTAGGACGCTTCTCTGGATGAAGTGAGAAGCAAGTGTCCACGAAGTGGCCCGGTGTCTGACAGTGAGTGCAAAACGGTCTACCATGGGAGGCAGTAGCTGGTGGGCCTGAGACCGGTGGCGGAGCAGCAGCAAGAACACCCTGAAGACCGGATGGAAGAGGTAAGGCCCTGGAGGCAAGAGTACGCAGACGAGTCTCTTCAGCGACCAGCTCAGCCACAGCCTCATCAAGACGAGGAAGGCTGTCCCGGTGAAGAAGCTGACCTGCCAGAGCACTGAACTCTGGTCGTAGGGCAGCAAACAGCTGATAGAGCTGAAGGCGCTCCCGGTAGAGCTGATACTCGACAGCACGGGACGGGTCAGGAATGGGAGCAAGATCCTGAAGATCACGCCAATAGGAGCGCATTTGACAGTAAAACTGTTGGACCGTCAACTCTCCCTGCTGTGCCGACTGGGCCTGTGTGAGAAGCTGATACTCACGTGCTCCACTCTTCTCAACAAAGCGAGCAGTGAGATGACCCCAAATCGCTGCAGAAGAGGCACGTCCAACCATGTCCCGGCGAAGAGAACGGTCCACAGACGCAACAAGGTAGGCCTTGATGCGCTGATCGCGAAGGCGCCAGGGACCGTATTCTGCATCGGAAGCAGAAAACGTGGAAGAGCCATCAAGATGTCCTCGAAGATTGCGACCCTCAAGGGTGGATTCCACTGTGGCTGACCATGCCGGTCAATCGGAGGCCTCTTGGAGAAGAAAGTCGGTGGCGAGCGGGAGAAAATCCCGTGGAATCTCATAGGGCGTCACCGGATGAGACGG
This sequence comes from Chamaelirium japonicum, assembly GCA_947650365.1. Classification (NCBI taxonomy): domain Eukaryota; kingdom Viridiplantae; phylum Streptophyta; class Magnoliopsida; order Liliales; family Melanthiaceae; genus Chamaelirium; species Chamaelirium japonicum. The sequence continues at coordinate 76,804,960 of OX393552.1, read as the reverse complement.
CGGAGTCGTCATTGAAGAAGTCGAGGACATGTCCGGAGAGAGGGAAGGCTCGAAGAGCTCGAGCGGATCAAATCAGGAATGCTGCGAGCTCGGAGACGAGGAGACGCGCGACGAGCCAAAGATCGCAAGTGGAGCGCGCGAGGAGACGCGTGACAAGTCCGTCAAGGACCTCGTGCTGCTGCTGTTGTCTCCACAGGATCTGATCAGATCTGATCGGGAAATCAGGCTGGAGCTGCTGCTGCTGTCTCCACAGTATGCTCAAGCGATCGGGAAATCAGGCTGGAGCTGTTGCTGCTGTCTCCACAGGATCCTCAAGCGATCGCGGAGCAGAGGAGCAGAGGAGCAGAGGAGCAGAGCGCGCGCGGGGAGCAGAGGAGCAGAGCGCAAGCGCGCGGGGCCAGATCGCGCGGGGCAGAGTGCGAGCGCGCGGGGCAGAGCACGAGCGCGCGGGCCAGATCGTGCGTGAGAGGGCCAGATCGCGCGACGCGAGCGCTGGGGCCAGATCGCGCGTGAGAGGGCCAGATCGCGCGACGCGAGCAGAGGCTGAGATCGTGAGCGCGAGGGGCTGGAGCAGATCGGCAGGCTGGATCACGCGATCTGATCGCGGAGAAGATCTGGATCTGATCGCGACAAGACAAGGGAGCCGTTGACGACACCGGCGATCAACCTTGCTCTGATACCATGTGACAAACCCTAGAGGAAGAGAGGAAGAGAAAGAGAGAAGGAGAGCTAGGGTTTGGGGAGAGAATGGAATGAATCTCTCATTAGGCCAATCGCCAATATAAGGTGAATACATGTGAGTCATATATACCCTAAGTGTATGTATATATACTAATACATCTTAACAAAGTTAAGATGATGTCTAACATTCTATTTTAGTAAAATAACCCACAAGGCTAGATGGCAATGGAATAAATCAACTATCAATCCTACATGGTATGACAAGATAAAACACACATAAAAAAGAAGGAAAGTGGATGAATGACATGGAACAAGGAGACGATGGATGAGAACAAGATGAATCCATGGCTGCAAATGCACCCCGCATCTTCATATGAGCCCTCTGCTTTACCTACCATGCCACCCATCCTACTTTTACCACCACCTCCACCATTACTAAAGAGGCGAGAGGAATGAAGATATTCTTGATGAACAGGTTGTCTCCACCCTATCCGGAGGATATCAAGAGTTCTTGTTCAAGTGGAAGGACATGCCTACTTCAGACAATAGTTGGATCACCAAGGAGGAATTGTTGAAACTCAACCCAGGCTTTGCTAGCGCTACTTAAACTTTTATTATCTAGAGGAGAATTCTTCAAACATGGGGAGAGTTAATGAGGATCAGATGAAGACTTGCCTGTGGCAGCGCCGCAAAGGATGATCAGAGCTTTAGTTTGCTTTAGATGGATTTAGATTTGGACACTGTTTGATGGATCTTTCATTGGTTTTGAGTTTATTTCTTGTAATGGGCTATTGGGAATTGGCATTTAGTGTATTTGGTTTTTTTAAGTGAGAGGACTTGTAAGGCACCCCACAATAACCCTACTTAAGTCAGTTTTTTATGTGGGCACCCAAAAGAACTCCCAACCGGCCGTGAATATTTCATACGGCTTTATGCCGTACGAGATTTGTTCCGTACGTTGGCTTCGTCTGTCCTCTCCTTTTCTTTCTCTCTGCCTTTACTCTATGTATTGGGTCATATGTATTAGGGTTTGATATCTTATGCTATTGAAATAAAATCAAAGGATTTTGCTGAATTTATTCTTCGCCTTCTTTGAGATTTGGAGATTGTGAAGAATCCAAAGACCTGGACAGAATCCGGTGGGGTACGAGGCCTCCTTATCTTCTTCTTCGACAAACCTCCGTCTCTTCTACTACAATCCATCATCCCCAACCTAAACCTTCTTCCAACCATTAGTTTTCATCAACTTTCATCGTAAGAAATCCAGAAAACCTCCCAGCTGAATCTAAAATGTCATCATAAACCCCTCAAAGTAATGGTCTAGGACTCCTAAAACTACTCATACAACCCCTTTAAGTCAAAACTACTCCCAAATAGAACTACTCCTAAAACTACTAGGGGTTGTAGGAGTAGTTTTGACTCCTAAATCTTCGTCATCGAGAACAATGCAAGTGCCAAAATCAGAAACCGCTAGTGATAGGTATGTACGTAACACTGGCACATAGTCGATGAATGGTTTGGTGGACATTCCTAGTGAATTGGCTTGTTCTTTAATAAGGGAACAATAGGAGAGTTCTGATCTTGTATTTGGAGAGTGAAAGATGTGAGGGGGATAATCCTTGTATCGCTTAAGGAATTTCTGGTAGACCTCTGTGTCAATGGAATGAAGGGAATATAAACGCCTCATGCCAGGATGTAAGCAGGCATAGGAGGACCGGTCACGACAATAGGACATCGTGACATGAGCTCTGATACCAAATTTGATGTAGAACAGACTAGGGAAAAGCATGATTCTCGCTCTAGACGAAGAATTTAAGCTTTCGGAAGGTGCAGAATTTTGGGGCAACAGAGGTTTTTTTCCCTGTCTTTTAACTAAGTCTATTTTTACGGATTGAGACGAAACTTGGTGGGTAGGTAGGTATGGATGTTAGGAAGGTTGTATGCAAGTTTCAGCTTGATCGGACCGTTGAATGTGGAAAGATCAAGAATTACTAGATCTGGAATGTGTTTCCAAATTTAGGAATTCTTCGATATTAAGGTTGAATTTGATCCTACAAATTGTGTTTTTTGTATGGCAAGGTTTAGAGGTCCTTTTTACGATAAAGTTTGAGGGTTTTCGGACAAGGTATGATAGGGTTTTGGATGAATTTAAGGTTCAGCTGGAGGTATTCCTAGGGTTCTAATGGTGGATGATGGAAATGAATGGCTTGCGATGGATTATTGGCGGGAATAATGAACACGATGAGATGGGAGAAGAATATTCAATGATGGAGATTGATGAGGGTGATGACGGTGGTGATGATTTGAAGAGGATTGTAATAAAAAAAAAAAACTAAAAAATGTAATGATCCCTGACCGCTCCCCGGTGATTGAGCCAATCTCTCACCGGAAAGCCTCATGCTCTCAATCCTCTCACATGAAGGAAACAAGCATACTCAAGCAATTAACAATATAATTCATTAGGAATAAAGGAGAGGTTTGGTGGTCCTTTTTTAGGCCCCAAGCAATGTATCAACACATAGAAGTTGTATTCCAACATAGTAAAGGACTAGGAGGACTCCTAAAACTACTCCTACAATCCCTATCAGTTGGGTTTTGACAAACTAAAAGAGTAGGATACCTAATAACACTCATACAACCCCTATAAGCTGGATTTTAACATTTGCAAAATTTAGGCTTATTAAAAGGATGAAAATAGTAAATAAATTCCCAAATAGATAGAAATAAACATTAATTAAAATTAAAAAGGGATACTTCTCTAGGTATATCCACTGCTCTAAATCTATCTGTGCCCTCAGAAATCAGATTCAACGACTCTTGCATCGTAAAGTCTTCATCCGGCAAATATAACGGTAGATAATGGTAGTCGGAAGAACCAATGGTGGAAATGTATGATCTGGATGATCCAATGGTAAAACCTTCTCATCTGTGCTTAGAGGGTACTCTGATCCCCATCACCATTTTTCTTAATGAACTGGATGGGGAACACCTATCCCCTTTTCACTCGGGGAAGATAATCATTCTCAAAGCAAAAAAAAAAAGCAGGCCAGTAGATGAAACTATAATATCTGAAGGCCCATCTCTTATGGAGAATGCAAGACAATACTTACACACTATCTATATGACATTTTTGCCTTTGAAACGTTGAAATCTTACATTATAGAATTGTTGTTACTAGATTGTTATAGCTTCTATATAACCACGAAGTCAGTTGTTGTTACTACCTCTCATATTCAACCTTTCTTTGAGAAAAGAGTCGAAAGACTAACTGCATCCACTAGTTCTTCAATCTTTGTCAGGTTATTCCCCCATTTAGACTAGTTTGTGCTGCTCTTTGTCGGGTCGAACAAGGTAACCAGATATCCCTGTAAAAACAGTATGCTATTTTTTTATAAAATTTTGCACTACGAGTGCTACAAAATGGTCCTATGCTTGACTGTACTATATTTACTTTTTCTTATCTGTGTTGTAACTTGTATCAACCGTGCAATTCTCTCTCTTTTTTCATGAGGTTTGTAACAATGAACTATTATACTTTGTCTATTTATTGCTGCTCTGTCCTGTATGCTTTAGTTTCACTCAGCTATATCCTAACAAATTTCAGGAGAGGTAGCTTTTAGAGAAATATATGGCATCAGTCGGAGATATTGGCCTTGCAGCAGCTATTAATATTTTGTCTGCTGTGGCATTCTTTCTGGCATTTGCTGTATTGCGGCTTCAGCCACTAAATGATAGAGTATATTTTCCCAAATGGTACCTCAAAGGGTTAAGAAGCAGCCCAAGACATTCGGGAACTTTTGTAAGCAAGTTCGTTAACTTGGACTTGAAGACATATCTGAAATTTTTGAATTGGATGCCAGCAGCATTAAAAATGCCAGAACCTGAGTTAATTGATCATGCAGGACTTGATTCTGCCGTGTATATCCGGATTTATCTACTTGGGTGAGTTCGATGAACTCATACTCATATTTGTACTAATACCAATGCTCATATCTTCATTGCTACAGAATTACAGTTTCTCTTTAGTCTCTAGAAGTAGAATGCTAAAGCGGTCGACATTAAAATGATCAAGCAAGATTCCGTCTGTATAGGAACTTTTTGCTCACAATAGTCAACAACCACGTAATGAATCCTACTTCACTTTCAGGGCCAATTTATCTTTCGTCTCACAATTATGGGATCTTTGTGGTTATCTTTATAATGCATATGTGGTATCAGTTTGTTTTCATGCATTGATATGCTTTTCTGACATCCAAAACCAGCCGAATCTTTTAAGTACCGACTTTCTGTTTTGTGAAAGTCAAATACTTTTGAGGAACTGCCAACTGGTTTTTATTTTTCACCTTCTATCAAATATAATCTATTGTTACTTAGATTTATTTACGTTACGGTTACCTAGTGCTGGTGTGATCGATATCTTTACCAATCTAGTTTGATTCCACAGAAGTTAAATTTATGTTTCTTTCCAATGGAAATACTTAATTTTCTACTATTTTATGCAGCTTAAAGATATTTGTTCCGATAACTGTGCTTGCTTTCTGCATCTTGGTGCCTGTTAATTGGACTGGTGAATCTCTCAAGCATCTTAAAGATTTAACATTTAATGACATCGACAAGCTTTCTATATCAAATGTTGCAGCTGGATCAGAAAGGTTTGAGCATATCTTCTCCATCTATTTCTCTTTAGATATAATTTTCAAGAAATGAGTTACCAAGTGTTATCTTCAAGGTCGGATTCTTATTAATAAATAATTTAACACATTCAAATTTTTATCAGTTCCAAGAACATAGAAATCAACTTAAATCATCATATATTCATAAATTCTTTGTGTCACTGATGTGTTTTTTTTTTAACCAATTCCTCTCCAAGGCGGAGAGGATGGGGTTGAGCATACCCCAAGCTTTATTAAAATAATAAAGAAGTTACAAGATACTAAGGAAAGGGCTAATCCTCCCTGAGAGCTTAACGGAGAAACCTGGCGACCAGCTAATAACCATAGCGACAAAGTTGGACCAGATGATCTCGATAGGGAACTCCTTATTCGAGAAGACTCTGGAGTTGTGTTCTCGCCAAATGCTCCAGCAGAGGCCAATCACCAACAGATCCCAAGCAGGTTGGAGCACGTTCTTCACCCTCCTAGATCGCCACAGTGTCCAAAGAGAACGCATGGAACCAAGGTGGCCCCGGATACTGAAGCGGTGTTTGAGCATGGACCAAAAGCTCCGGGCGAACTAACAACGGAGAAAAAGATGGTTCACATCTTCGCTGTGAGAGTGGCATAGGGGACACGATGTATCAGTAACATTGGGGTTGTTCCTCTTGCGAAGATTCACTCTAGTCAATAGCTTCTCCTTGATGGCTAGCCACATGAAGATCCTAATCTTCAAAGGAGTCAGCGACTTCCAAAGGTGACTCGCAATTGGGCAGATCAAGCCGCCGTTGTTAAGGAATCTATAGAAGGATCTCATCAAGAAGACCCCTGAAGTCTCCTGCTTCCATCTGGAAAAGTCTCGACCGTCCCCCAGAGAGAAGCTCTCCAAATTTGGTAAAGGTCTGAAAGTTGACTCTGCAAAGATTCCGGAATCGACCTCCTGAATCGAACCGTCTAGGATCGCCCCTCAGATGACTCTGTAGTCTGGGAATAGACTGAGGCCTGGGTATCCCAAGCCAAATCAAAAAGGTCATAGAACAGGGACGCGAGGCTAATGTCATCTACCCAATGATCGGTCCAAAATTTGATGCTCTTGCCATTGCCTGGGATCAACCTAATGCAGGTGCGGAAAATAGCTCCTACTTTGCGAATGCCTTTCCAAAACGGAGAAAGTTTCCCTAAAGCTCTACTTCTGGCCTGTAAAGGAGAAAACCGCTTGAAGTATCTGTCCCTGATGATTGACGACCAGTAGTCCCCCTGGTCGTTCTGGAGTCTCCACCACCATTTGCCTAGAAGCGCTCGATTAAAGTCTCTCAGATTAGTGACTTCCAGGCCTCCCTGGTCTCGCGACTTGGACGAGAGACCCCAATTAGCCAGGTGGTAGGAGCCCATCGTGCCATTGGCTCCCTTCCAAAGAAAAGCGCTGCAAATCCCATCTATTCTCTTGATGACCCAGGACGGAATGAAGTAGAACGCTAGATAATAGGACGGAATAGCTGAGAGCACATAATTAACTAGGGTAAGACGGCCCCCTAGCGATAGGAACCTCCCTTTCCAGTTGGAAATGCGACCTTCTACCTTCTCAACCACCTTGAGCCAATCCGCTCTACCCAGGTGTTTGTTGCTGATAGGAATCCCCAGGTATGTCATAGGAAAAGAGTCTAGCTTGCAGTTCAGTAAAGTTGAGGCCAAAACTCCCTTCTCTTGGGACGGCCCCATGTAGAACATCGAGCTCTTAGAGAAGTTGATACGAAGATGCGAACAAAACTCGAGAGCGTAGAGAATAATCTTCAAGACTGCTACCTTCTCTAGCTTCGCTTCACAGAATAAGATAGTATCGTCAGCAAAATGCAGATTAGATATGCACCAGGAGTTACCTCGGATCCCGCGGAAGAGGTTCTGGGAGTTGGCTCTATGGAGTATAGCATCAAAGGCATCAATAGCCAGAATAAAGAGAAACGGGAAGAGCGGGCATCCTTGCTTAAGGCCTTTGTACATGCGAAAATGGCCTCCCGTCAGGCCATTAATAGAGCAGGAGAGTTTGGAGGAACTAAGGCAGCAAGAAACCCAATGAATCCAACTTTGAGAGAAACCCTTAGCCCGCAATGTCAAAAGCACAAAATCCCAGTGAAGCCGATCAAACGCCTTCTCGAAATCTAATTTAAGAACCAGGCCTTCTGACTTATTCTCCTTCAAGTGGTAAAGGATCTCTTGGACTAAGGCAACACTATCTAGAATCAGTCTGCCTTTGATAAATGTCAATTGGGATTTGTTGATTATCCCATCCATAATCGGGGATAATTTGTTTGCGAGGAGCTTGGTAATAATCTTGTAGATGCAATTGGAGAGACTGATAGGTCTGAAATCCGTCACTGCTGATGATTCTGCCCTCTTCGGAATGAGAATGAGAAGAGAATAATTCAGACTTTCCAAGGAAGCAGAGCCGTCGAAGAAGCCTAAAATGAATCTGGTGACATCTGGAGTGATACAGTCCCAAAATAATTGAAAGAACTGCATTGAGAATCCATATGGGCCTGGAGCTCCATCCCCAATTCATATCCAAAACTACTTTCCAGATCTCCTCGGGAGAGAATTCCCTGTCCATATCTGCTGATAATGGGATCCGTCTAACGAACAAATCTTCCCAGGAAAGAGAAGTAGACGACGCCGACAGGTCTTGAAAGTAGGCCTTGAAATGGTTAGTAACGCCAGTAAGAACTGCTTCTGTCCCCTCCAGCTGATGACTCCCTACCTGGAGGTGCTGAATGTTGTCCCTTATCCTCCTCCCGTTAGCGACCTTGTGGAAATAGGACATGTTCAGATCGCCCATCTTGATCCATTTATCTCTGGAGCACTGTTTCCACATAATTTCTTCTGTTCGGAGGATAGCCAGGAGAGCTGACTGCGTGGTAGATAAAGAAGTCCTCTCTTCCTCTGTTAGAGGCGCAGATTCTTCCTTCATTTCCAGATCCTCTATTGCCTTCAGAATTAGCTGTTTACTTCGAAGTACTGATCCAAAGCGGGAGCGCTCCTAGCCCTTGATTTTTTGACGAAGGCCTCTGAGCTTGCGAACCAAGTTCCTAGCTGAGTTGAAGTCGGACGGCAATTGCAACCACCATTTCCTAACAAGTGGCCCAAAGGAGGGGTCTTCTAGCCACATCCTCTCAAATTGGAAGCAACGAGGTGCGCGAGTCCAAGAGGTACAAGTATCCAACATGAGCGGAACATGGTCCAAGACCAGGGATTGCAAACTTCTCTGCATAGAATTTGGAAACGCTGCGTCCCACTCGTTAGAGGTGAGGAACCTGTCTAGCCTAGCCATGGAGGGGACCTCGCACTTATTGGACCACGTGAAAAGCCGGCCGAGGAGAGGGAGGTCATTCAATTCCAATTGACGGATGAAGTTGGAGAAGTCTTCCATAGCACCTAGATGCTCTAGACCACCTCTCCTCTCATGACTAAACCTGGTAACGTTAAAATCCCCACACAGAACCCAGGGAACTGTCTTGTTGCCTCTAAAGTCAGAGAGTTCTAGCCAAAAATCATTATGGATGCTCATGTCATTCGGCCCATAGACTGAGGTAACCTCCCAAACCGCTCTGTCGGACCTGCACATGAGGATCACCGAAAGGGAGAAGGCGCCCACATGCTTCCTGGTCAACTCGTAAAAGTCCTCTTTCCACCTGATGAGTATACCACCTGAAGCACCTGTCGCATCAAGAGCTTCCCAAGAGAACCTGGTCCCGCCCGTCAAGCTCCTCAAGAAAGCTGCACTGGGGTTGCTCATCTTCGTCTCCTGTAGACAAATCATGTCTAAGCCATGCAAACTACATAAAAGAGCGACAATCCGTCTCTTATCTACAGCCCCAAGACCCCTTATATTCCAGGATTTCATTAATACAATTAGAGGCCGTTGGCCAAAACCCTATTCTTCTCCAGGTCAAGGGAAGAAGACAAAAACTCCTTAGCCGCCGAAGCATCGCTACCAAAAGCAAACCCACACTCCGAGGCTATCTGCAGGATGGAGTCTCTGTCTAGCAGGTTCAGAAAGAGAGCGAAGTCCTCCTCTGCTCTCGAAGCCAAAAAACTCCTTAGGCTCTGCATGAGGTGATGCTGCGGCCTGGGATTCCTGCGCGCATAGGTCTGGAGTTGGGGCCGGGTGGCAGGGATCTCATATGCCAAAACCTCCTGGCCTGCTTCCTCGTGGGGGGCCTCTTGACATGGCTCTGTATCTTCTAAAACCTGACTAGGCAAATCCAATGCCACATCAGAAAAAATAGCCCATGGTTGAGGATCTATCTCAGTAGCATCCCCATTATCACGGGAGAGAAAAACCGGATCATTCACCAAAGAATCCCCAGAATTACGGGGATTACGAATTTCAAAATGAGACCCAATTGGGCTAGCGCAGTTATGGGTATCCTTGTGAGCTGGAGAGGGAGATTCCCTACCAAAGACGTTACCTTCCCCTCTTATCGGAATGGCCAAGGTTGAACCCTCTTCATGAACCGGGTCGAGCTGGGCCGGTGGGGCTGGTGGTTCAGCGGCAAGACCTCGCTGGTCGGAGGAGCTTCCAGGTTGGTGAACTGAAGCGGACGAGGAGCCCGGGGAAGACGAGTCTGAAACTCTGATGGTAAGCTCGAAAAAGTAATCACCGAAATGAACTGATAAGGCAGCAGGAATCGCCAATGGATTAATAAATCTGAACAAAACTATCATCACTTGGAGGTTGCTGGACGACTCCATGGCGATCTCTATTGCGACCAGTTCTCCGTAGGGTGCCAGAGCTGACTGCATCGCTGAGGCATTCCAGCAAGGGAGGCGAACACCCGAAATGAAAAGGCGGACCAGTGAGAAAGAGCATGAACCTCTGGCTCTGTGAGAGGGGGACCAGGCCTTGAACTCCAGAGAGAGAGGACCAACCGAGGCTATCACTCTGCTGATCTGAGAATGTCTAGCGTAGGGTGTGGGGAATTCAACAAGGAACTCCGAGAAACCCAGTTGCCAGGTTGGGAAAGACCATTCAGACTGCCAGTGGGACTTCAAGGCAGAAGAAAGCTCTGTGGCGGTTGTTGATCCCTGCGTCATGCGGACTATCGCGCAGGATTCCATCTTGGACACCATCTCGCAAGATTCGACGGAAGGGGGAACGCTCACAAAAGGATGAGGGAAGGATCTGGGTGGGGAAGGGGGGTGGAACGCCGGCTGGTTGTGGGCAGACGAGGTCAGAATGATCCTCAGGGGGCATCGGAAAGAAGAGTGCCCTATCCCTCTGCAGATCTAGCACACCATGGCGTTACGACAGGAAGAAATGAGATGCCCTCTCTCTCCGCAGCGGAAGCAGCACCCTTTCTGGAACGGGCAAGGCACTCTGGTCGTGGGGGGCGGCTGTGAAAGAGGAAGCGCAAGCGGCGGGTGAAGTGGCAGGGGAAGGAGAGGAAGTGGCGGGGGGGGGGGGGGGGGGGTGGTGAAGAGTCTTCGAGTGGGGCTGCAGAGGGGGTGGTATTGGTTGGCCCGTCCCACCAAAAAGGTTTCTGAGACCCATACATCATTCTTTTGTTTGAGATGGTAAATAAAGGATGGGGGTTTTAAACTATGGCGGTTGGTTTACCCTAATTTGGTTTCTCTCCGTCATATGCATCCCATCATGTTTGACATCCGGTATGAGGCGTAGGGCTGGGAGCGGAAGACGATAATTATGTGTTGCTTCAACATTGGATCATTCCCATCCATGCCGTCAAGTATGCACATCTTCTTCATTGGTCTACACGAGATGTGGTATCAAAACCAGTTCGTACAAGATTGGTGAAGAACGAAGAAATCCAAAAAATTATTTGATTCGACGAAATAAGCAAATCAAGTGTTGTTTGAATTTCCGCTAGTTGTCGTGCCTCAAATAACGACTAGAAATCCAAACAATGAAATCCGTATAATTTGTTTTTCAGATCGTCTCTCGACAAACCTCAGCATCCACACAGGTCATGCATGCAATCACATGCACGACAAATTTCATTTTTTTTACTGGATTTGTTCTTGGCTAATGATGACAACGAACACGTTATACGACTATCATTGGTTGGTGCAGAAAGGCGTGCCAAGGCTGACGGAGCATGATATGATCAAGCTGGTGCTATTGTCATTGACACGACATATAGAGCTGCTGCACATGGCTGATCGTAGTTCAAACAACAAGTGACGCTAATATTTGCCCCACTGAAGTGTGGAAGCCGAAAGGGCAACAGTTGGAGGGGGCGATATCACACAAGTGTGGCGGCAGGGTCACCAATCGATTAGCATTCTTGGGGGGTCAGGCAGAGTCAAGCAGCTTAGGTGGCATCGGGCCCATGTCGAAGTGAGAGACAATCTCCCACCACCGAGATCAGGAGAACCTCTCCCCTTGTGGTGGACACTTCAACATATGAGGGTTAGGGTATAGTTTTTTAAAAATTCTAACCCCATTTAGATTACTATAATACCCTTGGATTTTTTATACAATTACAAGTTTATACTAAGTTGAACCAGACTCCTTAAACCTGACCCGACCATCCGAACTGGACCGGGACCAAACCGGTTTATTGTTTTGAGTCAAACCAAGCCGGTTTGGGTGAACCAGACCGAACCCGTTTGACTAAACATCGGACCAATCTGACTGAAGAGGGATGAGTCACATTGAACCTGGCCAAACGCGACCCAGCAAGCCCATTCAGACCCATTAACTTTTAAATGCCCACTTCAGGCTCCATTTTACTCGATGTTGGCCCACAAATAGTCACTTCGAGGCTCTTTTCGAGAGCCACATAATGGCATTGAGTATGGGCAATTTTGGGTTTAATTTTTGGAAATTTTGGGGTACTTACAAGTTAGGCAACAATGTTCCATATCGCAATTTTTATAAAAACCTTTAATTAACATTCCCAAAGGCATGATTTAATGTGCAACATTTTATCTTGAAATTATTTTTATAGTAGCCTAGGTAATAACAAGGCATTAGTGCAAGACAGGTGCAATGCACATGATGTATGTGGGCCTAAATTAAACATGTTGGAGGGGAGGATTTTTATTAGTGAAGCTATGTGTCAAAACTAAATTCCCCTTTTGGTTTGATGGTTGGACTTTGATACTGGGGGTGTTAGTCTTAAGGCTTTTGTGTAATAATAGTTATTAGTTTGAGGGGTGAGAGATGCATGTGGTTTTCCTCGGCACCTCTAAATAATTCAATTTGATTGATATGGAAGCAGATGTAGTCATTTTGGGAAAGAAAACTATGGATATGCTAATGCTCTTCACCATTGGAATTCTCTCTGATTTGCAATAGTGCTGAAATTCCATTATCAATCGAAGCCATCCCTTTAGGTTTTAAGAGAAAACTCAATGCACATGAGCCTTTGTCTGCACCTCTAACCAATGTTGGTTCTTAGTTGTGGGGCAATTTTCCATACCATGAATAATTTTGAGAAATTCTAGGGAATAGAAAATGATGTGCTGCTAGCTAATGCTGCTCACCACTAGTTAATGTGAATCAACTACTGCAAGCACTTGCGAATGGTTCTTACCACTAGAATTCTTATCAAAGCATATGATAGATGGCATTGTAGTTGACAATTTGCTAGTATTTGATCTTTATTTGCTAGGAAAATTTTAAACTCAAAGACTATTCCTACTCAAGTAATTTTTAATATTTAAAATTTTCCATGGTTATATGAATTCAAGCACTCTTTGTCTTATAATTTTTGAAATGCAATTCCCTTTATCAAGCTTGCCTTCTACCCTCTTTGGCTAGAGTCTTTCCAAGTATAGGGGAACCTTGGATGGATGTTACCTGGTTGCATGAGCTTAAACATCATAACCAACACTGTATGTCCCGCTACCTGCCAACTAGACATTTTGGTTTCTTGGTAGGCTTCTCTTTTACCAAAGTTGATGTCAGATTGATAGTCGATCAAAAAATTCTTGTCAAATATTGGAACCTTCTTAATTAAGGTTTTGCTCTATAGTCGACCCTAGCTTGATGGGATGAGATAGGAGGATGATGATGATATATGAATTCAAGCAATTGTTGTTCTTGTTATTTGACATTATTATTTTCCTTTAAGTTTTGAGTGTAGATGATAATGGTATTAAGGATTTATTTAATTTTGTTAGAGCATGAAACTTTTTACTTTGATTCTAGTCAACACTTTCTTGGTTATTTATAGAGCTTTGCCTTGTAACTTTGTGCTTGAATTCTTTTCGTTGTGATTCTTCATTGTTTATATAACTCGAAGACTATCATCATTCTTTCATTCTAACCATCTATGATCGTTTTATCACCAGGTTTTGGGCACATTTGATTATGGCTTATTTATTTACAATTTGGACGTGTTTTGCACTATATAAAGAATATAAGATTATAGCCTCGATGCGGTTGCATTTTCTTGCATCCGAAAATCGTCGTCCGGACCAATTTACAGTGAGTCTTTTATCTTCAGTTTCTCTTTTTTCACAACCAAGTAGTGTTCTCAGCTTAAGTCTTTAAATTTCTGATGTGCTTTGTACTCTATAAAGAATATAAACTTATAGTCTTGATGGGGTTGCATTCTCTTCCGTCTAGATTTCGTATTGTGGATAATTTTATGCTCTATTTTCAGTATCTTTCTCTCCCTCTCTCTTTGCTTGCAATCAAGTAGTGTGGTTATTATATAAATATAACTGCAAAGATGCTTACATATAGACAACTATTGGATTCTGGAGAATGTATAAACCTTGTAAACCTACAATGCCTTGAGCAGTTGGTTTGCCTTTTAATTGTACACAATTTCTTAATTATATTTATTCTTTCAACTTATGCCCACATCTCATGTTATCTGATAAAATCATGCTCATACATGGTGTTTTGCCAATGATGGTATTAGGGCTTGAAGTTGGCCCGTCCCGACTAAACCTAAACCATGCTTAGAGGTCTTTGCGAAAACAAAACCTGTTAGCATTCTTCCATTAGAGGCGGATTCAATTTTGCGGACAGTGTTCACAGCTCTATGAATAAATAATCCTAGCACTTTTTTTTTTTTTTTTTTGACATCGGCGGGTGTCCCGAAACCTTTCGGGCAATGACCCACTTCAGGCTCGGACTAATCCCTCCGGAAGTGAAGCCTGACCCACTCGGCAATTCCCACTTCACTCTTGGGTAAATCGAGGGGAGGAAGAGTTGAACCCACAACCTCATCACCAAAGCATCAGTTGCTTTGCCAACTCTCCAATCCCCTGGTGGGTAATCCTAGCACTTTCTATTACTTCATACTTGAGTGAAGTCCAAACACAAATACCACTGTTAATTAAGGATGGTGAGTTCTACACTTAAAAATTAAATCTTTACTTTGGAGCCAGATCACATGTCGCCTAGACTTGCCTTTGACAGGCATTGAGTCATTGACTAACTGACATGCCCTAGTCTCTTGGTATAAATGTTAACTAGTTGATCTATTGCTTAATATTAGTGAGTAATTTTTTTTTTTTTGAAATGTATTGTGTATGAAGTGACTGTAAGCCTGAGCAACTGTTGGAATGGATGAAAAAGTGCAATAATCTATCACAAGGAGACACCAACCTAATATTTCTAGTTATAATAAGGTGTAGGTTCTCACATAACCTGAATACTCCAACATGATTAAAAAATATATTTACAATTTGATGCACTGAGTGTAACCTCTTATGCAATATTATTCCTCACAACTCACCAAGGATCATAGGCAGAGAGTTTGCCCTTTTGAATAGGTAGTGTGGTGACACTTTGGGTCTTCATGAAGAAGTTCATGTGCTGCTCAGTTGTGTGAATGGAAATTGTGAGTGTGAAGATATAAACAAAATGACAACTGTCCTTCACGTGGTTTTGTGCTTTTGGAAAACTAGATTACAGAACTCTAGTTCTCAAAGTACATGGTGTTTGGAGGAGCGAGAGGGATACCCAACTACCCATGTTGGCATGAAAGAAGCTAAAACAAATAACCTTGGCAAATTGTGAGGTATCTCCAGGTACTCGGTTCAAGTGTTTAATGCAACTGACAAAGTTCGCATTTTCCAATCTATTATGCATGGAAATCTCAAAGGAAGACAGGTCCATGTTATATAGGACTGTTGAGCCAACTGACAATGTTCTTATTCTAGTATATATGGATATCTCCAAGGAAGACTGATCCATATGGTATCATTTCATACTTCAAGCTTGAGCACTAAGTTGAAAGTGGAGAGTAATGATCCGATAAAGATACAAGGGCATGGCGTTGAATCATTGATTAACCTTTCCCTTGACATATATGCTATGGAATCAGGTAATGCTACATGGACAAACAATCCTCAAGCTGAGATACCAAGTGCTCTTCTTTAGTGGCACAAATGTTGAAATGAAGTTGCATTGGTGTTTTTAAAATATTATTAAGAAATGGCTAAGGGGCAACCTTGATATTGAAACTTCCATTGGCTATGGTTAGGTTTGCTCCATTGTTAGTTGAAGGGACTCTTCGGTAAGTAGTGAGACGCCAACCCTTAAAGTTGCCTAAAACCATCATGCCTGTGGTTTTTTTATAAGTTCACAGCTGCTTGATTGTAGGTTGATTTTGGGATTGACTGTAAATTGGATTTCATGACTGCGAACCTATCTCATTGGTGAAGATTCCAATAGAGATTTGTCTGTTGATTTGAGTCATCAGTGTTTTAGAAAGTCTTCGACGACATTCTATTGTTCAATGCTTGTTTAAAGGCATTGTGCAATTTGACCCATGATATTGGACTTAATCAAGTCCTGCACTTGCCACAGTTTATCTGGGCTTCTGTTGTTCGTTGTGAGATTCCAGTCTTCACCTGACATATTTAAAGGGAAAATCCAAGCTTGGTAGAAAATCTCTTGTTTACAAACTAGATAGCAACTTGCTGCAGAACAGGAAAGGACTTTGGTGGCTTTCGGAATTTGAGTGCTATCTGTGTAACTTTCAGAACTAGACAAAAAAGATTTGATATTAACGTCAT